>JAFEMH010002228.1:0-363914 GCA_022495995.1 Adenophora triphylla var. japonica
GTGGTGGAGCCAGAAATTTTTATAAACGGGGCAAAATTATTTTGGCTATGAAATATTTTCAACCTAATAACTAAATGCTTAGTTTAAAGGGGGCTAAAAATTCAATGTAGTGCTATTTTTTTAAATCGTACGAAGGGGGCAAAACATTAATTTTAAAAGGTAAAAAAAATATTTATAAAATTGCCTAGTGCAAAATTTGTTCGTTTTAAAAAACAAAGGGGAGGGGCAGTTGACCCCTTATCACTCCATGTGCCTCCGCCAGCTGCTCCCGTACCCTCGCTACACGGGGATGCTTTGGGTGCTCCGGGGTTGCCCTTTTTTATAATGTTCATAATAGTGAATCAATAACTTTTATTAAGAAATTCAATAGGGATGATTAAATACTCATAAAAATAAATCATGGTCAAAAGTTTTATTGAGTTTGCCATGAAAGTCAAAGTGGAATCATCTCTCTCCGGGATGGAGGGAGTATTAGCAGCTTAGAGCGCAATATAATCACAATAAATACTTTAGAATAATAAATAGTTGGTATCAGAGTATACAAGTAACGACTATTAATTACTGGGTAAAAATATACTTTCCGTCATCCCTAAAAAATAGTCCCACTTTTTCTTTTGGATTAATTTGATTGAATATTGTCCAAAGTTTTAGGAAAAACTAATTATCAAATGAAATTTTAAAACTTGTTATTGATACACTATTTGAAATACTACCAATATCTCTTAACAAAAAAAATAAATACTACTAATAACAATTTGTTGACTTTCATTAGGATAAGTAAATTAATATGATTTATTAATCAAAGTTTTATCCAGATTTTAACTCTAAAAAATGGGAATATCTTTCCGGGACGGAGGGAGTAATTAACAAGCAAAACAATATAAAGTAATAAAAGAAAAGGTAGAAAACCATGGGGAAGACAAACTGTGAAAACATAGAAAAGTCTAAATCATATATTTCATGAAGCTCAAAATCAAACAAAACAACAATGGGGGAGAGAGGGTGATAATGGATGTTAAAGTCTAGAAAGTTGAAGAAGTAAAGACTCAAGTAAGTTCGTGCCGGTGGGCACTCCATACTCTATAGTTGCTGCATTTTGCTTCAAAACCTCTCATCTGAATCAAAGTGAGTTGATGGATTTGTCCTTGAAGAAAGTAGACAAACCCCCTTTTGCCTCATTACTTACTCAATTTCTTTCACATCTATACTTTTGGGGCTTGTTGTTTGATTGAAAAGAAAGGAACGCAGTGTGATAAACTTATTTTTGAGTTGTTTGTGATCCTATGAGTTGATGAATGCAAATGGTAATGATAGATTCTAAATTCCTTTCCATCTCAGCATTTTTCTTGGTCATTTGTGTACCCTCTACGGAGCATGTAATTCCGTTACTTGAAGTGGGGCTTTACATCGTTGATCATCTGTTTTTGCTGTTACCATTCATGTGGGTGTTACGTGAATTTTGGTCTCACTTGTACATCGGTTGGTGGGCCAGGGGTGGAATATATTCAAGGATTTTTGCAACACTAACCTTAGACCTTTAGCACTCAAAATGAGGGATGCAAAATTCAGGAGTGTGAATTGTTGGAAGAGGGGCATTAAGGATTAGAGCGTGCATTTCATGTGGATTTTTAGGGTTATCCATTGAGGTTAACACGTTTGTAGTACTGTGCAAAACAGTAGCTTCAGTTGTTAAAAAAGGCAAAGGCTTTTGAAGATTTGAGGATCATAAATATATCGTAAGATTTGATAATTGTGAAAAAAAAGAATGGAGACAGCGGAATACAATACCCAAAAAGTACTTCATTATATACTCCAATGCAATTATTTTATTAGAAGGGATTCCAGGCATATGGCTAATTTATGGTCATAGGAAGAAGACTGCTTGGTAGAGATACTACCAAGCTGTAAACTGCACCCTCTCTCCTAAAAACCCACCCCACACACCCCCAAAAAAAAAAAAAAAAAAAAAACCCTCGCAATAAAAGGGATGAATTGGATTGGATTCTATTAAAAAAAGAAAGAAAAAAAAAGAAGGCTAAATTAGATTATTAGCAACGAGTTCTAAAACGTTAGGCGGCCACTATGCTCCTCGGAATGTGGGCATAGCGCCTAGGCGGGGCCAAGAATTAGACATGATTTATGATATCATGGCGAAATAACTGGATCGTGGCTGTGAGATGGAGGAGTGATCATTGCGAGGCGTCTCAAGATTTGACTTAACAATTTTAGTGTGTCAAAGACGAAGACGAAGAGAGATGTGGAGGAAAATTGATTCGAGAATTTTGTCCGTAAGCGCTAGAATGAGATTTGAGATTTCAATGAATCAATTTACTACTTACGTTTTCAGCTCTAGGATTTTTTGGAATTTATATGGATAAGAAGCGATGTAGTTTTAGGACCAAATATTTTATAAAATATTAAAATATGCAAGACGGATATTGTGACTAGTCCGCGTGATGGGTGCATAGTGGATGATTTTCTAACTGAACACTGTACATTTGTGTATGTGTGGGGTGTTGTTTCTTTTGGCTTACTTTACCAGGTTGGGAGGTCTCCAGTGTTGTGCCAATATTTACCTAGTTTATAATTTTTGCAGGAAATGGCAGAAGAAGGCGCAATGAAAAAGTGTGGACACACCTAATATCCCTAGACATATATTATGATGTTTATCTTATTTTTGTATTGAGTACTATAGTAAACTCAGGTGATACTTCATTTTGTAAGCATCATTTTTGAATTATTATGGGAGTTTCTCTTGTTCTCTAAGCTTTGAATTCATTAAGAAAGTGTTCTTGTTGATACAAATCTGACTTATCAAACGATTCATAACCATACGTTTGTGGCGTCATTCACTTATCCCAAGGTTGTCGTTACATTGGGAACGGAGGTCTTGGTATCCACCATCTCCATCTCACGTCCACTTAAATCCTTTGGTTCGTAATGCATTTGTGGGCATCGGGTCAAGGTATCTCGCATTTCATCTTCGATTCTTCAATTAGAACGATCTATATGTCCTTTTGGATCGTTGGGTCTTGTCGATTGATTCGGGCAAGGTTCACATTATTTGATATTAGAGCATTGGTTTGATTAAAGTTTTCATCTATCCTTTCTCTTCCTTTTTATTTATATATCTATCTATATTAGTTCTATCGTCTATCTTCCCACTTCTTCTTTCTACATCTTCGCAAAAAAAAAAAAAAAATTGTTTGAGCAAAAAAAAAAAAGGGTTGAGCAAAAAAAAAAAAAAAAAAACCGTTGAGCAAAAAAAAAAAAAAAAGGATTTTTTTGTTTTCTTAATTTAGTTTTTAAATAAGGTTTATCATTGTATTTCTGATGTTATATTTCTCTCTATATATGTGAGACCCTTTGATTTTTCCTACTTTGTTGAAGACCTTGTTAGATTTGTATATTTTCTTTATTGTTTTTATGAAATTTTCGTTTACTTATCGCAATCGGAAATGCCCGTTATAGATTTATGTTTGTGTATCACTAATGGTGGATTATGGTTGAAAACCCTCACACCACTCGGCGGTTTTTGTTGGATGTCGCTAGATGTGCACCGACTCTTGGATGTAATTATTAGGTGGCGTAGAGCTTCTGTTGGGTTGTTGATTTAGGATAAACAAAGCGCATGGAATTTGAGAAGTGGATTTAAAGATTGTTTTTGATGAAGTACTTTGTGCAACATGATTCTCATGAGTTGGACAAACTTCCTAGTACATGTAGGGATATGTTTAATTCAATTTTTTTCTCTATTCATTTAATCCGTAGAATGACAAATGCTTACGATCAATGTTGTTTCGTGCTTGTTTTGTTAACGAATTAGCCCTATCACTTGGGTTTCGAGCGTCCTGTCACATGGATTGTCAATTGACGAAACTCGTGGAAGTGTTTGCTTATTAAAAAATAATATAGTATTTATTTAATCATTAACCCTTTAATAATATCGTCATACTTTTTACTAACTGATTATTTTCTTTTTTCTTTCATGATTTGGTTGATTAGATCATTCACAATGCGTGCACTTAAGTTTATCGATTCTCTCGATTTCATATCGCTTAACATTATCGCTATCAATAAACACAACTTTACACCATTTTACCTATAGTGGTGACTCTAAGTAATCAATTTCTCTCATATTTTTTACTATACCCTACAATATTTTTTTTCCTACTCACATGTATAACAATTATTATCATTATTTATATTATTTTATTATTGTTAATTATATATGATGTAGTATTTTTATATTATAATAATTTTAATTATTAATAAATAATTTTATCAATATAATTATTATTTAATAGTCTTTTTAAATATGAGCCGTCATTGTTTTCCATTACTTGCAATTTGCTCTGGTTTGAAAATAAAAGCCCAATTCTCCTATTTTCTATGTGTATAAAACACACGCCTTTCCAATTTTTATTTTGGAGCGTTTTACTTACTTCAAGGAGAGTAAGAGAGGGATCACTCTTTTCGCACCTTTTCAAAGTCCTTTCCCAAACAGCTTTTCATTCAAGTTTCATTGATGCCCAACCAAAAATCACCATCATGGAGAGACTTTAGCCTCCACTGTCAGCCCATGACTTAACAAAAATTCACCACTGTGGCGTGCTCTTATCATCCCTTTTCTTGGTTGATGTTTTTTGAAAGATTAATAATTTTTATTCAAGAAATTGACAAATAAGAAGACATTTTCTGGGGAATAATTATTTAGGGGTAACAAGAAGAGTGAAAACACCAATTTTAAGCGTAAATGCAAAGAAAACCCTCTCTCTCTCTCTCTCTTCTATCATCTCTCTCCTCTCTCCTCTCTCCTCTCTCTCTCTCTCTCTCTCTCTCCGTCCTACCGATCTCTCTTCCCAATAACCCAACGGTCACATTTCTACATATTTCCTCCCTTTCACATTTCACACTCCCTTACCATCTCCAACTCTCCCCCCACAACGCCCATGGATTTCTCACTCTCTCTCCTCCTCTTCCTCTTCCTCTCATTCATCTCCACTACAACCGCCGTTCTCCGACCCAACCCTCCGCCGCCAATCCAACAACGGCGTAACCCTCGAGCTCTGGTGTGTCGCCAAGAACAACGCTGAGGACGCAGCACTCCAATCTGCCATTGACTGGGCTTGCGGATCCGGCAGTGCCAATTGCGGTCCCATACAAACAGGTGGGCCCTGTTATGATCCCGTCGACATCCAAAAAACGGCATCTTATGCCTTCAATGATTACTCTCTCAAGAACGGCTTGGGCGACGATAGCTGTAATTTTGACAATACTGCTGCTCTTACTTCACTCAATCCAAGTAATTTTTAACATTTTCTTTCTTCTTATTCACACTACACAATAGATTGGTTTTCTGTTTTGATTTTAATTTCTTATTTTGCTTTCAGGTCACAGTAATTGCAAATTCCCTCTAGGTAACTTGCTTATCACAATTCTGCTTTTAATTATGATTTTTATTGGAGGGTTGGATCATCCCAAGACTAATGCACCGATCCCATCGTAACTCCGCATTAATCGTAAGCCTTGGGCGAGAGTAGTACTAGGGACGAGTGACTCTCGGTAGTCCTCGTGTTGCACCCCCACCCCAACTTTTTGAGCGTGACGCGCAACTAAGCAAGCTGTCCTTTCGCGACTATGCTGCTATTTGAAACCTCGTCGAACGCAATTGCCAGGAGAATTTTTTACTCTAAGAATGGTTCCTCTCCCAACCCCGCTTGGCCCTTGCCCTTTATTGGAGGGTTGGAAGAGGGAAGAAGGGTGTTGGATTTGAAAGTGATGATGAAGAAAACTTTTGTTAATTTTCAATAAAAGATTCCAGCTTAAAAATTTAATGTCGTTAGCTACAAAAATGATTTGATAATGGATGCGAAAACTACATTGGTAATATTTGTCACTAACGAGTACGTTACCTATGTTAGTCGATCGGCCAATGTTGTAATTAAAAAAAAAAACTGCTACCTAATTTTCAAATTTCCCTAAATGGTTATTTTAATTATTGAATTCTCCTTTACAATCATGGTTGGTAGCAGCCATTTCATTAGAAAGAGTAATGTCAAAATTTTCAAGATTTCCCCTAAATGCTTTTTTTTTGTCAACAAATCCTCCATTTTTAATCACCACCTTCTTATTTTAAGGTTGTCTGAGCATGTATGTTATTAAAAGGAAACTGTGAATTAAGCAGCCTAATCATTTTATGTTCAGAAAATTTTGGGGGAAACCTGTTTCTCCGTAAGTTATAAAAAGTCCTATTTTTAAATATATCGACTTGGTGTTTTAAAGCCTAAACTCACTGTTTTAAGTCCTAAACTCGCTATTTTATTTTCTAGCTTAAACTCACTATTTTAACGCCTAAACTCACTATTTTATTTTCTAGGTATTTTAAGGCCTAAACTCAATGTTTTAAGGTCTAAACTTGCTATTTTTAAGGATGAAAGTGGGCTTTTTATAACTTATGGAGAAACAGGTTTCCCTTAAAACTTACTCTTTTATGTTTCCTCTTGAATGCAGTTTGACAGTAAAGAATGGAAACTCAACGACAACTATCGGAAATGGGCCGGTTAGTGCAGACATGAGCAAGGCGAATTCTATCGAGGGCAGATGGCTTTCGGGTTTGATTTTTATGACACTCATTATTTGAGGTATTTCAGAGGAGGAAAACACTGTGTACAATATTGCTGTACCTGCAGATTTGTTCATCTTAGCTTTCCAGAATTTCAGGGAGAGTTAGTTTTGTAGAGCAGTAGCCAATCCTACTTATCAATATAAGAGTGCATCTTCCATGAATCAATCCCCTTTTTATTTTACATTTGAAAATGATCCATCCCTCTTTCCGTGGCAATCAGGCCATGGCTCGGGGAATAGGACAAAAGGAAGTTCTTTTCCTTCCCTTACAAACTGGCCATTTGCACTGAGACGATAGAGTCTCATCCTGGGCTTTTTGTACGGGATCCAAGAGGATGATGATGTCTTCTTTAGATGTTGTTGCCGTCTTTCTTCGGCCTTGAGGCCAATCTGATCCTGAACAGGGTGCTTCAAGACATAGCAGTCGTTGGTGGTGTGACCGATACATTCATGATACTCGTAGTACTTGTAGCGGTCAGCATGGGGATCGATGTTGGGTTTACGGCCTGTGAATGGCTTGAGAGCCCCATTATTCATTAGCACCAGGAAGAGTTCCTTAAGAGTGCATCCCAGGTCGTCGAACTTGTGATGCTTCTCCCATTTGATTCTTGGCTGAGAAGACTGATCGGCAGGAGTCATGTTAACTAGGAGGGTATATTGTCATTTGAGTGGAGAACCAACTTGGGCATAGTTCAAATGAGTTGAGGATCCCCCGTCCCTTTTCCTTTTACACCCCCAAAAGGAGCTCTGTAATGGTGGCCAATATTAACCATTTCCCTTGGACTTGGAATGGGCCATTATTAACCATTTCCCTTAATATGTCTGTTGCTCACCTCTACTTGACCTGAAGTTTGAGGATGGTAAGCAGTGGATTCACCACTTCGTACTTTTTCAATACCTGGTTATAGAGTCTGTTGGTAAAATGAGTTTCTTGATCATTGATAATGGCACGTGGCACTCCATATACCTGATAAAAATATTATCACCAACAAAATTTGAAACGGTGTTAGCATCATTAGTACGGGTGACAATAGCTTCCACCCATTTGGACACATAGTCCACAATACAAAAATATATAGAAAACCATGAGATGGGGGAAAAGGACCCATAAAATCAATGTAACGACAACCTTGGGCTAAAGAGTCTGTTGGTAAAATGAGTTCCTTAATCACTGATAATGGCATGTGGCACTCCATACCTGATAAAATTTTTATTATCAACAAAATTTGAAACGGTGTTAGCATTATTAGTACGGGTGACAATAGCTTCCACCCATTTGGACACATAGTCCACAATACAAAAATATATAGAAAACCATGGGATGGGGGAAAAGGACCCATAAAATCAATGTCCCACACGTCGAATATATCAACAATCAAATTATGTTTTAGGGGCATCTCATCTCTCTTGCCTATGCCACATGTTCTTTGTCATCTATCACACCTGGTTGCTGGTGTTATCACATCATAAGTTGTAACAGTTGGTAGGTGTTTTTGTCAATTTCTTGTATATTGAAATTGAACTTTCGGTGGAATGATTTTTGGGCACAAATGGAATATAAGAATGAGAAAATTCAAGATGCTACGTCAAGATGTAACGACGAAAGCCTTGATCAATTGATCTCCGACACAAAACCTTGGGGGGCTTTAGGAAAAGCCTACCTTAACCCAAAAATGTTTATAAATTTCTGTTGTGCGAGTACAAAGTGAAAGTATAGTGAGAGTTACAAAGTTGCCGTCCCTGGCGCCTATCCCTATCTCTCCTTTTATACCCCTAGTATTGACAAAGTAATCAACGCGTAACAGAAAATCCCGAGAAATTCTGGACGTCGTGCTTTGAAGTTTAGTGGACCGTTTGCCATGATCTTATCTTCCGTTAGAAATACATTTGAAACACATGATACTCACTTCGCTCGTTGATCCGTATGTAAAGTAATTATCTCCCGTAAAATAGGAACGATCGAATCTACATAAGAAGAATTGAACCCGCATAAGAAGGGTTCAACCCGCATCTTCAAGTTGTTAAAAACAAGGTGTCATGTTAAAGATGCTGAATAATCAAGATGCTGAAGGACCATGTGAGCCAAGATGGCAATGCAGCGTTTAAGAAAAATTCTACCCCAAACAATTGCCCCCAAATTTTTTGAATCTCTTAGGTGGAGCCAAGGAGTCGAAATTTTTAAACACGTGTCCCCTTATTTAATTGACGTGACGTTTGAGAAGACGGTTTAGTGGCTTTTGAGTTGTGGTAGGGCTCTCATAACCGCCTATAACCTCCCATAAATAAGCCATCTTTCCGTCGATTCAAAAGGTTATTCCAAAGAATCACCTTCTATTGTCGTCGTCTCCTTGTAGGTAAGTCGATTTTCTCCAAGCTTTCGTTGATTTTCTTTTGTAACCTTGGGGCTACGGGTTAGAGTAAGAAAGATAATGTCCCTGTCCTTCCTAAGGGTTTCATTCACCTTGAACTTCCTAAGTTCAACTCGAAAGGAGTTCAATAAAGCGTACTCATATAGATAACTTAGTTAAACGTAACGCCTTTCCTATAGGTGCCGAATTCTTGATCCCGACAAATCCTTTACTACCGATCATGCTTCGTAAGAATGGATTGGATTCCTTGAGTATCCCTTTAGTATTGGCCTTAAATTCCCTTTCTCCCCTTTAGCGAACCGTTTCTTCAAGGCCACCAAGTTAAAGCATATCCCCAACTTATGCCCGTAGGGCGGAGGATTCTCCAAACCTTGGGATAGGCTTGCCCTCGAGACTTACGTACCCATTGATTTGGAAGAGTTGGCTTTTACGTCCGAAATTAGGTATTTTCGCCCTCACATATACAATTTTAGGGCTAAATCGTCTGGCGGACAATCTAGCGATAGGGTTTGAAGCACGGGATAGAGGTTGGAAGAGTAAATTCTTTTTATGTGAGAAAGGACACTTTGGAAGGGGGAATGAGTCAACACAAAGTGGAGGTCTCAAGGTATAACCTTGATTTTCCTTTCAAAGATCTTCAACTTTGCCATTATTTCTACATAACTTTGTTGCTTACGCTTTCTAAATTTTCCGAGTTGCTAAGTCGAGCGTGTTATTCCCGTGAGAAGGATGATGATATGCCCATGTGAAGAAGATTTTGAATTTGTCAATGATGTTCGTAAGTATAAACCATCACAGTGGAGTTTGAGGTTGCAAGTACTGAAGAAGAGGATATAGGAGAGAGAGTTGAAAGTAGAGTCTCACCGGAACCAAGCACCAACAAGATTTCTTCAGGTAAAAATGAATTTGTATCTTTGTAATCTTGTCATATGAAATTTTGGTCTGGTTTCTTATCATTCCATACTCTTCTGACAGTTAATCGTTCACAAGCTGGTTTTTCCAAGGATGATGTGATGTCAAGAATTTTGGCGAAGGTTGAGATGAAGAAGGAGGCTAAAGCTGAAGTTGGCAAGCCACCCATTCCGAAGATGGAGAGCTCTTCTTCCAAGACTGTTAAGCTGAAGGGTCCTGGTTCTGAGGCAAAAAAGAGAAAGGTTGAAGATGTCGAGATTGTAAGAGTGGTGAAGGGAGAGGAGTGGCATGTTGAATCTGCCGTGGAAGCTATCAACAATACACTCAACAAGTGTAAGGATCAGGTAAATATTTCCTCATCTCTTAACCTTAAGCTGCTATTTCTAAATGGTTAGTTGACACGTTGAATACTTCAGTCTGTAGTTTTGACAAAATTTTTGGTGAAGGAAATAAGTCTTCTGGAAGATAGGGTAAAGATTTTGGAACAAAAGGCCAAGTATGAAAGTGCAAGGGCTGACAAGTCAGAGAAAGAATCCAAGGCCTATGCTAATGAATGTACTGCTAAGGGCAAAGAAAATGAAGATTTGTATAAGGTGATTGAAGAGCAGACTGGTAGATTATCGGTTATTGAAGCTGGTCATCTGAAGGAGTTAGATGAAGCTAAGGAGAAGTTTATAAATGATGCCGCGAAGACAATGCTGGAAACCAAAGTCGAGATGATGTTAGATTTCCAAGATGGGAGACATCTTTCTTGGAATATTGAAGAGGCTCGGCGCTTATTGAAGATGTACTATGGAGAAGATGCAGATGGGGATGAAGTTAATTCTCCGGCTTTGGATGGAGCTATCGGTGAGGCTAACATGGAAACCAAGTCATGCGTGCCAAGGTGAAAGTAAAGATGAAGAGGACAAGGGAGAAAAGAAGGACGGTAACATTGAGGCAAAGAAAGCCAGAGGAGAAGTATGAAAAAACTTTTTAGTTGAAAAACAATTTTTAATTTCAAGTCTTTTAAATTTTTGTTGAGGGTGTGTCCTAAAAACAATGTCTTTCATTTGTAATATTTTGGTACGCCTTTATCATGGCGTATGAATTTGGATTTTAGCTATAGATACTTGGTATGCCTTTGCTGGCATACGCTTTTGGTTTTTGATGTGCCATGCTAGTGTTGGCATGAGCTAAATTTGGGTATTTTTAGTAAGGAAACAATTAGATTTTTATCCAAGGATTCTTTTGATCGTATGAAACACCGAATGTGTTTAACCTTTTGAACTTTGTGAATAACATGCCAATGTTACAACCTTAAGTCAGAGTAACATGTAAATGTTACAACCTTAAGTTGTGAGTAACATATAAATGTTACAACCTCGAGCATTTGGTTCACATGTAGTGAAAAGCGCGCGCTTAGGCGTGATTTCGCATAACAAGCAATTTATAGAAATGATGCATAATATTTTAATTAGATTGGATGGTATTGTACCTTACATCCTAGACACGAGCTATCATCAACTTTGTGATGCGTATGGATTTAAGCTTTCCTCTCGTATGTTCAACATATAAGTACTTGGGGACTTGCATAACAGAAACATGTTAGGGTTGGGTCTTAGCTTAGCTAACACCCCTCCGATGCTTAAGTTAGTTGTGTTTCATAAAAGAGGTAATAAATAAATAAAGGAAATAAGAATACAAAATAAGTGAAGAAAGTGTACCTGAAATCAAAGATACTGAACATGCGTTTGATTTACATAAAATAGGATAATTTTGCCTCATCAGAAGACTTTGCGTATCCTCCGGACTTTAATACTCAAGATGCCCCCAGTCTGACTATTACGATCTAGACCTCAAGTTACTTCGACATGTCAATATCAAGATAGGGCAACTACTCCCGAGTTTACCTTCTTCGGAAACTGCTTAAGAATGTGAAAGACATGGTACTTGCAATGACTTTGACATGTTGAGGATATAAGGTCATCTTTGATTGCTATTTTTGACAAGATGCAGATGAGGCTTTCATGGAGGTCTTGTAACATTCCTTGGCAATCTGCTGATCTCGTTTAAGCGTGATTATACCCCATGGTGTTGGTAACTTTACACATTGATGGTATGTAGGGGGTATAGCCCTCGTATTATGCATCCATGGCCTGCCAAGGATAATATTATATGAAGACGGGCAATCTATAACACAAAACCGTTCCATAGAATTGACACCTTGAACATATATAGGTAATCTGATTTCTCCCACTGTTTGTTTGGTTTCTCCACTGAATCCAATTAACACAGAAGAGTTCTTTACAACTTCAGAGTCTGGAATACCCATTTCCTTCAAGGTGCTGAGCATCATCAGCCGATATAATCGCCATTGTCGATAAGAATCCTTTTCACCTTGCAATTTACTATATGCAAGGTGATTACTAATCCGTCATGGTGTGGACCTATGATATCTGCTTTGTCATCTTGATCAAAGGTTATTTGTGAATCTTCACAACATCTTGAAGATGACCTGACTGGTGCATTGAATTTGTCTTCTTTTGAATCTTTGGCATGACGCTTTGTTGCTGAATAAGTTGTACCGCAAATTTCTGAGCCTCCAGAGATGACATTGATAGTTTTCGTGGCTGTTGGGGGTGACAGGTATATCTGGAGTGGGATCCTTGGTATCACCATGTTCTTTCCTTCTGCCCAACAATTCCTTAAGATGGCCTGATCTCCTTACGAAGGGCAATACAGTTGTCTGTAGTATGACCAAAGTGTTCATAGTACGCGCACCATTTAGACTTGTCCTTCCAAGTTGTTGGTTTCTCATTCTTCCTGGGCCATCTTGCTTTTTCACCCAAGTTGTCTATTACACATAATAGTCCTGGCAGTGCTTTCATAAACAGGGGTCTCTTTAGCATTCTTCTCTCGGATTAGCTTGTCTTCTTCAAGACGTATGAATTGAATGGCTCTTGTTCTGACATCTTAAAGTTTCTTGCATGGGTTTTTGACTAGGTCTTCATAATATGGTGAGTCCTTCTTGAGACCCATCCTGAATGCTTCAGTTGCAGTTGACATGTCCAGGTTTGGTATGTCCACTGCTTCTTTATTGAACCTGCTCAAATAATCTTTAAGAGTTTCTTCAGGTTGCTGAGTTATCCGATACAAATCACTAGTAAGTTTTTCAAATACCCTGTTACAAGAAAATTGATTAGTGAACATATCAATTAATTGTGCATATGATCCAATAGAACCCAAAGGTTGGTTTATGAGCCATCTCAAGGTCAAGCCTCCCGTTAATGTTGATCCAAAGCCTCTGCATAAATAGGCTTCTTTATACGGCAGAGGGATATGGATGACATCCATCTTCTCCTGATAGAGTGCTACATGCTCCATTGGGTCTGTAGTACCATTGTACTGCTTCATTTGAGGGACAATAAATCTCTTGGGTAATTCCGCATGTGCAATAGCAGTGTACAAAATGGGTATCGTTGTAGCATGTTCGAGATGATCTATGCATGGGAGATGCAACGCCTGGAACGTTCATGACCATTTCCTTAACTCCTGCAGCTTGTCCGGCCATGGAATTTCCTCGCATCAAGGTTATTAGGATTAGGATTTGGATTAACAAAGTTATATCTATAATTTGTAAAACCCTCTGTTAATCCTGAAGATGGTGTCTGAAATGATGGAATTGAGGTTGGCAAAGTGGAACTCTGAATTAGTGATGATGCATTCGCTCAAGGCCACACGGCTTCCCCGAACCTCCGCCTCGAATCTCCTACAAAGCCGAAATGTCTAGTTTGTAAGGGAGATTATGCTTGACACCGGAAATGATCTAGGACCCCGAGCGCATTCTTGTCAAGACGGATAATAGCATTGTTTTGGTCAATTTCTTGTATATTGAAATTGAACTTTCGGTGGAATGATTTTTTGGGTACAAATGAAATATAAGAATGAGAAAATTCAAGATGCTACGCCAAGATGTAACGAGGAAAGCCCTCGATCAATTGATCTCCAAGACAAAACCCTGGAGGCTTTAGGAAAATCCTACCTTAACCCAAAAATGTTTATAAATTTCGTCACAGGCGAGTACAAAGTGGAAGTATAGTGAGAGTTACAAAGTTTTAGTCCCCGACACCTATCCCCGTCTCTCCTTTTATACCCCTAGTATCGACAAAGTAATCAATGCAGAATCGAAAATCCCGAGAAATCCTGGGATCAAAGTTGTCAAGTTTAAGGACCGTTTGCCATGATCTTATCTTCCGTTAGAAATACATTTGAAACACATGAGACTCACTGCTGATCCTTGTGTAGTAATTATCTCCCCGTAAAATAGGAACTACGAATCTACATAAGAAGAATTGAACCCGCATAAGAAGTGGCCGAACCCGCATCTTCAAGTTGTTAAAAACAAGATGTCATGTTTAAGATGCCGAATAATCAAGATGTTGAAGGACCACGCTGAGCCAAGATGTCAATGCAAAGGTTTAAGAAAAATTCTACCCCAAACAAGTAGGGAGAGGATTTTGAGATGAATTTGGTGGAGATGGGAGGTAAGTTTGTGTCAAGAGTTGTAAGGAGTGGTATGTGTTGGTTTTGTAGGGGAAGAGACAGCTGGTCTCGGTGATTGGGTTGTGTCGAGAGTGGTGAGCACCGGGGTGGTAGTCATGGCAAGAGGATAAGGGTGATAGTGATGTGGGTGGATAAGATCTATACGTGGTAGAAAAGGAAGTGCGGCGGTGTTTGGCATAAAAGGGGGTCAAGGGTACCCCTACTTACGGTGTTTACGGTGGGGCAACAATTAGGGTTTTGCCAAGAAAGTAGTTTTTTAAAGAAAAATAATATAAGGTTTCACTATTGGGTATATGTGGAGGGTGGTGTTCTTTAGGTGTATTCGAAGGGAGACTTTTAGAGGGTCAGATTGTAGAGGGTAAGTTTTCTTGGCCAAGAAGGAGATTGGTGAGATCCGCCTTTGAGAAGGGTGGTGGCGGCCTTGGCTGGGTTTGTTGCAGTACATGACAAGGGGTTAGCCGAGGGTTTTTGGTGTGTGATGGCGGAGGAGTTAGAGTGGGTGTGAAAGAAAAGGATGTTCCGGTTGGTGAGATTCGCCTTTGTTGAGAAGGGTGGAGGTGGAAATTAGGGTTTTGTACACGGCAAGGAGGGTTGGCCATGGGGCTTCTTTGATGATATATGAAGGGTGGAGATAAAAGAGAGGTGACATTGTGAGTGGTGTGTGGCGGAAGTGAGTTGTGGCTTTGGGGCGGGTAGGCTTAGGGTTTTGCCGATGGTGGGTTTGGAGAAGTAGAGGTAGAAGACTTTATGGGTGTTTTTCGGTAGGGCAACATGTAGGGTTGTGTAACAAGTAGGAGTGGGCGGCTATCGAGTTTTGGACATGGCAAGGAGGGTTGATCGTGGGTTTTATTGGTGATGTTTGGATGGTAGAGAAGGAGGAGAGGCGAAGTTTATGTGATGATTGTGTGTGAAGGGGTTTCGGCTAAGGGTGGTTGAGCCGAGGGTGGTGTGGGAGGAGGAATGAATTTTGATGGTGGGTGGCGGAAGCAAGGGGTTTCGACAAGGAGGATTTTACTGAGGGTTGTGTTTTAGAGATTGAGGTTGGAGAAGGAGGATTTTCGGCCAAGGCATTGAGACGATGGTGGTGTGGGAGGTAGAGAGGCAGAAGTGGGTGGGGCGATTTAGGGTTTTGCCGCGGTTTGGTGAAGAAAGACCATTATCTATCTGATACCATAATAAAATAAAGAATGATTAGACAAAGTCAATTCATACATGGGAGAGAGAGAGAATTGAAATGAATTATTCAATTCTATTAATAACAAGAGTTACATATTTATTTTACAGAGAAAATGTTCTAGAATAATCTTCCTAAATTATACAAGATTTGAACCTTCTAATGATATATATTATCTCTATAAATTAGGTAACAAAATATATACAATTGAACAGTATAAACCGAGATACGAACATGGGCTTGTCCGGGTCAGACCAAAGTGGATTGGGTCATAAACATAATCCATCTCAAGTTACGACATGGGCCTCTCATACATCTATCTCGGCACCAACAAGGCCGACCAAGGCTTACCAAGACCCAACAAGCAAATATAACTGCCCAACTATAAGGGCCAAGAAGACCTCCCTCGTATGCCTAGATCGCCTCCCTTGAGGACGAGGTGCCTCCCTCGGCCTTGATGTTGTCATGATCGGCTCCCCTTATTTCCAATTCCTTCCTCGCTCATCATGGACCGAGACGGCCATGTATGATGAGGAGAAGAAAGTTTGTACCTCGACATATCTTCATATGACGAGGAGAGAAATTCATTCATCTCGGCCTATCTTCATATCGGCATACCCGCATACGACGAGATAAGGAATTCTGTCATCTCGGATTTCCGGCAAGCAGGCTTAGCAATCCTATTCAAACAAGGATTAAGCAGTTACAATCTTATCAAAATTGTACCCACCTCCTACATTAATTCAAATCAAATAAGGACTCTCTAATGTATATACGCCTCTTAGGATTATATCTTATCTCTTTACAAATTAAGTTCAACATGGATTCTGTCAATCCATCATTATAAATACAAGCCATTATTTCCATATTCTGGTAAGTGACTTTTCTTATCCGAAACTCTGTCAAATTAGTTTCTCTCTCTACAAACCGTGAACTTACTCTCACGCCGGAGGGCCTTCGCCGGTGAAGCCCCTAGCTTAGTTTACGTGTTTTGTCTTATTTTCAGCTAAGCAATCGTCTGAGCAACACCGATCGCTTGGATTTGGGCCGATTCGACATTTTGGCATCATCGCTTGGTTTCATTACGGAATCGATTCAAACGCCCTTTGTTTGGCCTAGAAAAAGCTCGCTTGAAGCCATATTTTCTCGCCGAATAATTCTTGGATCTCGCGTAAATCGCCGTTTTATTTTGCCCTCGTTTTTATTCTCGCCGGAATCTGCAAAATTTTGGCTGGAATTTGACAATTTTTGCAATTGTTTTGTACGGAAACTTGGGTGATTTTACGTTTGCAATTGAATTCCGTTGGAGGCGAATAAAATCTGTTTCACGTTTGTCCTAACAATTGTGATTTTGGCCGAAAAATCTTGATCTGCTGAAAAATTCATCCGTTTGATAATTGGCTGTTTGCAATCTTGATATCAATGGAAGTCGAACAATTTGCTAGTATTACCAACGAGGAGAAAACCCAAGTGAACGAGGTTCCACCTAACACCGAGGTACTTCCTCCTCCACCTCAGCCCGAAGGGCCACCTCCCCTCGCCATGACTCTCCGTTCCATGGGACAGCCAGCTATCGAGGGGGCAGATGCTAACCTCCCTCGTAATTCTCGTCCTCGAAGGAAACAAACAAGTAAGAAAACGACGAGGAACGCCGACGTCGGACGAGCTGAGAACACCCAACCCGTCGACTGACGTACCTTGTTGCATAAACAAATGGAGACATTGCAACGTATGTACGAGACTCAGGCTGCTTTGTTGAAATTGGACCAAGATAGCCAGAGGAGTCCTCCTCGTGGCCGAGATCCTCCCTGTGATCCCGCCGTACCACTTAAGCTGCACCCTCCGAGATGCCCCTCGTCTTCGGCCTAACAATCAAGAAAATGGGAAGGAGGTACTGACCTAAGGAGCCACTTAAATTCTAAGGACCAGGAGGTAGACTCAAGAGACCTACGAACAAGGCTCGCTCCTGTCCAAACGTTTATCCCCTCCTCATCTCGGTATGGTACCTCATCGTCGTGATTCTCCTAGACCTCGGCGTGATTCTCCTAGACCTCGGTGTGACTCACCCCGTCCTCGTCACTTTGTAAGGCCGAGGACTCCTGAACCGTACAGAATGGTCCTCGGTGGTTATGAGGCAGAACCAAGGAGAGACAAAGCACCTTCTAGGCGAGGAGAAAATCGTCGTAATGACGAGGAACATAGTAGGGTGAATGGTCACCCTAGAGATAAGTCCCATCATAGCTCCCATCGTAGTTCCTATCGGAGTTCCCACCACAGTACTCACTCTAGCACTGAAAAGGGAGTGGAAGCTAAGGAATGGCAACTCTTGAAAAAGAGAATGGACGACATGGAGATGGGAAAGAGGTTAACGGAGACGATGATGACTGGTCCACTCGTCCTTTCTTTTAGAGGATAACAGATGCACCACCTAATCCTCTGTTTAAGGTCCCAAACTTTGAAAAGTATAACGGAACCACCGACGCGAAGGACCATGTGCAAAGTTTTGAGTCGACCATGAACCTTCTCACCAAGGCCGATGACATGCTCTGTAAAGCTTTCGCGAGCACCTTCTCCGGAACAGCCTTGACCTGGTTTCGCGAGCTAAAAAAGGGTTGCATCGATAGCTGGAGAGGCATGAGGAGAATGTTCTTAGACCACTTTGCCACTGCAGGAAGGAGGAAGAAGAGATTAACAGACCTTGCCAACATCGAGCAAGGAAAGAATGAAACCACCTTGAGTTACTATAACCGATTCCGAACCATGGCAAAACAAGTGGAAGAAAGCCTCACAGACAGGGAGGTAATTGTTTGTTTCAACTCCGGATTGAGATGGGGACCACTCATCTATGAGCTCTCCGCTAGAGACCCAAAGTCCAAGGAGGATTTGTACAACATGGCTTATGCCATTACCATGGCGGAGGATAAAAGCAAGAAAAGGGGGTCTGACAAGACGGAATCAGAAGCAGCTGGCAATCGCCATGCTTCCAACAGAAATGGGAATGATAATGGATCCAAGGGGAAGAATAGAACTAGGGGTTCTGAAAAGCCTGAGATTTTTACCCCTCTTACCAAACACATCACGGAGATCATGCAACTAGTGAACCTTCCACCACCTCGTCCACTGAGCGATAAACCAAAGTTCCCTCGTGACACTTCCAAATTCTGTGATTTCCACAAGGACCATGGTCACAACACTGAAAGGTGCATCGCCCTCAAGCGAATGATCCAAAGGTGGGTCGACGAGGGAAAACTCGACCGCTATGTCATGAAGAAAGATGGCAAGCGGAAGCGGAAGGAGGACGAAAGTGAAGATGATGACAAAAGCGAGGATGGGGAACAGAGGCCTCCTAGGGCCAAATTGCATGTGATCCGAGAAGAGGCAGTCTCTACAAGGAAGCTAAGGGACCAAATCCATGAGCTAAGCAAGGTGTACCACGTTCCTGCTTGGGTTCATAAGGCGGAAGAGGTCATTAGTTTCTCTCCCAACGAATTGGCAGGAAGTCGTGCCGCCCGTGAACAACCCTTGGTGATAAAGGGTCGAATTGATAACGTTGAATCCGAGAGACTTCTCATTGACACGGGGGCCTCTCGTGATATCTTATACTACTCTACTTTCCAATTGATGGGATTGAAAGACACCATCCTGGAGCCTTATCATGGAAGGCTAGAAGGTTTCACCAACCATAAAGTCGGTGCCAAGGGAACCGTTGACCTGGAACTAGAAGTTGGCAAATATCCCTTCCGATCCAAGGCTACGGTCACTTTTGTAGTCATGGATCTGACAAGTGACTATCATGCAATCCTAGGCATTCCAAGTCAAGCAAAACTTGGGTTGGTCGCCTCCCTTCCTCACCAACGAGTTAAATTCCCTACTCGTGCTGGAATTGGATGCGTGAGGGCAACCGCCAAGGACTTCTTGGAGCATGTCATAAAAAGCAGGAAAGCATTCAAAAGCGTGGAGATAGATACCCCTGAAGACAACATCAAAATCTCTAAGTCTTTGAAAAATACCCACACGAGCTCTAGGATGAGTTACATCCGTGAAATACTGGAAGAGGAACCTATGGTCCTAGAAACTACAGCTGACCAAGGCATAGTTCCGCCCGTCCCGGAGACATATCCTGTTCTCGTCAGCGGCCAGGACTCGGGGGCCAACCCTGACTTGAGGATAGTTGATCTCGCCTGACGTTGACGAACCGACGCAAGAGGAAGGCCTCGACATAAAATGAAAATGAGGGTAGAAGACTTAGTGGAAATCATTATTCAATCCCCTGAATTTCGAGACGGTCCGTAAATGGAGCACGTGGATGAATTGGAAGAGGTAGTTATCAATCCCGACTATCCCGAACAAAAATTAAACTCGGGGCCACTATCCCCGTAAGAGAAGGAAGAAATCATCTCCCTCTTAAAAAAATAGTTTAGACGTCTTTTGCTTCGGGAGAGCTTATCGAGGACATAGGGGGATCAATGAAGAAGTAGCCCTCCACCGCTGAAGTCGATCCATCGGGCAAAAACCATCTCACGTACAAGGAGGATTTCTGCAAGGGACAAGGAGGAAGCAATCAAAGAAGAGGTGCAAAAGTTACTTAGCGCCGGAATTATTCGAGAAGTGAAATACCCAATTTGGTCACAACGTGGTGATGGTGAAAAACAAAATGGGAAGTGGCGAATGTGTATAGACTTCACCGATCTTAACAAGGCCTGCCCTAAAGACGCTATCCTCTTCCCTGCACTAATAAGTTGGTTGACTCCAAAGCTGGACACCGAACTCTTAGTTTTCTAGACGCCTATTCAGGCTATCACCAAATCAAAATGGCGGAAGAAGACATTGAGAAGACAGCCTTCCAAACATCTGGGGGGGGAAATTATTGTTATGTCATGATGCCCTTTGGGCTCAAGAAAGCGGGTGCTACCTACCAACGCATGGTGAATGATGTATTTGGAGCACAAATAGGTCGCAACATGGAGGTCTACATTGATGATATGGTCATAAAGACCATGGAGGGCAGCCACGCCCCTAACCTGAAAGAAACAATAAACAATCTCCGAGCCAACAACATGAAATTAAACCCAAGTAAATGCGTGTTTGGGATGACGGCTGAAAAATTCCTAGGCTTCATGGTGTCTCAAAGGGGGATCGAGGCAAACCCTGAGAAGATCAAGGCCTTAATTGATATGAAGGAAACCACCAACATCAAGGAGGTTAAGAGATTGAATGGAAGAATAGCGACACTTGGAAGATTCATCGCCAAATTCGACGAAAAATCACTGCCATTCTTTAAGGTATTGAAGGGTACCAAGAGCTTCTCCTGGACTCCCGAATGCTCCGAAGCATTCCTCCGGTTGAAGGAGTACTTGGGTTCCCCTCCCTTGCTTAGCAAACCGACATCGTGAGATGTTGTATGTCTTCCTAGCCGCCACGCATCATGCAATGCAGAAATGTTCTTGTACAAAATGATGAAGGAACATAAAAACCAGTCTATTATGTCTCTAAGGCATTGCCAGATGTAGAGAGCAGATATTTCAACGTGGAAAAGATAGTGTGAGCACTAGTTATAGCATCAAGAAAACTACGTGCCTACTTTTCCGCACATCCCATCACTGTATATACCAATGAACCATTGAAGAAGATTCTGCATAAGTTGGATGGCCATGGACGTCTCCTGAATTGGTCTATCGCTCTTACTGAGATTGATATCACTTACCAATCAAGGAAGACCCTCATGGCACAACCTCTGGTTGACTTCATGGTTGAGACTACCTTCATGGGTGAACACGTCCCTACTTCCCGTAAGCAAAACACGACGGAAGAGGAAGAGTCTCCCATCGAACTCCCGTCCAATCAGGCTGGGTCTTGCATACGATGGATCAGCTACAAAGGAGAGAAGCGGAGTTGGAGTTGTACTAGCAAGTCCGGAAGGAGAATACACCATGCAAGACATCATCCGATTCAAGTTCCCTGCCTCCAACAACCAAGCTGAATATGAGGCTCTGATATTTGGTATCGAGTTGGCTTCCTTCTATGGAGCAACTAAAGTGGCGGCATTCTATGACTCCCAACTTGTTGTCAAACAAGTGAAGGGAGAGTATAACACCCAAAATCCCACCCTTACCAAATACAGAGACTTGGTCCTAGACATGACAAGGAAGATGGAGTTCTTCGAGATCAAGCAAATAGGCAGAGAAGATAACCAAATCGCGGACGTTCTATCTAAACTAGCGACTATGGATGTGTCTGAGTCTAACTCCAATCCATACGTAGTTTTTGCTGAAGAACCCGTGTATGAAAGACTACAAGTTATGCTCCTAGATGGAGAAGAGAGATGCTGAATCGATGACTACATAGACTACATCGAGAAAAGCCAACTCCCAGAAGATGAAGCACAAGCTAGACTCGTCAAGAAGAGATCACCAAAGCTCGTTGTAATGAATGGAATCCTCTACCGACGATCCTTTACTAAACCCCTGCTAAGATGTGTCTATCCTAAGGAAGTTGAGAATCTCTTGGCTGAAGTACATGAAGGCGTTTGCGGCGGACACCCGGGGGCCAAAACCTTAGCTGACAAGATCATCTCGCTAGGTTATTATTGGTCAAACCTGAGGGAGGACGCGCAAGCCTACGTTAGAAAATGTGATAAGTGCCAGAGATACTCTGATATTCCTAGACTCCCAGCGGTTGAGCAAACACTTGTAATACCTACGTGGCCTTTTGATATGTGGGGGATCAACATCATCGGACCCTTCCCTCCCGCCCGAGGCAATTGCAAGTATGTGATAGTAGCAGTTGATTACTTTTCCAAATAAATAGAGGCGAAAGCATTGGCCAAGATAACGGAAGAGAACGCAATCAACTTCGTCCACGACCATATCTGGTGTCGCTTTGGGCTCCCGCACACAATTGTATCAGATCATGGACTCCAATTCTCTACGGCATTTACAACGGAGCTGGGAAGAGTAAGATTTCGTCATGCCAAGTCATCTGTGTGTAGACCTCAAGGCAACGGACAAGTGGAAGCTGCTAACAAATTGGTCCTAACAGCCCTTACTAAGAATCTTGAAGGACGCGAGGGCAGATGGTTGGACGAACTTCCCCTAGCATTATGGGATGTTCACACAACCACCCGGGGGACAACCGGGGAAACCCCATTCGCACTAACCTTCGGTTCTGAGGCTATGGCACCAGCTGAGATGGCTATCCCTACTGTGTGAAATTCCCATTATGATGAGCAAGTCAACAAGGTTAATAGGCTCCTAGACCTAGACCTGGTAGATGAGAAATGACTAGCTGCACAGATGAGGATGGTGAACTACAAGCAAAGGACCAAGGCATACCATGATAAGAGGGTCATCAAAAGAGTATTCCAAGTAGGCGACTGGGTACTTAGAAAGATTGAAGCAACTGGTCAGAAGGCAGAACAAAACAAGCTCTCTCCAAACTGGGAAGGTCCCTACATTATAACTCAAGTCATTCGAGAAGGGACATACAGGCTGAAGACTAAGGAGGGGAAAGAGCTCAAACATCCGTGGCATTCCGACAATCTCCAAAAGTACTATCATTAAGTGTTAGTTCATTTTATGTAATAGATTGGTTTTAAGTATTAGTCTTTTACCTTTTCAGTATGGTAGGATTGCAATTCGATGTAATCAGTTTCAGTTTATGAAAGTTACTTCCTCAACATGCAAAGCGACTACCAACTACTGACACCAACACTGGAAGACGAGGATCTTATCCCCGACTCTTCAAAGTGCATGCCTCACGTCTTGACGTGAAATCACCTCGACTCAATGACTACAGGCTCAACAGTCAAGACCGAGAAACCTTCCTCGGCCTAATAACTTGCCTCACGTCTTGACGAGAAATCGCCTCGACTCAATGACTACAGGATCTAACAGTCAAGACTGAGGATCCTTCCTCGGCCTGATGACTTGCCTCACGACGAGACAAAGAAACACCTTGTCATAAAATGACTACAGGCATTACCCGTCTGAAACCTGTGCACCAGTCATCTTCCTCGGCATAAGGAGACGAAAAAGAAGAAAATACCCCAACAGTCAAGACCGAGGAACCTCCCTCGGCCTAATGACTTGAGGTACACAGTCAAGACCGAGGAATCCCACCTCGGTCTGTTGACTTGTAGGCAAAATTGCCACAATCCTTGAGTGAGCCAGTCTCCTTGTCTTATAACAAAGGGTGAGGAACGAGGAACCTTCCTCAGCTCCTCCCTAAAAGCAGACTTGTACTTGTGCAAAGCCCACAAACAAGCCTTCAAACAGTTCATAATATCAATGCGACATGAATTGAAAGGAAAGGACATTTCATTGATCATTCAAAAGAAGATTTACAGAGGTCCTACCCTATTACATAATGAAAAAGAAAATCTTCCTAAGGCTTGTTCCTCTGGGGGATCTCCCCAAAGAAAGCCCTATCCTCAGCACTGGCGTTCAGCTCGGAGACGAGGTCAGTGGTAATGGAGACTTGCTCGACTTGAACATTAATTTAAGCCTCGTTATTAGGCTCCTCAGCAGCACCCACATCGGCTTCCACCTCCACCTCGCCCTCGTCCTCGATCATCTCGATTAGGGCATTGAGGTTATCAGGATCAACGGCCAGGGGGACCCAAGCTTCTTTACCATTTCGAGCGTCCATCCTAGCTATTATGCCCAAATTGTACTCGAAATAAGGAACCGCGTTGTGAAGAGCCCGAGCCTCCTCATCGTATTGGTACTTACAAATAAGTCGAGCAATGGCATTCAGATCCAGACCATGGGAGGTGTCAGCCATAAGACGACGAGCAAGATGCAGGTAGCCATCCTCAAACATTGTGGCTATCTTCTCATTCATCGCATCCTTGAAGGCTTGGCTAGCCTTGAACCGGGCAATTGCTTCCTCTTCTTTAGAAGGGATGGCGGCCTCCAGGTCTCGGCATTTGGCCTCAGCCACCTCGGCTCTATTCAGGGCCTCGGCCTTGAGCTTCTCTAGCTCGGCCATCTTATCATTTTTTAGCCTGAGGGCTTCCTCGGCTCTCAAATTGGTGTCCTCGGCTCTCTTCACTTCCGCCTCGACCTTGGCCTTGGCCGCCTCAAGCTCAGCATCCCTGGCCTTCAGCACCTCAGCCAACGCTGCCCGCTCGGTCTCTCCCTTCTTTTGGGCGGCCTTGAGCTCGAACATTTGCTTGTCCGCATTCTTAGCCAGAACGTTTTCATAGGCCGTGACGGTTGCAAGCTATAATATTGTCAAACATCAGAAATTATACAAGTGCAAAATTTACAAAGCCAAAAGTACGAGATAGTCACCTCGGAGATTAACAGTCCTTTGCGGCCTAGCAGGTTTTCCTTGCTCGGCTTATCCCGAACCAGCTTCTCGTAAGCCTCCTCGTCCAATGCCCTCTATACAGGAGCTCGGCCTAGCCTCACATGGGCACCCTCCCTGGCAAGCAAAGGGAAGCCCCTCAGGGGCCGAGCAGTAGCTGAGAATTGCCGAGCAAGCTCCTCGGCATCATTGTAATTCTTAATTGTTTGGATGGTAAGGGATGGAGGAGCTTGAGGAGTTGAGGCGTCAGCAGCCCGTTTGGGAGGGGGCTCCTCGGTAGAAACAGTTTGGGGCCTCTTTTGGCCGGAGTGCCATTGCACGAGACCGGTCTCCTCGGCGGACGGGATAGCAGAATCCATCTCAGTCCCAGCATTCTCAACATGGGGGCTATGCCCCTCGGTAGTTGATCGCTTATCTCGACTTCCGGATGCCTCCTCCTCGACATCCATAGCCTCCCTATCGGTTGACGGGTAGGGCCGATCCCCTCGTACTCGGCGAGCCGGCGACGAGTTGCCTCCTCCTTCCTATCAGAAATAGACGAGGTCTTGGCCAGTCGTCTCTTCCTTTTAATCAATTCTTTGGGATCAACATCTTCCAGGGAGGCCATCTCGGCTTCTTGCTCTGGGGTTAGGTCTGCAAATACGAGGAAGAGAGGGTTACGACATGAACAAAACCAACATCAACTGACAAGTATGAATAACAAGGAAAGAGTAATTACAGCCTACGACGTCTGTTTCCCTAAGGCATTGGTCCTTTGGGTCAAGCTTGCATCATTCACAATCAGCATGAAATACCAGACCTGTATGGGTCCTCCAGTCATTGAACCGTCTCCCCCTCTTGACGGGGACGAGAGGTACCATGCCATCCCTCGGTCCCGCATTAGTCCAAATTTTTGGACGTAGTAACGGCCATCTGTCTCCAAGGCGGCACTCACCAATCAAGAGACCGACTCCAAAGAAATTCGAGAAGACGTTTTATCAAGCCTTTGGGCCACTCAGCTCGTAGCACTTCCTTGGAAACAACAGGAACATCGGAAGGAGATGGGAACTCCCAGCCTTGTCGGCTCTCTACTCTAATTACATGATTCTCCCAACCTAATACCTTGCTAGACATGGGCAGAATGATCTTCGGCTTCCTAGAATCACTCCTCATGACTATGAGCTTAGTATCTTTGATATAGCTGATAGTGAAGAAATGACGGAAGGCAGCTTAGGTAGGCTCGTAACCTAAGATACGGCACAGGACAATGAAACCAACGAGGACCCTAGTCCCGTTGGCTCCCAACATAGCCGAGACAGCTCTCATGTCACCCAGAAACTCTTAATAAAGGGATCCAAAGGGAGACGAAGTCCCCACAAACCGTTTAAAATAAAAGTGGACATGGTTGTCGTTGTAATAAAACCTGTACTCCTCTTCCTCGTTTTCAAAGGTGGGATGGCCGACATAAGTTAACCTATACTTGTTCCTATCCACCCCGTATTTTGAGTATAATTCCTCCAGCATGGGATCCCCGGCCTTAACGGGTTTGGCCCGGGAACGAGTAGCTCTTCCTCGGCCTCCTCTCCCTCGGCCACCTTTTCCTTCGACTTGTTCGCCCTTAACAAAGGCATCAACGATCTTGGTGGACGTGGAGGCATCACCCCCTCTTCCCATCATATATGCAAAAGGCCGAGGAGCAAAAATTAGTTACATCGTCCCAGGCTGATATTAAGACGGGGAAGAGGGATGCCCCTCCTCGTCATTACAGTAAGGCTGAGGAGGAAGCCTTACCACTCAGATGAAGATGAGCAAGGTGATCTGAAGACGTGTAGAACAAATTGATGTGCTCAATAATCTCGGCTCTACTCTCAAACAAGATTATACTAGGGGACAACGAGTCGACTCGGTCTATCCTCGTCTTGTCCGGATACTGGATGTACA
Source organism: Adenophora triphylla var. japonica (assembly GCA_022495995.1). NCBI lineage: Eukaryota > Viridiplantae > Streptophyta > Magnoliopsida > Asterales > Campanulaceae > Adenophora > Adenophora triphylla. Next base: position 26,857 of record JAFEMH010002228.1, read on the forward strand.
TTCTCGTACGTCCGTACTTCGTCAACATTTCTCCGATCTCCGCCAAGGTCACCAACAACCATGGTCCTCTCTCTCTCCGGTAAACCCTAAGATTGCCTTTGTGGTACCCATAACGGAATCGAGGGGAAATGGTCCCAAGAACGAGCCATTTCTAAGGGGGAACGAAGGGGCAAATGGAAGTTCAAACACAGATTCAAGAAAATCAAGAAAAAAGCTTCAAAGGTTCAACAATGGCGGTTTCGAAATTCAAAACCCTATCAAAACCCTAGAATCGCAAGTTAAAAGCAGAAATCAGTAAAAGGAAGAAATGTATACCTGTTTCTGTTGAAAACGGTCGGAATCGAACAATGAAATCTACTACGCCAGGAAAATCGAATGTCGTCTGTGATTCTGGGCTTCGAAGGTTCAGGAACACGAAGAGGTTTTCAAATTTCTGGTTCACTCCTAAAAAACTCAGCAATTGTTAAAAGAAAAATTGATGTGGCGGTCTTGTTTTTATACTCGCCAAATTGGGTCAAACCCAGAAGCAAAACGGGTAAACGGGTAAGGCGCCCCCAACATTAAATGCAATTGGCGATTTCCAAGACGTGTCAGGCCTAGGGGCCCACGTCTCATCATAAGGCTAGTAACCGGCGGATAATGTGTGAGCACCCCAACCCGGAACCTAAAGCGTGTCCCGAGTTGGAGAGGCTCAATCTAAGAAAAACCATCTTATATTTTTAAAACATTTATTTGCCTTTAAAAGAAAACCACTTTTCAAACTTCCAAAGAAAATAAATTGGTAATATCTCTACTTAGAGGAAATCCAACCACAACTTTAATAAACCGTAATATGATCAATTACATTGGAAACCCTAAATAACATTGTTTAACAAAAGAGTTTTCCATACAACTTGTGAAAGAGGAATATTAAATAAATACTCCTAATAACCAACTCCTATACTTAACCTGACAAGCCCCCAAAAGTAAAAGTCCACAATGATATCCCCGCCTCACCGGTTCGGGTCACCTCGTCTCGGAATCTAAAATGAAGACAGTAAAGGAGAGGGTGAGAATAAATCTCAATGAGCTATTATGAATGCAGCAAGATGCCAAACAAGATGCAACACATAGCATGGTAGCACAAAACATATTATAAAAGCGGTAAACACCTTACGTTACCTCATTTTACCTTTTTCCGTCTGAACAATAAGTCGTACAACGTGGGAGTAAAACTCCACTCTTTGGTGAATTGCCTCCAAAGACATTCACCTCTTATAGGACTCATACCCAGAGATCCATATAAGAAAAGATACCTATAATAGAGTATCCACAAATAATGTCGCTAATCGTAAAGCTTTAGGCTTAATTCAAGCATTCCCCTAATCGCCAATCGCGATGTATGTAAAGCCTTTTGGGTCAATACGTAAGCTTGCACGCCCACTCTGCGGCCACAGAGGGGTAAGGTCACGAGGTATAATGAACCTTCAATCATTTATAGAACAAATCGGCAATTGATTGAATTTCATTATACCCCGAATGTACACACGTTCAAGCACATAATAGACACTTGAAGTAATCCACAAAAAGGGATAATAATATAACAACATAGTAATGTATACTCATGCTAAACAGTACCATAGTGCAACAATTCATGTAATACACAATGCGTAATATCATCAATGCATATGAACTCAATTAAGGTAACAATATAACCACATAATCCACACCGGGATACAATACAATCATGTACCAATTAATCCACACAGGGATACAACACAACAACTTGCCAAATAATCCATACTTAGGATATTAAGGTATACACCAAATTCAATAATTCCACAAATTGGGATAATAATGCCACAAGGCGATACATGCTCATCTTCCATTAACGAAATAGTGAAACTTATGGTTTCTACGCTATTTCTAACTAATCACCAAGGATAGGGGAACAAGTAAAGTCACCAAGTACTATAAACCAAACCTACGAAGTCATTACTTAACCTTGAATGATCTTAATGAAAGTGCAAGACCTACTTCCCAAGTTTGGACCACTTTCCGAACAATATTTAACTACTCCCACAATTCCATTTCGACCAAATAAGACGTCATGGCCAAGCCAAAGTATCCTACTCTAACTCAGGTTAAAGAGGATCAATTCGTATCTGATGGATGTGTTTTTACACACCCATTTTACATGTTTCCGAACCTATTCTAGGCTCAAAATTCCGGGTTTTATGTTGTTTTAATATTGTTGTTGAGTGTTTATGAGTACAGGGGAAAAGGATGATTAAGTGTTGATTTTGGTCAATAAAATGGCAAGGAAACCAAGTTGGAGCGGAGCAGAGCAAGGAAATTGGAAAATAACTCGAGATGCAGTTCCAGGCACCAGAGCGGCCGCGCTCCAAGCCAGAGCGGCCGCGCTCCATTGAAGATTTTGAAGTGCAATTCTCGGCCAGGCTGCGCGGGCGCGCTCAACCCAGAGCGGCCGCGCTCAAGTGACGTCGTTTTGAAGGCCAGGCGCAAGTGCGCGGGCGCGCTCAACCCAGAGCGGCGCGCTGTCCCGCTTTCGATGCATTTCGGCAACTTATGATGGGCGCTCGACTTTTCGCACATTTTTCCCTTGTATTTTGCCCTAAAGTATTTATACCTCAACAGCAGTTTTTAGAAAACAATCTCGGATATTATTATTGTTCTAGGTTTTGAGTTTTCGTAGACAATTATTGTTCATCAATTCCGGATCTCTCAGGTTTTGATGTTCTTTTATTTTATGATCATTATTGTTTTCGTTATGTCTTTGCGTAGCTAAGTTCTTTAGATTTGCGGATTGGTTGTAGCGATTACTAGATCTTTATGCTATTGATTTAATTCTTCCCAATTGATCTCTTTCTAGTTCTTCAAAACATTAATCTTTTAATTATTTGGGTATTGATTCTGCCGTTAATTTGGGGATTGATACAATTGAACACTGTTTTGAAGATTAAACCTAATTGAGGCCATAATAGAAATCAAAAGGGTTTAGATTTAACATTCTATTGTGTTGATTAATTATTTGATTGTTGTGTCCGTAATGTAAAACGCAGCCTTGATAATAATTAAAAGGGTTGCAATCCGGCACCACACCGTTCAATCCTTACTTTTGTGAATGAATCCTAGTTTCAGATTAATGTTTTTAGCAATAAAAATAGCATAGGGTGAAAGTAATTGTGAATCCAATCCGTGAATCTCCGTGTTTATCTGAGTTAATTACGTTCTACATTTAAATCGCGTTCTTTAGTTTTAATCTGTTATTTCTGTTTTAGGATTAGATTATTATTTTCAAATCAAAAATCTGTGGTTACTATATTCATTACTTCCACTGCATTTGTTTACCAACAAGTCTCTGTGGTTCGACCCCTGCTTGTGCATACTGCTACACCGGTAGTGAGTACACTTGCTCGGTTTTTATTACTAGAGGAATTTTTCTCCATCAAGTTTTTGCGCGGTGCGGACTTGTTGCAAGTAAACAAGTAAGTTAAGTAGTGAATGCAAGGTCGTCGTTCTTTGAAGCCTACATTGGTTCCATTGGACGATAACATCAATAGACTTGAGGAAACATTTGAGGGCGATCCCCTCTTTAATCCTCTCTTTTCAGATTCGGACATCAAGTAAACAAGTAAGTTTGACAAGTTGACTGCTCAAGGCACCTCTTCTAGTGCCAATGTGTTAAATGATTTATGTGCTTACTGTGGTCTAAATTCTCATGCTACTAATATGTGTCCAAGTGGTGTGCAGTTTGGTTGTGATCCCGACAGTAAATGCTATGTATGGACAAACTCCCAAGGCATCCACGTAACATGCCCTATGGCAACACTTATAATCCAGGGTGGAGGAATCATCCTAATTTCTCATGGGGAGGTAATCAGAATCCACAAAATAAGCCTCTCCATCCTCCACCTCCACCAGGACCATTTGAAAGAAGGAAGGAGCCTTGGGAGGAAGCAAGAGAGCATGAGAGTCGAATAAAGAACAAAGAAAGAATCATGAAGCTGCTTATGAAAAAATTGGAGACCCAAATAGGGCAAATGGTCAAGCCGTTCAAGCAATGCAGGGCACAAGTCGTGACCTTCCCGAGTCAAGGTCACCAAGCAAAAGCCATTACCACACTCAGAATGGTAAAATGTAGGTAGCGAGGTAATTTCTTCTTCATCTTCTACTCCCCTCCTGTTGTTGAAATTGTTAATGAGGAAGAAGGTACTAATGAATTGGGGGAAAATTCTAAAGTTGACTCTCCACCCCCAATCCATATGTACCAAACAGCATCCGTTTCTGGAAGATTTATGAGAAATAAAATGGATCAACAAATGTCGGAGTTGATGGACATGTTCTCTAAAGTGAACATCAATCTCCCTTTGTTGAATGTGATAAAAAATATTCCGGCTTATGCCAAGTTTTTCAAAGAAATTAATTCCAAGAAACCAAAGTATGGCAAGGATGAGAAAGCTTTTCTTGGAGAGAATGCTAGTGCAAAGAGCACAACACCTCCTCCCACCAAAACAAAAGGACCCCGGAAGTTTTATAATTTCTATCAATATGGGGAACTCGAATAAGGTGAAGGCGATGTTGGACCTAGGTGCTAGTATTAATTTGTTACCCCATTATATGTATCTTGATATGGGTTTGCCCGAATTGAAACCTACATCCATGGCTCTTCAACTAGCGGATCGATCTATTAAAAGACCGTTGGGGATTGTGGAAGATGTTTTGGTCGGAGTGGACTCATTGATCATACCCGTGGATTTTGTTGTGCTTGAGATGCCTAATAGTGAGTGTAGTCGTCGTGATTCCCCAATTCTACTTGGGCGACCATTCATGGCGACGACAAACACTATTATTAATGTTGGCAATGGAACTCTTTCCATGACTGGCCAACGAAACTATTGAAATTTCGTGCATGATATTATGAAAAATCCAATGGACAATGGAAATTCTTGTAACTTTGTGGAGAGAGTAGATGATTGTGTGCATGAGTATCTCATGGCATGATAGAGCATGTGATTGAACTTGAGATGTTGTTGAATGGCAAAGTGAGAAAACTAGGGATAATGCGGGTTCCGAAGTTATGGCCATTGAAAATAAGGCCGAGGAACATTATTCGTTAATGGCCCGTCTCACTCCCTGAGGCTACTTCAATGAGAAGTATGCGCCATCGGTTGTGGTTCCACCGGTTCTTGAACTAAAACCCCTCCCCTCTAATTTAAAATATGCTTTTCTAGGGGAGGGTGAGACTTTACCTGTGATAGTTGCCTCGCATTTGACCCTAGAACAAGAGGCCAAATTAATTGCTCGTGCTTTCTCAGGAGCACAAATCGGCCATAGGGTGGACTTTGGCGGATATTAAAGGTATTAGCCCCTCAATGTGTATGCATAAAATTAATCTTGTAGAGGGGGGCTAAACCTTCAAGGGAGAGACAAAGGAGATTGAATCCTCACATGGAGGAAGCAATGAGGAAAGAGGTCCCGAAATTATTAGATGCGGGAATTATATTCCCAATTGCGGACAAATGAGTGGGTAAGCCCGGTTCAAGTGGTTCCTAAGAGGTCTGGGCATTACTGTTGTGAAAAATGATAAAAATGAGGATGTGCCCACTAGAGAGGTGACCGGGTATAGGATGTGTATAGATTTGAGAAAGCCGAATGCCGCCACCAAAAAGGATCACTTTCCTTTGCCTTTCATTGACCAAATCCTAGAGAGGTTGGCGGGTCATGCTTATTACTGCTTTCTTGATGGATTCTCGGGATATAATCAAATCACAATTGCACCCGAGGATCAATCAAAGACCACTTTCACATGTCCCTTTGGTACTTTTGCCTATAGGAGGATGCCCTTTGGGCTTTGCAATGCACCCGCCACTTTTCAAAGGTGCATGACCTCCATCTTCTCGGATATGATAGAGAAGTGTGTAGAGGTGTTTATGGATGATTTTTCCGTGGTTGGAGATAGCTTTGAGGGTGTCTTAATAATTTGACTATGGTCTTGAGGAGATGTTGCGAGACCAATGTGACACTTAGTGGGGAGAAGTGTCACTTTCTTGTTAGGCAGGGGATTGTCTTGGGCCACATAGGGTCTAGTAGGGGGATTGAGGTTGATAAAGCTAAGATAGATGTGATTTCTAAGCCGCCTCCCGGTCTCGCTTAAGGGTGTTCGAAGTTTCTTAGGCCATGCGGGTTTTTATCGGCGATTTATTAAGGATTTTTCACAAATTTGTAAGCCGTTAAGTAACTTGCTAGCTAAAGATACCGAGTTCATCTTTGACCAAGACTGCCTAGATGCTTTCACTTTATTAAAAGAAAAACTGACTTGCACTCCCATCCTTTCTAGCCCCGATTGGTCTCACCCTTTTGAGATCATGTGTGATGCATCCGATTTTGCTATTGGGGCTGTTTTAGGTCAAAAGATAGATAAATTACCGCATGTAATCCATTATGCAAGTAGAACTCTTAATGATGCACAAACTTAATTATACCACTACCGAAAAGAATTTTTAGCCGTTGTGTTTGCACTTGAGAAGTTCCGTTCATATTTGCTTGGGTCGAAGGTAATAATCTATTCTCGATCATGCGGCTTTAAAATATTTGTTGAATAAAAAGGATGCAAAACCTAGACCGCTTAGGTGGATGCTTTTGTTGCAAGAATTTGATTTGGAAATAAGGGACAAAAAGGGGTCCGAGAATGTAGTGGCGCATCACCTATCAAGGCTTGAGGATTTCTCGTTTCGAATAGCAATGAAGGAGTGATTCCGGTGAATGAAAATTTCCTGATGAACAACTATTTGCTCTACATGTTCAAGAGCCTTGGTATGCGGATCTTGTTAATTATCTTGCTTGTGACATGATTCCTCCTCACTTTACTTATGATCAAAAGAGGAAATTTAAATCGATGTTAAGCACTACATTTGGGATGACCCTTACTTGTGGAAAATTTGTCCAGATAAGATGGTGAGGAGATGTGTTCCTGAATATGAACAATTGAGTGTCTTGCGCTTTTGTCATGATTTACAATGTGGTGGGCATTTCATGGTCAAAAGACCGCTAGGAAAATCCTTCAAAGTGGCTTATATTGGCCCACCATATTTAAAGATGCGCAAGACTTTTGCAAAAAGTGTGATAAATGCCAAAGAACGGGAGGGATAGGTAAAGCGTGATGAGATGCGCCAAAATTATAATTTAGTTGTTGACATATTTGATGTATGGGGCATTGATTTCATGGGCCCTTTCCCCTCATCCCATGGTTTTGTGTATATATTGGTTGCTGTTGACTATGTATCTAAATGGGTGGAAGCTATTGCCACTCGGACTAATGATGCTAATGTCGTTTCAAAGTTTGTGTGTGAGAATATTTTTTGCAGTACGGGGTGCCTCGTGCAATCATTAGTGATCAAGGAACTCACTTCACAAACAGGCTCTTCAACCAAGTCCTAAAGAAATACGGGGTTGTGCACAAGCTCGCCACAGCCTACCATCCCCAAACATCGGGCAAGTGGAAGTAAGCAACCGCCAAATCAAGGGGGTTCTAGAGAAGACAATCGCCAAACGTAAAAGATTGGGCTTTGAAGCTCAATGATGCATTATGGGCATATCGGATCGCTTACAAAACTCCCATTGGGATGAGTCCGTATGCAATTGTGTATGGCAAGGAATGTCACCTTCCGGTTGAGATGGAACACAAGGCATATTGGGCTGAAGGAACTCAACATGGATTTGAAGAAGGCGGGTGAGAAACGGATGCTTGATTTGGATGAGATTGAGGAGTTGAGGCAAGACAAATTACCAAAGTGCCAAGCCGTATAAAGAAAGAACCAAGAGATACCATGATCGCACTTGAAGCCAAAATTCTTAAGTCCGGTATGAAGGTCTTATTGTTCAATTCTCGATTGAGACTTTTTCCCGGCAAATTATGCTCCAAATGGTCGGGCCCTTATGAGTTGGTGAAAGTATTTCCACATGGAGCAGTCGAGCTCAAAGATTTGAAAAACGGAAGTACATTCAAGGTGAATGGGCATCGAGTCAAGCCCTATCACGAAGGGGTGTCTATCTTGGAGGAAATTGATGTGGTGGTGTTGGTGGATGCACCGAAAATTAAATGAGAAATCATGAGCATCACGTCGAGCCAAAGACTTAAAACAAAGGCGCTAGTTGGGAGGCAACCCAACCGTAGGTAACTTTTACTGCTTTCTGTCTTTATGTTCAGTTTACCACTACTCGTTAGCTTTGAATTCGCGTTGGAAATTGTTTATGCAATGAGGACATCGCAAATTCTTAGTTTGTGGGTGGGGGTATTCATAAAAAAAAAAAAAAAAAAAAAAACAAATAATAGACCGTTATTTACCGTTTTCGAGTCGTAGTATAGAACGTGTCGAACTACGGTGACCTGAGCCTATTAATGTGGGTAGTCCGCTCACATTATTGGGGACGTAGGCAGCGAAAGTGCGGTCAAATGTTTGACATATTTTTGTCGAACAAAAGTCTCGTGTCACCCTTTATGGGTCTCTCCGAGTTTGTGGGTTTATAGGGGAGTGTAAATAGTTGTCACCCTCCAAAAATATTTACGTTTAAGTTTTGTCAATAGATATTACGCTTGTATGTGTGTTTGTGGTGATGTGCAGGATAGCACACAATCGATCAAAGTTGAAGCTGTGGACCTTAAGGCAGTAAAAAGGAGCAAGAAAATTATTGAAATCTCGCTGTCAGCGTGCGCGGGCGCGCTCGGAAATAGAGCGGTCGCGCTTGTTTATGGGAAAAGTGAACATCAGTCTCGGCCTAGGTGCGCGTGCGCGCTCCAAGTCAGGGCGGCCGCGCTTCAATTAATGAAAAATGGGCATCATTCTCGGCCATCCAGCGCGGACGCGCTCCAAGGCAGAGCGGCCGCGCTCATCAAAATCAAAAAACAAGATCAGTTTCTGTCAAAGTGCGCGGGCGCGCTCGGACACAGAGCGGCCGCGCTCGAGCAAAAAATTACGGGCATTAAAAAGAAACCCTAAACAGAGCCAGTTTTTTTTTTAAAAAACTCACCGCCGCCCCCCCCCCCTTCTTTTCTCTCTCAAAACCGAGCCTTCTTCTCTCTCTCTTCTAAATTTCTCTCTCAAACCCCAAATCCCCTCCCTTCCAACCCAAAAATCACCCTACCCACCATTGATTCACCAAGCTAAAGCCAAATCCTTTCCCCAAAAGCCATTAATTCCGGCGAGTTGTGCAAATCCGAAAATCAAAGAAGAAGTTTTTTTGGGTGCATGCAATCTTGCAAATCAAGTGGGCTAAAGCTCGATTTGAAGGTGGTTTGTGGGTATAAACGGTGCAAGGTCTAGTTTGTGGGTGTTCTCCGGTCTCCTTCCCAAACTCCGGCGAGTTTTCCGGCATACTCCGGCGAGTTTTCCGGCGAGCCTTAAAGGGGTAAGAATCTTTGAATTTTATTGCATTGCCCTCCTGAGTTGTGTTGATATCATGTCTACCTCTAATCCTAAGCGTAAAAGAGTTACGAAGAAAACCCCGGTTCCACCCCCATTGTTTGACGAAAATAGATTTGTGGGTGTTGATGCTGTGAAATTCTTTGATGCTTATGCGGGTCGAGGTTTTAATGTAGAGAAAGGGGTAGATATAACGGATATGGGTCTAGATAATATTGTAGCGGCATATGGGTGGCAAAACTTATTGGTTGCCCCAGTAGGAAGGAGGGAATAGAGAGTTGGTTCGCGAATTTTATGCTAATGCGCCGCTAGGAAAGGAATACATAACACTTCGTATGTGAGGGGTAGAGAGGTTGGATATACCCGAGAGAGAATTATATCATATTACAACCTCCCTAGACATGTGCAAGCCAATACCGTGCCTTCTTGCAACTTGAAAAACAAATGATTGAATAACCCCAAAGGTAACCTACACCTAATTGCCGGAACATTTGGTGATCTTCCCTTTGACCCAACCGTGCATAAGGGGTGTTAATTGCTTCTAAATTTCTTCCACCTCATATGAAGTACCTTCATAGGATTATCTCGTGAGAGGGTGCTCCCATCTTCCCGACCTCACGAGGTTGGATGGCGTAGAGCCGCATTAATGCATGTCATCCTGTCAGTGGCAACAAATTGACACCGGGTCAATCATTGCCCATGAAATTAACAGACATATCGCAGATGGCGAAGAATAGCTATAATTACCCCTTACCGATCACGGGTTTGATGGGGTTCTCGGGTGTGAATTTCACAAATATCCCTAGGGACATAGGCTTGGAGCCTACAATTACCGAGAGAAAGATTAGGACAAGAGCCACCCCAAGCGGGGTAAATGTAGTGGAGCCTGAGCAAGAGGCGGAGCAAGAGGAGGAACAGGAGGAGGAAGAAGAGGAAGAACAAGAGGATGATATTATTCGCGATCGGGAGAGCGGACCCAATCAAGGGGTTGTACTATCTGTCACATCGCTAGAGGCGATGGAGCTGCGTTTGATCGCAGATTTACCGCCCTAGAGCAGAGGCAGGCTGCGAATGATGATAGGGTGAGAGCTATTGATGACAGAGTACGGGGTGATATCGAGGCGAACCAAGCATGGAGGGCCCAGCACGATAGTAGGTTAGACCAAATTCTTGGTCGGTTGCCTCCTTCTGGCTACACATGGCCACAGTTCCCGCCACAGTACCCGCCGCAGCATCAGCCAGAAGAAGAACAATTTCCCAGTGGCTCATCCGACAAGGAGAGCAAATGGGCAAAGCAGCAGCAGCTAGCTCTGGAGGCTCTTCTAGCCAACGGGGTCATCCGCCACGTTGATCGGTTGAGGTATCCCTACCCTGAGTTTATAGTTAATTGCATTGGGGACAATGCTATCTTTTAGTTTGTGGGTGGGGGGTATCTGTGCTTCATTCTGCTTATCACCATGTTAGTTTAGGTTGTTATTTGTTTTTAGTTTAGTAAAAATTTAAAAAAAAAAAAATTTTTTTGTTCTCTTTATTTTGGGATATGTTGGCCTGCGTCCGTGATGATTGAGTGTTATGTGTTGATCCTTATGCTATCTTGGATTTGAGAACTAGGGTTACATTGAAACAATAAACCACGATTGCACCACCTCTCACTTCCATTTATCATTGATCATTGTTGTCACTCTAGGTGCCCTTTATGGGATCACTTGTGCATTCTCAGGGTCCCTAGAACATGGTTTGCATGATTGTCAATAACACGTTATTAGGCTATTTTGATACTTATGGCTTATTCTTTCGACCCTTTTGTGTGCCTTCAGCTTTCTACCCCAGTAAATAATAATTTCCGCTAGAACACTTGTTGAGCTTTAATAGAAAAGAATGGAAATTTAGACCACCATTCGCCTTCGTTTGATGCCTATGTTCCTACCCGTTTCACTTAGTTTTAGGATGTCTTACCTTTTGGGAAGTGAACTAGGGAATGAATGGGAATTTGGGGTTGAATTTGGGTGAGTGGAATTAAATGCACAATTTGGGGTCAAAAATGCAAAATGGGGTGTGAAATACAATGAAGAGGGGCATAGAAAAAAAAAAAAAAAATGAAGAAAAAAAAAAAAAAAAAAAATGAAGAAAAAAAAAAAAAAAAAGAAAGAGTATGTGTTTGTATATATGTTCCAAATAGAAAAAAAAAAATGAAAAAATTCTTGCCCCTCCATTGTGTCAAAAGTTGGAAATTAGAAAAAGCCCCAGAAATACGGGAATGTGCTCAACCCGATGTTGTGTATGTATGCAAAAGCTTTAGTTTGTGGGTTGGCACATTGGGAAGAAAAAGGGTGAGCGGAGTGAATTATCATAGTGAGGATGTATACATGAAAAGAAGACTTCTTAGTTTCGCTTCCCGATTTGTATGTCCTTGCCTTCATTTGTAACCGTGAACCGAGCCATGCGATCCTTCGCACCATAACGCTTAGAGTCATATTTTCATTTCGTTATCAAATAGCCGGGTTGACAATTGTGTAAACATGCATATGAGTGTCCCTTTGTGATTGTATTTGATACATATTATGTTAGAGCATCATTTAGTGAATCCATAAATAATCTTAGAGTGTGACAATGATCTACCAGACTTCACTCCATTATTCATGCCGCGGTGGAAAATTGTGGGTTTTTGCTTTAATGTAATGTTAGTTGATAATTCATGATAGCATGTTTGTGATTATATTGTGTAAGGATCTGAGACTGTCCCGGCCGACATGATTCCCGTTTTGAAGAGAACATCCCAAAATATTGTGTTTCGTTTTCGTAGTGTAGTTTTATGGTTATTCGATAGCTTAGTTTTGTTCTGTTTTACTCGGGACGAGCAAAGGATAGTTTGTGGGTGTTTGATGGATGTGTTTTTACACACCCATTTTACATGTTTCCGAACCTATTCTAGGCTCAAAATTCCGGGTTTTATGTTGTTTTTAATATTGTTGTTGAAAGTGTTTATGAGTACAGGGGAAAAGGATGATTAAGTGTTGATTTTGGTCAATAAAATGGCAAGGAAACCAAGTTGGAGCGGAGCAGAGCAAGGAAATTGGAAAATAACTCGAGATGCAGTTCCAGGCACCAGAGCGGGCGCGCTCAAGCCAGAGCGGCCGCGCTCCATTGAAGATTTTGAAGTGCAATTCTCGGCCAGCCGCGCGGGCGCGCTCAACCTGCAGCGGCCGCGCTCAAGTGACGTCGTTTTGAAGGCCAGCTACGCGCCAAAGTGCGCGGGCGCGCTCGTACCCCAGCGCCGCCGCGCTTGTCCCGTTTTCGCACTGCGCATTTCGGCAACTTATGATGGGCGGTCTCGACTTTTCGCACATTTTTCCCTTGTATTTTGCCCTAAAGTATTTATACCTCAACAAATAGCTTTTAGAAAACAATCTCGGATATTATTATTGTTCTAGGTTTTGAGTTTTCGTAGACAATTATTGTTCATCAATTCCGGATCTCTCAGGTTTTGATGTTCTTTTATTTTATGATCATTATTGTTTTCGTTATGTCTTTGCGTAGCTAAGTTCTTTAAGATTTGCGGATTGGTTGTAGCGATTACTAGATCTTTATGCTATTGATTTAATTCTTCCCAATTGATCTCTTTCTAGTTCTTCAAAACATTAATCTTTTAATTATTTGGGTATTGATTCTGCCGTTAATTTGGGGATTGATACAATTGAACACTGTTTTGAAGATTAAACCTAATTGAGGCCATAATAGAAATCAAAAGGGTTTAGATTTAACATTCTATTGTGTTGATTAATTATTTGATTGTTGTGTGGCCGTAACAGAAAACGCAGCTTGATAATAATTAAAAGGGTTGCAATCCGGGCACCACACCGTTCCAATCCTTACTTTTGTGAATGAATCCTAGTTTCAGATTAATGTTTTTAGCAATAAAAATAGCATAGGGTGAAAGTAATTGTGAATCCAATCCGTGAATTTCCGTGTTTATCTGAGTTAATTCGTTCTGTTTGAATTGCGTTCTTTAGTTTTAATCTGTTATTTCTGTTTTAGGATTAGATTATTATTTTCAAATCAAAAATCTGTGGTTACTATATTCATTACTTCCACTGCATTTGTTTACCAACAAGTCTCTGTGGTTCGACCCCTGCTTGTGCATACTGCTACACCGGTAGTGAGTACACTTGCTCGGTTTTTATTACTAGAGGAATTTTTCTCCATCAGTATCCGGGTTGATTAGGTTCTACTAATTTATATTGGTTGGGAGTCACCATTTATAAGAGGACAACAAACTGACTAAACAATTCTAATTCAAAATTCAAAACTGGTTCAGGGGTCTTGGGCGACCGCCCTAACCACTTGGGCGACCGCCCAAGTGGACTTCAAAGGCAATTATTGATTCTGCCACTATGGGCGACCGCCCTCACCACTTGGGCGACCGCCCAAGTGGGTTTTAAAAGCAAAGGGAATTCCTGCCATGATGGGCGGCCGCCCAAGCCTCCAGCAGCCCATTTCCAGATTTTTACCCCTTTGAAGCCTAGGTTTTCATTCTTATAACTAAGCTTAAGTCAAGAGCACCAAAGAATACTTCAATCTTTCCAAGTCCCATACAAACATGTAAACTCCAAAACCAAGTAACCCTAGATTATCTATCACTATAATTTCCACCCATTTCACCATTTCAAATAATTTCTAACTTTCCAATCAAATTCCACCCATTCCCTTAAATCTAAATCAACTCCCATGAACCACAACATCTTTTTAAGTCATTAATCCATTTTCTAACTCCAAGAAGATTTCCAAAACATATAATAACAATCACAACACCAAGAACAACAATAGATAGTTCATGAGCACATAAATGAAAGGAGGTCATAACAACTCACAATAGGGTCTTAATATGGAAGGATGATCTTTCTATCTTGATGGACTCTCCTAGATGATCCCACTTCAATGATGCTCCTAGACTTGAGTTTGGTGGAGAATTTGCTTGGCTTCAAGAATGGAGGTTGAGAGCTTCCATGGAAATTTCTCTAAGGCTTTCTCTAGGAGGAAGAAGTATGAATGAATGAAGGAGGAATAAGGGAGTAAGAGTAAGGGGGGTTAAAAGAGGGGAGGGTAAGGGGAGGTGACACTTGGAGTGTCTAGAAGGAGTAAGACTTTGGCCCCCCCCCCCCACAAATATCTAAAAACTAAAGGCTTTCACCCAAATTAATATAACACTTCCCCCTAATTATTTATTCTACCCATTTTAACCTCCTCTTACTACTTATCTATTTTCTATTTTTATTATTCCCCAAAGTTCTTATTTAATATCTAATGTATTTTTAAAAGATCCTAAATTTACTTCTCACCCAATTTATCTTAAATTAAGAATTTAAAGACAAAATTGAACACATAAAGCTAACATAAATATTAAAAGGATATAATATAATATTTAAAATTAGTGCCTAGGGTTGGGGTCGTTACATAATGGAACGACGCAAAGCTTACAACGACATTGACACGTGGCAACCTGTTCGTATCCTCATAGCCGAGGACGAGATCACTTTCTCCTCGTCATTGCCGAGCTAGAAAGTCGGGAGGCCACTGAACAGTATAAACCGAGATACGAACATGGGCTTGTCCGGGTCAGGCCCAAGTGGATTGGGCCATAAACATAATCCATCTCAAGTTACGACATGGGCCTCTCATACATCTATCTCAGCACCAACAAGGCCGACCAAGGCTTACCAAGGCCCAACAAGCAAATATAACTGCCCAACTATAAGGGCCGAGGAGACCTCCCTCGTATGCCGAGATCGCCTCCCATGAGGACGAGGTGCCTCCCTCGGCCTTGATGTTGTCATGACTGGCTCCCCTTATTTCCTATTCCTTTCCCAGCTCATCATGGACCGAGATGGCCATGTATGACGAGGAGAGGAAAGTTTGTACCTCGGCATATCTTCATATGACGAGGAGAGAAATTCATTCATCTCGACCTATCTTCATATCGGCATACCTGCATACGACGAGATAAGGAATTCAGTCATTTCGGCTTTCCAGCAAGCAGTCTTAGCAATCCTATTCAAACAAGGATTAAGCAGTTATAATCTTATCAGAATTGTACCCACCTCCTACATTAATTCAAATCAAATAAGGACTCTCTAACAAATATACTCCTCTTAGGATTATATCTTATCTCTTTACAGTCCAAGTTCAACATGGATTCTGTCAATCCATCATTATAAATACAAGCCATTATTTCCATATTCTGGTACGTTACTTTTCTTATCCGAAACTCTGTCAAATTAGTTTCTCTCTACAAACCGTGAACTTACTCTCACGCCGGAGGACCTTCGCCGGTGAAGCCTCGGCTTAGTTTACGTGTTTTGTCTTATTTTCAGGCTAAGCAATCGCCGGAGCACAATCGATCGCTTGGATTTGGGCTGATTCGACATTTTGGCATCATCAACAATATATTTTTGTTATTATCTTTATATTATAATTATGAAGTTTTTATTTAATTTTTAAATTTAATCATATTTTTCATGTAATTTGTTGTTATTTTTTAATTATATTATATATATATATGACTAGCATCATGGGCGGGCCTATTAAGGTGCAAGGGGGCCCCGTTGGCCCTGCTTGATTTATTTTTTTTATACTAAACGACGTCGTATCGTACATAGTATAAATAAACCTTCGGTGAATAGAATTAGAATAGTAAAAAGAGAAAATTAAAGGATTGTATTTGCGACTCAAGACGGAACGACGAATGACGAAAATGTCATCACCGGTAATAGAGACTGAACGGTTGCAGCATTTACAATATATAAATGTCATCTCTATTGAAAATCTTTTGAAGCCAAAAGGACTATAATGTGTTTGATCATCTCATTCAGATAATTGATTCAGCAATAGAGGTAATTTTATGGCATAAAAGGTCATCCATTACAAATCCGAGTAACTCCATCACGTCACTTTTAAAGAGCCCAAAAGATTCCTTCCCAAAACTACCCAACATACACTATGCTGAATAGAATAAAAACCTTTTCCCTCCCCCTCCATGTGCATTATATAATTGGGTCGTCGTAGTCGTCGTCATTATTATTATTATTATTATTATTATTATTATTATTATTATTATTATTATTATTATTATTATTATTATTATTATTATTATACATGCACTGATATTTTTTTATACTGATCCTTTGTTATACTAACACTGACACTTTATTACACTAACACTGACACTTTGTTACACTAACACTGACACTTAATATACATGCACTGACACTTTTTTTACGCTGGCACTTTGTTACACTAACACTGACATTTTTTTTACACTGGCACTTTGTTAAACTAACACTGGCACTTGTTTACACTGACACTTTGTTACACTAACACTGGCATAGCGGAGGAAATAAAACACATTTTTTTCTAAGCTTAAGAAAAATGCATTTTATAGCGGAGGAAATAAAATACATTTTTTTCTAAACTTAAGAAAAACACATTTTTTGTGAGATTTTGGCCCGTTAGTATGGGGCGGAGGGAGTATATAATAAATGAGGGGTACTAAACCAGGAACACAAAAGTGATTCCTGTGATATTGTACTTTGACATTAATTTCCAAGTTTTCAGGGTCCAAAACAAAGATGGGTTTTCTATTGAAAATCCTGTTTTTCTCACTATATTTGTTTTCAAACCTGCTGCAAATAAAGGCAGAGGAGGAGGAGGAACCCCAATTATACATCAATTCTTCTATCAGCAGCAATGGCGGCAGCAGCAGCAGCCATGGCAGCAGCAGCAGCAGCAGAGCAAGAAAGCTTGGTTCTTCTTGTAATATATTCCAAGGCAAATGGGTTGTAGATTCATCCTATCCTCTCTATGACTACTCCTCATGTCCTTTTATAGATCCTGAGTTTGACTGTCTCAAATATGGCCGTCCTGACAAGTCATACCTTCGATACAGATGGCAACCCTACTCCTGCAACCTTCCCGGGTAATAACTTTAACCATTCTTTGGGGTTGAGCCGAGTGAATGCGTAAGTAAGCGGAAATACGTACACACTCAACCCCAAATTTGGCACAACGGTTATATTTTTATAACTGTTGTGACTAAATTTGTTATTGCCCCCGTTACAAAATAGATGTCCAAAATATTTTGAATTTTTCAATGAAGAAATTTGAAAGTAAATTCATTTTGGGACGGAGGAGTATATAACACACTTGTTATTAGACCATCTATTATAATGGTTTCAACATCCACTTTAACATTCCACATCAGCTTCTCTCTCTTTCACTTAATAATTCAACACCACATTCAACTTTTGACCCTACAATGGTTTTGTTTAATAAAATTCAACACCCTTCCAACTCATCATCATATACCCCATCACTTTTATTTTATTTTATACTCCCTCCGTCCCAGGATTTTCGTCACTTTTTACCAAAAATGGCATACCGTTTGAAGCGTCACCTTTTCTAAAAAGGAAATGTTTTATTAATATTCGATTATCCCACTAACTATTCACTCCACTAATTCTCTCTCCTCTTTTCAAATTACACTCACAACACTTTTTAAATTCACTATTTCCTCCACTAATTCTCTCTCCTATTTTCAAATTACACTCACAACATTTTTCTTCCCACTTTTTTCCTTAATTTGCGTGCCACCCCTAAAAGGGTGACACTTTTCCTGGGACGGAGGGAGTATTCTTTATTTTTATGATTAGTAAAATAATAATTATTATTATTATTATCATTTATAATAAAAAAATACTTCATACTTAATTATTTTTTTTAATTGCAATTAAATAAATACGAAAAATGACGATAATTTTTATTTAAAAAAATACTTCATGTGGAAAATGAAGGATAATTGAGAAATTTATATTGAAAAAAGAGTGTTTTTTTTTCTGTGTCCAAATAAAATGAAAGAGGACTCTATTTATAGAGAAAAAAAATTATGAATTTTGGTGTAAAAAAATTAATTTTTTTTTTTGATATAAGATAATTGCCTTTGAAAAATTCGGATGAGATTTGAAAAAAATAATTCAGTGACCAATCATGTTGTGCCAAGTGGTGAATTAAGTGATTCAATAGGTGTTGAATTTATTCAACACCCCTTATTTTTAAAAAGTTTCAATCTGGGGCGGATCTAGGATGGTGACAGGTGTTGCCCAGGCAACCCCAAAAAAATTTTTTTTTGCAAAAGGACGTCGTTTTGACATATTTTAAAAAACAGGCAACACCAAATGTTTCGCACCTAGTGAAGCCTATTATATTTATGTATGTAAAATGGTGCCTAGTAAAGCCTATTATCTCTTACATATGTAAACATTTTGAATTTAGTTTCGCGCCAATTTTTTTTTTTTAGTAAAGAACAGTCAACACCAAAATATTTGGTGTAGATCCGCCACTGATTTCAATAGGGCCTTGAATGATTTAAAATGGATTAAGTAGTTGATTTTTTTTTTCTAACAAGCCATTGTAAATGGCCTTACTTGAACAACCAGTTTTGTTGGGTACAGGTTCAATGGTTTGAAGTTTTTAGAAAAATGGAGAGGGAAGAAGATATTATTTGTGGGAGACTCACTGAGTTTCAACATGTGGCAGTCTTTGAGTTGCATGATCCATTCTTGGGTGCCCAATACCAAGACTTCCCTTGTTAAACAAGGCCCTCTTTCTGACTTAACATTTCAGGTCACATATTCTTCTCTTTAATTCAGATATTTATTTTAAAACCTATAAAAATTGCTATTATTGATAGCAGGGGCGGACACAAGGCCAAAGGGTTGGCTGTGAACCCCCCAAAATTGATGTTGACATGTAAAAAATAAAAAATAAAAAATATTACTAAGTGCATCCCCCACTTATCAATTCAGTCCACTTTTTTTGACAAAAAAGAAAGAATCGGTGAAGGTATTAATGTAGAAAATAATTATTTTTTTGAAGTTTTTGGGTAATGTAATTTGTGAACCCCTCCATTTTAATCACATAAAATTTTGGGGGAAACATGTTTCTCCATAAGTTATAAAAAATCTTGTTTTTAATATATCGACTTGGTGTTTTAAAACATAAACTCACTGTTTTAAGGCCTAAACTCGCTATTTTATTTTCTAGCTTAAACTCACTGTTTTAACGCCTAAACTCATTATTTTATTTTTTAAGTATTTTAAGTCCTAAACTCAATGTTTTAAGGTCTAAACTCGATATTTTTAAGAATGAAATGTTTTAAGGTCTAAATTCGATATTTTTAATGATGAAAAATGAATTTTTTATAACTTATTACGAAGAAACAGGTTTCCCCTAAAACTTTACTCTTTTAATCATGGTCCGTCGATTGATAGGGACTAATAAAAAAAAAATCAGAGAAATCGCAAGCCATGCAAAGGTTATCAACTAGTTTAAGAAAAGGTTAATAGTTTAGGTATGATGTGGAAGTTTCATGTCGTGACTTGCAAAATAATTAATCAAAACTCCATTTTCTTGATGCATGTGCTGAGATTGTTAAAAGCCAAAGTTAGTCTCTTTCAACACAATAATGGATATTCTGAAAGTGAAATTCACAAGTTGGCTATTTAACAATTTATTTTTATTAATATCTTTGATAAAGTTTACTTTCTCCGTTTCAATACAAACACACAAAATAGATTTTGTATAAAAATTAAGAAAAGTGTACAGTGCATTGAGCGTTGTGAGTATGAAAATTGAAAAGTGAGGTAGCAGAAAAAAAATCGGATAGAAAATAGTAAGTGAATAGATTATGTCTGTATGACAATCGAGTTTTATTAATAAAAAAATATTAAAAACTTTTCAAAAAGACTTGTGTCTTTTGTAATAAAACAAAAATGAAGCTTTTATGCCTTTTGTAATAAACCGACCAAGGAAGTAGTTATTAATTCATTACTTCCCTAGAAATTTGTTCTCATTAGACTTAATTATTTTCTCTCATTCTTGTCTATTATTGGGCAATTATGAAAATGATTTTAATCAATCGATTTTTAAAATGTGAGATTATTATTTGATATTTGATAATGCCAAAATCTCAACATTATTTTGATTATTGTCTTCTTTCCATTTATATGTGACAAGGACAAACCTTCCTTCCTTCCTTCCTTCCCGATTACTTTTGTTTTGATTATTGTCTTCTTTCCATTTATATGTTCTTAATTATTAGCCGAATGCCTAATCTTTTCATAACTCAAAATAATATTAATATTAATATTAATATTAATATTAATATTAATAATTATGAAAAGGAAAGCGGAAAGGTTAAATTAAACTTTGATGACAAAGGAACAAATGAAATGAAGAAAGCCATCGTTATCATTATCATTATCATTAATTATTATCATTAATTATAAGCAGTCGGATAAAGACTTTTAGTACCATTCCATACTTACTCCATCCCTAATATGAAACCAACGGAATCTATTTAGACTTCCCCATCCTAAAAAAATAAATAGCTATTTGTAATTGATTTTTTTTTTTTTTAATGCTTACCTTTTATAATACTCCATCCGTCCCTGAAAGATTGTCTCATTTGTCATTTTGACTTGTCCCTAAAAGTATGTTTCATTTCTAAACTTAGGCATGTATGTTAGTGCAAATCTACTAAGGTACAAGAAGGTGAAGCTCTTCCTTAATAATTGCAAAATGTACAACAGGACAATTTTTTAGGGACGGAAGGAGTATAAAATGTTGAGCAATGCTTGCTAGGAGTTGTAACAACTAATGGGTTATAGCAGTAGAGAATTATTATTTACCCCCACACAATATTAGTTAATACTTCTGCATTACTGAATTTATTTATAAAAATTAAGATTACATCACCATTATTAATGTTCTACCCTTTTAAATTCCTCAATAAACAATCACCTAAACTATCAAAATACACCGACACCCACACCCATATTCACTTACACGGGCAAACACAGACAACGCCAAATATGTTGTCCATGTTCGACAGATATCTTCCAAACACTTTTCACATGTTCGGCATCAACGTGCCAAACATCTTGTCCATGTTCGGCAGGTACCAGCCAAACACGTTGCACAAGTTCGGCAGAAACGTGCCAAACATGTTGTCTATGTTTTGCAAATATTGACCAAACTTCTAAGTCAACCTCGTTTTTAAACAGGTTCGACTGAAGACTTATATCACTCTCGTTCTTTGAGCAGGCTCGACTAAAACCTTGGTCAGCTTCGTTGTAGCCTACTGATCTGACTAAGACTTTGGTCGATCTCCTACTTAATCTAGTTCGACAAAAAGACAACAATATGGATCAGAACAAAATGATTTAAACAGTCAACTGACATTAATTAAAGTCCCCCAAAAGTTGGCTAGGACTTTTCAAGATGATTCAAGTTAAACTACCTCCCAAACTGGGCCAAGGCAGTGACAAACAAACTACGAAAGTAAAAATGCTTGGAACTTATTCATTACAAATTAAATAAGAATAGAAGATCAATCTTCTTGGTCGTTGGTGGGCTGCTCTGGCTCTTGCTGCTGCTCGCTCTGCTCAGCCTCATGAAAAACATGGTCTTGGGTGACCTCTTCTTCCTGCTCATCAGTCTCCTCTAGCTCTTGGAATATAGCGTTGAAGTTCCTTTGCTCGGTTGGAGGGGCGACCCAAGGCTCTAACCCATCTTCAATATCTTGCTGAGCAATAACAGCCAGATCGTTGTCATGGAAGGGAACCAGAGAGTGACCAGCCCGAGTTGTCTCATCATACCTTTCAGCATGAGCCCACTCAGCTAATTTCTCAACTGGTAGATCGACAGAAGGGTCGACCAAGGCCCGTCGAGCCATATGTTGACGACCAACATCATAGAAATCCCTAGCTCGGGACACTATGATGTGGTAGAATTCGTCGATGTTCTTGAACAGCTCGACAGCGACTTTCTCTCTGGCTTGGGCCACTTCCTCCCATTTAAGTCGGGCAGCCCGATGATCATTTCTCGTTTTGATCATGCGATTGTTGCGCACTTGGATCATCTCAGTCAGCTGCCCCAGCTCTCCTTCCAGTTTGACCTTCTCTTGCCTGGTCGCAGCTACCTCCTCCTCCAAAGCAGTCTTGATAGGAGCAAATGATTCTACATGAGCCTTAAGGGGAGCAAGCCGCTCCCTTGCCACTTTTAGATCGGCCAAAGCCTCATCCCGCTCCTTCTCAGCATTGAAATGAGCAGCCTGGAGAGCCCTACATTAGGAGTCAGAGTCCACCAGTTTCTCTCTCAGCTCGGCAGTTTCCCTAGCTTTCCTCGAGTATTTAGTGGAGGATATCTACTCCTTCTCTATAGCTGCCCTCCAGCTGCATTTGGCCTGCTCAGTGAGAGCAAGAGACTACACAACAAAAATGAAGATAGTCAATCTGACAACTATCAAAACTAAAGCGACCAAAATGCTATGATCAAACGAAACAAAAAGTAATGTATGAAAGGCGCAAGTGTTACCTCGGAGGAAAGGAGGCCCGAGCCTATCGATGTACTCTTAGGAGTAAGTCCCTCCTCGGCCTGTACAAGCGTGTCCCTATCTGCTGCTCTTCTCACAACAATTTGCCCCAATCCCAGCTCGGGATAATGGCGGCTCAAGTTGTTGACCCCAGTAAGGGGAGGGACATCACTTAGCCTCTCCATCAATGCTTGCACTCCATCAGTGGTTCTGGATAGTGGAGGATGGCTAGAGGCAGAACCCGCCGCCCTAAAATTGTCGGCCCCTTCGTGTCCCAGTCAGCACGGAACCTTTTTCTAAGCCTAGTGAGAGGAAGGGCATCATCGGCATCTTCTTGCTCGTCATCAACGAGCTCCAGTCAACAATATTTAGGGGGTCTTCCCGATTGACTTATCTTAGGGGTTCGAGCTTGATTCCATCTCGGTCGACACATCGACCTCCCTCTCCCCACATGACTTGTACTTGGGGTGCGCGTTGATGGGATCCAGCGGCCCGGATCCATCAATGGGGACCGTCCCTACGCCTCGCTTGGGAGTAAAGTGTTCATGTCTTGACCTCTTTCTCTCGGTGGCTCGGGCATTAGCCGTCCGCTGGCCACTTCTTGTTCATCCTTCTATCACCCGGATCGACAATACGGTTCATGTTGGCCTCGTTCGGCGGTTGAAGCGCACGATCAAAGGGAAAATAGTCGACGAGATATACAAACAAAAATATGTGAATTAAGAAGAAATCAAGTTAAATACTTAACCGCCGTAGTGAAACAAATTTACAACGATGGTCGGGCTTCTTCTTGCGAGAAATGGCATTGAGACTAAAACCTTTCTCGCTCATGGATAACCCGATTTAGGTACCTAAGGCTACGAATTATGGGCCTAAAAGGGCTACCTCCCCGTCTCCTCCTAGCATCATCCCGGCTGGATGAAAAAGTCCTTATCCAGGCCCAAGTGCGGTCCAGTAATGGTGCTCCTCCAGGAGCCGCAATGTCAACCTACGAGTGAGTTCGTCACTCCGCTCTGGGACCCGGTAATCTTCTTCCGTCATGGGAGGTGTATCGGCCTCAGCGAGGGAACTCCCGTACCTTCCTACTCTCCATGGGATCGTATGGGTATTCCACCCGAAACCTTATCGGGCAAATTGGTGAACAGTTTAGGGGCCTTAGCTTTGGCCGTAGTGCTTATTCTAAAGGTCTTATCGTTCTGCACAACCTTAAAAAATCTCCTATAGACATGCATCGTGGCTCATGTCGGCGACACGCACACCGTGGCAAAGCAAACCGACACCCTCACGGTATTGGCGCCCAGTTGCGTAGGACGGCGGCCGTACGCTCCAAAAATTCACGAGATAAACGGATCGATGGGAAATCGTAGCCCGGCCTCAGGCGGCCATAATAGAAGGCTACCACTAAAGGAGCTCGAGCCCGGTACATCAGTGGGCTTTCCTTTGCCTCTCCGTGAAATGGGTGAGGTGGAAGTCATCTTTAGGGACCTCGAAGAAGTCTTGAAGGATTTTGATGCGGGATTCAGCATTCTTCCTCATAATGAATGGCTTGGGGGCCACTTATCCCCTCATTGCGACCTGGAACCACGGTCGAGCAAAATTTATCCACGATGTTACATGAGGAAGAACTCGGCGAGTAGAAACGGGAGATTGTTGAGTTGCCATATCTACAGAAGACACAGAAATAGGGAAATCAGACCTAGTTGAAGTATGTTCCGAACTACCTAAGGGTGACCTAAACTCCTCTATAAATGATAATATCTCTCTAGGAAAGGGAGGCTTGTTGGACTTGATGTAAAAAACTATGAGGTGGTCTATCAGTTTATTGAAGAAACGAAAACGAACAATTCGTGTATCATCCGCCTCCAAATGCCCCATACTCTCTCCCGGTAGGAACCTACCTCACCATAAATAAGCTCCACCTATCTAAGATGGTCATATACTCCTCCCTCGTCAGTTCCACCCATGGACCTTCTAACCTTTTATAAATACTAAGGTTTATTGAGTTATAACCATACCTAACACCTAGCTCGAAGCCAAAGGTCCTATCCATTGCGGAATAAATGGAGAAACTTGAAATTAAGCCTAGAAACAGAGCAATTGGAAAGTGCATCGGTGATTTGGGGAAAGGTGGAGCTTAACGATGAAGCGGAATGCTTTATTACACCGGAGATCGAAGTCCTTGCCTTTTGCTCTTGCTGAGTATTTGAATGCTTAAAGATTGTAAAGTTTGAAAAGGGAAAGGATTTTTCCTTTTATGTCTACAAAACCTTACCGAAATTGGAAAGGGTAGGGGACATAACTGTTCGTTATGTCAGTTATTGCTCATCAACGGTTCCTAAGACAGTTGTCCAATCGCCAGAACCGTACCATTATGACGGAAATTACGGCGCATTAAACAGCGTATCCAACCGTCAAATGTCAATGGTCAAGAGCGACCTACATCTACTCAGTCACCATCCAACAGCGTGCTCCACAAGCCATCACATAATTTTTTTATAACTTCCTGGTCAACAAAGTCAACACAAAATGTTGGGGGCCACTGAACATAATAAAAGTGACGGGCTAGGGCCAACGAACTAAGCCCAACATTCTAGACTGGGCCAATCCAGTTGCCACAACGCCCGCAGCCCAACGGAAATGATCAGTCGACCTAGCTCATTATCTGACCATCATTGGTCCCGACCTAGCTCCGTCTGACATATGATCACCAACTTGTACAATTTCTATCAAGCCAAGGCACAAAGTCAGGTCGACTTTGAATACTCAAGCGACCTCGGCCTACCAACACGTACGTCCGTCTACGTCGTTATTTGTAACCGCTTTCTACATTCTCTGAGACAGTTACGCCCACAACATCTCCTTGATTTTAGGGATTCACAGTGATCCCATAACACCACTATATATACCGGACAACATACCACGTTAAAATGTTATATCTTATTGGATATTTTGAGATTACGTCGTTCAATACAGTTTCATATAAGCTCATAAGACTATATTTCATCATCACACGGGAGGGTATTAGCCAGAGACCAACCCAGCTAGTCGTTTGTTCGTGGTTTCAGATCACATTTTCCTGGCATCAACCTATTTCTATACTAATGTTGATATAGATCGTTTACTGCGTAATCAGATATATTAGTTATTTTTTAAAAAAAAAATGATTATTTAAATTTGAAAATTTTATATTATGCAACTTTAAGTTTAAGTATTTGCATTTAACCCCTTAAGAAGTAATAGTCATTTCAAACTGATTCATTTCGTCAATCATGTGCAAGTCACATGTGTCCTAACTGATTTTTCTAACAAAATTCGTTAAAAATCTCTATTTTGCAAACAAAATGACAAGTTAGGCTATATTTCGCTAAATTTTGAACGTCAGACCCCAAAATAGTACTACCCCGTGGACGTTAGATCATATTTTGTAATTTACCCTAAATTTTATTAGTCTCGATAGTTCCCTTAACCCAAACATTAACGGAATATGCATGCTTATTTGGGCTAGCCCTTTAATATAATTTTAACATAATTGTGTTGTTTTGGTGAACCTTCTTATAACTATTTTATAATTACAGGACTACGGAGTGAAGTTGTTGTTGTATCGTACAACATATCTAGTTGATATTGTGAATGAGAAAGTGGGTCGGGTTTTGAAACTGGACTCGATCCAAGAAGGGGAGACATGGAAAGGAATGGACATGTTGATTTTCAATTCATGGCATTGGTGGACCCACACCGGAAGAACTCAACCGTGAGATTTATAAATAATGTCTCATTTATTTTTATCTATTAATATATATGTAATTAGAGGGCAATTCTTGGCGCAATGGTTAAGTTGCTCCTTTGGTGACCTTTGGTGACCATAAGGTCACAGGTTCGAACCTTAACAGTATAACTTGGCCTTGACGCGGGATTTGCCCTTTAATATATATATGTAATTAAATCTTATGAACATTGATAATGCAGTTGGGACTATATGGAAGAAGGGGGAAAATTGTACAAAGATATGAATAGGCTTGTGGCATACTATAAAGGAATGACAACATGGGCTAGATGGGTTAATCAAAATGTTGATGCATCCAAAACCAAAGTCTTCTTCCAAGGCATTTCCCCCACCCACTATGAGTAAGACCAATTCTCATTATTTACTTTTACTTTTATATTTAACGGGTGTTATTAGTCTTCTTATTTTGTTTACATTTCAGTTATCTTTTTTAACGTCGTTAGAGTGTGTTCCATTATGTGTAACAAAATTGTAAAGTACATTCCATTAATGCATAGTACATTCCATTCATTGTAACAAACACGATAATACATTCCATAAATTTGTCATTCGCCCATTAAATTTTCAGGGGTAAAGATTGGAATGAGCCATCAAAATCATGTAAAGGTGAAACACAACCATTCTTTGGCCCAAAGTACCCAGCAGGAGCACCATTGGCAACAATAGTGGTGAACAAGGTGTTGAGTCGGATCAAGAAACCGGTTTACTTGCTCGACATCACGACACTCTCCCAGTACAGAAAAGAGGCTCACCCGACGTTTTATAGTAGCGGGCATAGTGGCTTGGATTGCAGCCATTGGTGTCTTCCAGGTTTGCCTGATACTTGGAACCTTCTTCTATACACTGCTCTCTTTGGTTAACTATATACTCCTATATGTTTTTTTTGTTCTATCATAAGATTGGCAATTATATTGTAAAGGATTTGGATCTCATTGTTTTTGGCATTAAATTTATCATGGATTTTTAGTATACAATTGTTGAAAATATTGGTTTGACCAATATTTGACCGAAATTAAATGTATTTTCATTTTGTGTAAATGAAAAATAAATTACATATTTATAATCTACATTTGGAGTAGATTAACATGATATATTTATTTTTTCAAAACCAATTTGTGGTGAATGAGAAATTAATGCTCAAAGTATGTAATTTGAAATGGATTTATGAAGAGTTTGTGAATATGGAATGTCATATCTCACATTGCCTAGAAACCAAAAGGTATGAGAGTTTTTTAACTCATCTACTTGAAAAAGACAACAATCAAGTGGTATCCTCCTTACCATGCAACCTGGTGGAGCTAGCATTGGGCCAACCATGCAAGTATTGGCCCAATTATCCTAATTTTGGATCCACAACCGCGAAGCGGCGTTTTAGGGCACACTTTGCACTGTGCATCGTCTCAAGGAGTTGGAGCCTTAAACTTTTGACCGAAGTTGGTTCGGTTTGTGGCTCGTACAGGTGCGGGTCGGTACGAATGTACCAATTGGCACTAGTTCGGGCCGGTTCGCTGAATCTGGTTCATCGATCAGGTGCGATCGGACGGCCCAGATTTATCAGGATCAAATTATGCCTATTACCTAACAGGTACCTATGACTCTTCTAAAACTATAAATAGACCCCCAGAATATCAGTTTACATCATCCAAATCATTCAAGCAATCAAGTATTAGAGAGTTTGCATTTTCCTCCCTCTAAGTATAGAAATTCCAAACTATAACATGATAAATGTTGCCCAAACTGATGCTTCCCTCTTTCCCACTGTCCGTCCCTTGTCCACCACCTCAATCCCCTTTCACAAATTTCAAATTCTCTACCGTCGTCGGACTTTGTCTTCATCTGTCCTATTAAGGATATTGGATGCACTGCTGCATGAGTTGGCTCAACTGCAACATCTTTAGTACATGCACCAAATGACTTCAAGGCTCAGTTGTTGGAGTGCTGGACTCACATTGCAGAAGTCAGTGGCACTAAATGGAGTTGATTATTAATTTATACATTGACAAAAGAAAACAAGTAAAAGAGAGTGAGAAGAAGTACCTAGTTCGATTCGAGTAGATAACATAAGAAAAACTAAGTCTAATTCATTTAATACCAGATATTTAAAGGATAACGGGTTCGGGGGTTAGATTACGAAACGGGAAGGTGTTAGGCCCCGGCTACGCTCAGCCTTATGGCATGTACTTGCTACTTTGAGTATTCTAATCTACTTTAAGTTCATGTTCTTCTATTGCTTGTTCAAGTAATTAAAAAATATGATTTTTCCCGGATCAAGCCAAGAGTAATGAAAATGGAGGTTACAAATCATAAAATGAGAGAAATTTGAAGAAAAAAATGTTTACTAAAGGTTAAACTCGGGGGAGTTTGGCCTATGGAGTGAAACTCGGGCGAGTTGGGTCATGAACCCCAAACTCGCGGGATTTTGACTTTCAGTAAATGACTATAATATACACTAAAGTTAATTTTGTTATTCAGTTTAGTCCAAAATTAACAGAATCGGTTGGAAACGTAACCAAAGATAACAAAGATCAACAAAAACAAGAAAATAAAAGATTATGTATGGGGATGTGAGCGGTACAAGGCGGGGTGTCTATACACCATCATCCACAACCGAAACAGCAAAGATTCCACCCCTGCTTCTCTAGTCTCCATCTCCGCGTCTCTCAAAGCAGTTTCTGCACAAACTTTGTATCCAAATGTGTGAGGGTTTGGGTGTAGCCAGATCTGTGATGGCGGTGTTCTAGTAATGAGATGCAGCAGCGACTAGCGAAGGGGCATTGAATGTTGCTCGCCGGAGAAAGAGACCAGAGATCTGGCGAGGGTTGTTGCTTTCGTTGGCGCCGGAAGAACAGAGGCAATAATCTCCATCACCAAGGAATGGGCAAGGTGTTTAAATGCGCCAAAGTATAACATGATAAATGTTGCCCAAAGTGATTACTTACAAATAATAGAAAATAATTCTAAACAAAATAGTTTTTCCTATTTATTCCTGTTGGAAGTATTACGTACAAACATTTATACATGAAATTTGACTACATTTATGCAATTAAGCAGCCACCGGAGTAGGAACAGCTGGAGCAACTCGATTTTCAACTGGAATTTCAACAAATTCGGAAAGGAGTGCTCGGAATTCGTCACCGCTCATTGTTTCCTTCTCAAGAAGGACTTCGACAATCTTGTCAATTGCTTCACGGTTTTCTCTTATTTGCTTCAAAGCAATCTCGTACGCACTGTCTGAAATCCTCTTGACAGCACTGTCAATGTCTTCGGCTAACTTTTCAGACATTGAGTTCCTTGCCATCATTCTCATGATGACGTCACCACTTTGACCAGATCCGTCCATAAGAGACCATGGACCAATATCCGACATTCCAAATGTTGTTACCATCTGCCAACATAGTTTTGTGAAAATCTTTTGTTTCAGTAATGCGTGCAGTAACAACCAGATTTTAAACAAGTAAAACTAGAATCTTAAAAAGTTTGATTTGTCAAATGGAATCATCTTCAGAATCACACAACACTCTATTTTGGTATGTTCAAAAGATTATTCTCATTTCTTAAGTCTAACCTAAAAGCCTCCATTCCTTTTCTAGGTTTTCCAACGCTAAGGTTGTAGAAGGAAAATGGACTTGGGTGCAGTTATACAAGTAAGGTACAGCTAAGTCCCGGCTAATTGGAAAACCTCCAATCTATGCCAATCATCCACGAACTCAAAGCTCTCGAGTCATAAAACGAAAAATAATCCGTTCATCCAATATATTCCCTAGTGAACTTCCACTTTTAAGCAAAGTTGCTAAGGTCAATTTTGCCATTTATCGTATCCTAACTTACAGTTTCAGTGACATAATGTGGTCAATAATGATACTATCTACATGTGCTACTATATGTACTTAACAGTCAAACTCCCTTTATTATCTTAAATTTTTGGGAGTAGTAGATTTATATTCAGTAAAATTATAGGAAAACATATAATGCAAACTTCCATACTGAAAAGGTTGAGCTTTGAGAGTAAGAAAAATTTGTTTCTGTGACAGTGGGGGTACATTGGCAATTTTTTAGGTATCAAAATAAGCTTGAATGCGTTCCTTAAATAATAGAGAAAACATTGATGGCTTACCTGTTTAGCCAAACCAGTTATCTGCTGTAGATCACCAGCGGCACCAGTTGTCACCTCGGGCTCACCAAAGATAATTTCCTCTGCAGCTCTTCCACCAAGTCCTCCAACAATCCTTGCAAAAAGTTGCTGCTTTGAGATCAAGGTTGGGTCATCAGCAGGAATGAACCAGGTCAGACCACGTGCCTGACCTCGTGGGACTAGGGTCACCTTCTGAACTGCATCATGCCCTGGGGTAAGAGTTCTGCATTCAAATACACAAAACATGTTAGCAGTGTCACTGATGCATATTCCCTAATTTGCCCTAGTACACTTACTTTTACTCGGCGGCAATTTCTAACATACAGAAACCTTTCAGCTTCGTAAAGACATAAACTTGCAATAAGTTTGAAATGAAGTGTTTCAGAACTGTCAAGTTTACACATACCCACAAATGGCATGGCCAACTTCATGATATGCCACCAGACTTTTACTTTTCCCATCTGTCATAACCGTCCCTTCCATTCCAGCCACAATCCTATCAATTGAATCATCGATCTCTTTGGAAGATATAGCAGTCTTCCCACGGCGACCAGTTAATATAGCTGCTTCATTTAATAAGTTTGCAAGATCTGCTCCACTAAAACCAGGTGTTCTCATTGCTATGATGTCAAGGGACACGTCTTTATCAAACTTCTTATTGCCAGCATGAACTTTTAAGATCTCAGTCCTTCCTCTAACATCAGGAACATCAACAGATACCTGTAAAGAGAGTTTCAAGCTAAGTATTCATGTCAGATGTGATAAGAGAGATGCACAAGATGACATGTCACTATTTACCTGTCTATCAAATCGGCCTGGCCTCAATAAGGCAGAGTCAAGAATGTCAGCACGGTTAGTAGCTGCAATAACAATAACACCGGTATTTCCTTCGAAACCATCCATTTCAGTCAAAAGCTGGTTAAGGGTCTGTTCCCTTTCATCATTCCCTCCTCCTATTCCAGTTCCTCTTTGCCTCCCAACAGCATCAATTTCATCAACAAACACAATGCAGGGCGCATTCTCCTTGGCCTTTTTGAATAGATCACGAACTCTGGAGGCACCAACACCTACAAACATCTCGACAAACTCTGAACCTGAAATTGAGAAAAATGGAACCCCAGCTTCACCAGCAATCGCCTTGGCTAGCAGGGTTTTACCAGTACCAGGAGGGCCCACAAGAAGAACTCCCTTTGGAATACGTGCTCCAACAGCAGTGAACCTCTCAGGTTTCTTTAGGAACTCCACAACCTCCATAAAATCCTGCTTTGCTTCATCTACTCCAGCAACATCATCAAAAGTCACACCTGTATTTGGTTCCATTTGGAACTTAGCTTTCGATTGACCAAAGGCAAGGGGATTGCCTGGCCCACCAGGACCACCCATACCTCCTGAGGAACTCCTTGAAAGAAGAAACAGCCCCCCAATTAAGATTAGTGGGAAGGCTAGATTCCCTATTAAATTGAAGAAAAATGACCCAGAATCTTCTTGAGCATTGTGCGCAGCAAAGTCAATGTTCTTTTCCCTGAATTTCTGAAGTAGTTCCTGGCTGAGTCCTGGAAGTTGGACACGGACCCTCTGCACTCGGTTTCCCAACTCTGGGGAAACAGCCTCAACAATAGCTATTGTGCCATTCTCAAATAAATCAACTTTGTTAACTCTGCCCTTGTCCAAATACTCCAAGAACCTAGAATAAGACATCCTTGAGTTGGAAACCCCTTGCTCATCAGCATAAGCATTCCCACCCCCTAGCAATGCAGGTGTGGCAATTCCAACATTCGCCAGTAACAACTTCAGGAAACCCCTTCTTCTTTCATGTTGGTTTTGGTCCAGAGATGCTTTTACAATGAGCGATTTAGATGCCTTACCCAGAGATGGAAGGTTAGACGAAGGATGCAGATGCTTTCCATAATATTCCCTGGTTAAACCTCTTTTTGTATTATGGGTAGATATACCACTTCCTAAAACACATGCAGATGATGCTGCCATTCCTGTAAAGTTTTGAGAAACAAGGACCTGAGCAAGGCAAACTATATTGGTGAACTTTTACGAGAAACTATAACATGAAAACATCTCTATTAATCATTCCAATAATCCAATAACAATCTTATACACATCCTATTTCTGCAAAAGTAATACTTTAAATTCTAAGGACAGCCAAGAGAAGACCACATTATTATAACTTTGCCGACAACAACAAACAACAACAAAAGGCAACAAAATAAAGCAACTAAAGGGCAAAAGGGAGGGGGGAAGAAAAAGGATAAAACCAATTAATCCAGTCCATTAATATAATAAATTTCAATTCATCATGTTTTCTATTCTTATCCAATATAAACACTATCACTAATTAATAATTGTCACGTGCAGACCTCTGGATGTGGGGGTCAATAGTCCCCTCACTAGTAGTCAAGGAATTTGGTAAAACAATGTGGATGGAATCAGGTGACTTCTCTACAATGTAAGGTGCAACATAAAGAGCTCAAATAGACATTGTGAAATGGTTATTTATGCCCAAGCGAGTGTATTATGATGCCACTTGGGTGTTCCAAGAAACAAAGATGTAAACCTAACAGTAGAATCATCTCCAATTGCCCTACACTTCTACCCAATAAGAGATAAAATATGAAACTGGCCATGTATGCAGCTTGGTTCCCAAGAAGAATAATCTAGAACATAATCCATTCTACTAAAAGAGTTCATGTTTCCGTAACTAACTATATATCAATACTTTTCAAACAGCAACAAAAAATGCACCTCTCCCTCAAATTCCTTCCCATTCGCATGAGATTGATACACTCAACCACATACAAGTGCACAGAGCTTCTCCCTGTTATGTGCACGCCGTGGTCTCAATGACTCGTAAATCTTGTAAGCTTAATACAGAATACAAGTAGAGTCGCGGTATTTAGTAGCTTTTAAACGAACATGACCTTTGAATGAAAGATCCTCGAACAGAAAATACTACCAATCTTTTAAGTCTAACTATTTATACACACACTATAAACAAGAATGTTGTTCAAGAAAGTTTAATTGCTGGACTTGGCTCCTCTCCGATACTCCGTTACACAATTTCACTTAATGGGGATTTGGATGGAGGACACATGGAAATATTTGAAGTAAATGATAATGATTTACTAGAAGTTTTATTAATGGTGTAGAAGGGTAGTCCTCATGGGAGAATTAGCGTTTTCCGGGTAAATATTGGCATTACACGAAACATCGAAGGGCGATGTAGAGGAGAAGCGGGAATAGGAACTAGAAGGGTTAGGGAGAGACAAAACATTGTGGGATACTTGGTCTCTTTAGTGAGAGATAGCTCATAATATGGTAGAAAGGATGATCCCTACAATGAATACCCTTGGCTTATAAGCATGAGATGGAGTAAACCCATGTGAGAGGCACATGTACTCCATGGTGGGGACTATCCCGCAATTAATCCCTTCAAACTAGGTCACGTGTACCCTACAATTGAACCATGTGGCAAACTTCGCTATTTCAAACTCAAATGCATTGCTACTCGGCAATCCCAAACAATGGAAGAAGGCTTCCCGCACGCTTGTCCAATCGTGGGAAGCACATGGCGAACAACAAACTGCATACTGCGGGAAAAGTGCATCAATGGGAAAGGGATGTATCCAAGGGAAAAGGATGCATCCGCGGGAAGACGAGTGTGCAGAACACGCCTATCACTCAAATGGTAATCATAATAAATGGTTAATTGATGTCATAATCTCAAAAAGACTTCATTCGTAGGGTATCTTTTAAAATCTCAGTCATTAGATTTAATTGAAGCGACATGAATTAGTCCAAATATTTATTGAGTGAAATTGTGTGAATAGGGTAATGGAGAGGAGCCTAGTTCGGTTAATTGCTAATGGATTGTTGTAGAGTAGATTAGACTAACTTTTAATTACAATGAGGGATTATTGTTGAAAACTTGAGAAAGCATGACAGGATTTCATAGGTTACCGTTCATTTCAAGACTCCCACTTAATAATAATCGACATATATACTATTGAGCTATTAAATAATGCTTCATCCGTCGCAGAAAATAGTCGCACTATTGTAATTTGCCAATCAGAATGAACATTGACTTATAATTTAGGTTAATTTCTTATTTTTTTTAATGATAATATAAAAATTGATATTGATGGTATTTATAATGGTGTATCAATAACAAGTTCTAAAATTATATTGGGATAATTATTAATATTTGATTAAAATACAATAAAAGAGACAATTAAGAAAAGTAGGATTATCTTTCAGGGATAGAGGGAGTATTGCAAAAGCCAAAAGGCCATCACAAACTGAGCCAAACGTAAAATTGAAAATCACAGAAGCATAATTCAGGGATGATTGAAATATACACTGCAAACAGAAGGATTTACTACTATATACTACTGCTACTAAAATCACAATAAATCAACCTCAGAAACAGCTCATAGTTAATCTGATGCAAATTAAGCAGAGGAAGAAACCCCAGGCTAAGCCAACACGCGTGTATCGCTGATTTTCCAATAGTGAAATAAAAGCTAATGAAAATTGTTGGAAGAGCAAACTGAAGTTGGAACGATCCATTTTGTTCTTTCAATTACAAATCTTAGGCTTGGAAATGGAGGAAACAATCACATCAGAGAGCGTAAATTTATTAAGGAATTGAAAAATGGAGAGAGAGACAGAGAGAGAGTACCTTTGGGCGCGCAGGGAGGGAGAGGGGAGGAATGAGGGGGAGATGAGAGAGAGAGAGAGAGAGAGAGAGAGGAATGGAGGAGAGTAATATAGAGGGAATGGATGTGGTTTGGAAAAGGTGTACGTGTCTTTCCCTCAGTGCTTACTTCATCTCTGGATTAGAAGCATTTCCTCGTGGAAATTACTCTTCCATACCCTTATAACGTGCTTGCTTGGTATTTCCATTCTTACTTCTCAGTTCTCACTCACTCCGTTTCACTCGAAAATACACAAAATTTATTTTGACTAGTGTGAGGATCTAACCCGGAACCTACACGTGTTCTGAGCTGGAGCGTCCTCAAACTAACCCAAAGATCCTAAACTTTAAAAACTTGATTTAACTTTCAAACATAAACACGACCATTTTAAAATAACTCTACTCCTTTCCACATTGGAGGAAGAGTTGTCCAACCTTGAAAGTAATAAACGGTTTTAGTTACAAAAAGATGTCGAATGTAAAATAGAATTTAAGTTTATGAATACAAACCCTTTAAAAGAATTATGCCAACAAACACTTTCTACACCAATCTATACATAACCCGACGATTCCCAAAATATCACTTCTAAACTCCTTTCCGCCTTACTTTGGTCTGGCCCAATTGTCTCGGAATCTAAAACATTAAAGAGAGAGGGGTGAGAATAAATCTCAGCAAGCTATTATGAATGCAGCAATATGCCATATAAGATGCATCACATAACAAGTTGCATATAACACATTGAAAAAGCTGTAAACACCTTAGACTACGTACAGTGGAGGGATGAAATGGGAGTTGAAATCCATTTCATCCGGATGAAACCCTCCAATGGTGGTATGAAATGGAGTGAAATGGATTAGTGGGATGAAAGTTTTCATCCGGGTTGAAACATTGATTTTCCTTTTTTTTTTTTTAAGTTGACACGTGTCAAGACCTTATTGGTCTTGACTTTATCACTTTTTCACCCAATTATTTAAACTCAATTATCTCATAATAAATGATTTAAAAATAAAAAGAAAAATTCACCAAAATTCATTAATTTTTTTTTCCTACAAATTGATATAAGTTTCATTTGATTTGGACACAAAAAAAACACTTAGTTTTCAATTTGGGTTGAATTATTACCTAGTAAATTAATTTTTTTTTTAATTTTTTTTTTCACCAAAATTCATCATTTTTTTTCCCTACAAATTGATATAAGTTTCATTTGATTTGGACACAAAAAAAAACACTTAGTTTTCAATTTGAAATTTGAATTATTACCTAGTAAATTATTCTTTTTTTTAATTTTTTTTCACCAAAATTCATCATTTTTTTTCCCTACAAATTGATATAAGTTTCATTTGATTTGGACACAAAAAAAAACACTTAATTTTCAATTTGGACTGAATTATTACCTAGTAAATTATTCTTTTTTTTAATTTTTTTTTTCACCAAAATTCATCATTTTTTTTTCCCTACAAATTGATATAAGTTTCATTTGATTTGGACACAAAAAAAAAACACTCATTTCTCAATTATCCTTCTTCATTTTAGCATTTATTTAAAAAAAATCATTATATTTTTTTTACCTATAAATTGATGCAATATTTTTTTAATTAAGTGTGAAATATTTTTTTAATTATAAATAATAATAATTATTATTATTATTTTACTAATCATAAAAATAAAGAATATAAATGAAATATAATAAAAGTAGTGGGGTATAGAATGATGAGTTGGAGGGAGTTGAAATTTAATTTAAGTTAGCCATTGGAGTGAGGGTAAATGAAATGGGTAGATGAAATATTAGGTGGATGATAAAAAGTGTAAAAAGTGTTAGATGAAATGGGGGAGTGGGATGAAACCACTGTGGGTAGTCTTACATTACCTTGGTTTACCTTTTCCCGTCTGATCAATAGTCGTACAACATTGGGTATAATAATACTCCAATCTTAGGTGAGCTGCTTAAGCAATACTCACATCTTATAAGACCCGTTTTTCAGGGAACCAAATAAGACAGTAGCAATTCTGTAAGGTTTTTGCCTCACTACAGATACTTATACCCCAACGTGGTCGCGGGAGGGGACGGTCGCTGTATAACATAATCCGATCACATTAGGTCACACTTCCATAATTGATCGTATTATGTTATACCCCCAATATCAGCTGATTAAACACATTATCAAGCACATAATAGTTACTTGAAATATAATCCACAAAAGGGATAAGCAACATAGCCACATGATAAAATATACTCATGCTTTCAACCAACATCATAGTGCAACATTTAAGTAATACACTATGCATAACATAATCAATGAATATGTAATCAAATGAGGTAGCAATCTGGCCAGGATAATCCACACTTGGGATAATATAATAACATGCTAAATAATCCACAAAGGGGATAAGCAATATAACAACATCTCATAAACAATTCCTACGCGGTCATTACCTGACCTCGGATAACCTCAATAAGAGTTCATGATCTACCTCCCAAGTTCGAACTACATTGGTGAAGTACGAATCAAGCTTAATAACCAATTTCAGGACAATATTACGTATTACCAGGTCTCTATAGGAATTCATGCTAAATTTATCAAGTTGGGGTCACATTTGATAAAGCCACATAAGATTGCCAAACGATTTCCGATTCAGACTTAACGTGCTTTCGTAGTTCCATAGTAACCCAATTAAGGTGTCATTAAGTGATACAATTGTTCTAAGTATAACCTAAGTTAAAAGGATTAATTCATATCCAGGAAGGTTAGGTTCCAAACTTTATATTGGTTAAGGATCATCTTTAGGAGGTTACTAGTGAAATTTCGGCGAAACAGAATGCGGGCCAAATTACGTCAACATGGGCGACCGCCCGAGGGTATGGGCGACCGCCCAAACAAGGGTAGAGGAGGGGTATTTACGTGGTCATGGGCGACCGCCCGGCTCCGTGGGCGACCGCCCGCAAGGCGATTTTCCAAATTTCGAATGAATCAACTCTAAAACCCAAGCATGCTCAAATTTGGTGAACTTAAAAGGCTTACTAACCTCATAATTCTCATACTAAACCATGTAACCCAAAAATGATTTAATCTTATATCATTTACCCTTTGAATCACTACCCACTTCACTATCACATTCCAAGTATAAACTTCTTAATTTAATTAAACCCATTTGCTTACCTTCTTGACCCACTTCCCTAACCAACAACAACATTCTATTTTATTAACTAAATTTCTCAACATCCAAGAAAGTTTCCAAGCATCAAACAACCATTTCATTAACAAGAACAACATTAATTAATTCATGAACATCACATAGAAGGGAGGGTCATAATAACTCACTTTAGAATAGGAGATGGATTGAGGACTTTCTTAGCTTGATGAACTCCTCTTGATGTCCCGATTACAAAAGTACTCCCGGATTGAAAAATGATGAAGGATTGAACTTGCTAGGAGTCTTGAAAGATGAGGCTTCAATGGAGGTTTCTATGGATTGAGAGAGAAAGTGAAGGAGAAGAATGAGGAGGATGATGGAGGGGGAGAGTGAGGAGGATAGGATGAGGGGAGGAGAGGAGGACACTTGGAGGCTTAGGAGGAGAATAAGCATTTGGCCCCTCCCCCTTCTAATAATGAAAGCCCCTTCAATAATTAAAATAAACCCTTTATTAACCAAAGCCTTCCCACAATTAAATTAAACTTCATTTCTAAATCTTTATTCCCCACATTTTAAATTCATCTTACACTTTATTTACTTTCTATTTTTTGTACTTTCCCCCAAAATGCTTTATTAAATTTCTCTAAAAACCCTAAGGTTCTAAAATTATTTCTCAACCATCTTATCTTAAACAAGAAATTAAAGACATAAATGAACACATAAAGTTAACATAAATTTTAAAAGCATATAATGTAATATTAAAATTGTGCCTAGGGTTAGGGTCGTTACACTCACTCCCCCTTAAAGAAAATTCATCCCGAATTTGACTGTCACTTACCTAAAAGTTCAACCCGCCTCGGTTACTTATGCATACCTCAGACTCCAATTCCCAATTAGTCTCTTCAATGTTGTGATTCTTCCTCAAGATTTCTAATTCCAATAATAATACGATATTACAACTTAATGTCCCAAGAATACCATACAAATATCACTTAACCGAATTTTCACGACCTCAATAAAATATAATAAATGAAGGTATACCACCTATGTCACCAATTACATTACAATATTGCATTTAAAACTTTAAATAATCTATAAGCTGCTCCAAGCCAGCCTATGAGTCAATTCACCAACCTTTTCTAAAACTTCAAATGGATTAACAAATTTTTGGCGCCAATTTACCTTAGGCCTTGCTTCTCCAACCTCACCCCAACAAATTAGAGATCGATATTTTCTTCCCGAACAACGCCTCATACGGTTTTATCTCAATGCTAGAATGATAACTGCTATTATACGTACCCTGACAGCTTTGGTAATCATACGTCCTATCGACTACTAAAATCCATTGTACATGCCCGTAGCATATCCTCAATAATAAGTAATGATTCCTCAAATTTTCACAAAGTTAAACTCAATAGCATTCCTACATTCCAAAATGATCTTCCCAAAAGATGTCTATCCAATTCATTCGATACCATGGGATTTATACAATCAAACTATCTCCTAAGATTTATGAGGATTTTATCAATAAATATCTCATCAAAATACACATATAATGAGTAGAAAACGCAAATCATCTTTCTACAAACAAAACGACATACTCCTTTTTACTTCCAAGGTAACCCAATCACAAAATCCATCGTGATAATACTCTCAGCTCAATCTAGAACTCTAAATATTTTAATAAATCTTCTAACGTCAATATTCTATTTTCACAATTCAATGTTTCAATTATGCTCAGGTCCAGTGACAGATCAATATTCAAATCAAATGGTTGGCCGCCCACAACGGAGCCGATCCAATTCCAAAACAAAAACCGAGTCTACTACGACCGACACATTAACAACCCCACAATTTATCAAATCATTTCTCGGATCAAAACTTTAATGTAATTAATCACTATAGGGGAACTAGGTTGCCTGATTACTTGTTTCTGTACGAACTATATCTTTAAAATAACATGTCTTTCTAAAATTTACAACATCTTTCATAATTCCAAAGGATATCTAAAAAGAGATCCAATGAGACTCGAATGGTTTATTTATTTAAAACTGTCCCATACCAGTTTTAATTAACTAAACCACTCACAATTTTAAGAAATTTTCAAAAGATTGATAAGTTAACAAAAATAACTCGAGTGATCTAATTATATACAACTGTCCCATACCAGTGGTAGATAATTAAATTACTCACAGATTTTAATGTACACAAAAACGGTTCATTAATCTTTTTAAATCAAACTATCCCCGAAGGGCACAAATACTCACACAGAGGTCCAATATAAAATCCAAAATTATAAAACACATTTAAAACAATTTTAACATAATTTTCTTATTTGACCTCTATTTATAGTGTAGCCACCACTCATGATATTTATACTTAGTTAAATTCTCTATAAGAAAACACAATCTCGTAATACTAATACTATCTTTTACGGATAACTCCAAAACATTCACTAAGATAATAAACTTGGTAAATCATCCTCGATTCAATCATTCCTCAAGTTGAATATTCAACACTTTTTACTTAATTTGAGTCATCTATTCCCTACCTTCGATATTGGTATTATACTTAGTAACATCGTATTGCATACCTCAAGTTTCCGATCAAATACCATGATTTCCAAATAAGAAGATACAACTGGAACGCACATAGATCAATCATCCCCAAATTGCAATTAAACATTAACAGTATAAACTAACTTACCTCCCAATAACCATCGACAACTCAAAATCCGTATAACGTCAACATCTTCCAAGCATCACCTCGATCCCTCATATGAGTCACGCAACTAAGTCAACTTATACGGTGTAATCATCCTAAAGTATCCTGCCTTCCAATAAGATTTATCCTCATTTTATTTTCTCAACTAATGATAATCATTTCTCAAAATAAACCATATACATATTTTACCAATTCCTGAAGTTGATCCCATAAGTCACCAATAACTACATCTATTATACGTCTTCACATTTACCCTATTTACCTCTCCATAACTAATACACACCCATAAATCAAAAACGTTCATACTAGATACAAAGGTTGTCTTAAGTATATCCTTAAAGAAAATTTTCACTGTAATTGTAACACTCCGAAAATTTCCACTAATAACCATTGAGTATTCTACTAGTTTCTAAAATCAGTCATACAAATCATCAACAAGGGATAATGAATATTTATTCTTCACAGTTACCTATTTGAGATCTCTCTAATCTATAAATGACCACCAAGTATCATCTTTTCTAAATATAGTAACAATTTATCCTTACGGAGATTCGCTAAGCTCATTATCTTCTTTATCAAATAATTTCCCAAAATGAATCCTCAATTCTATCATCCCAATTAGTGTATTCTATCTAGGGATTCGAATACCAAAATAGTACCTTATATCAACTCAAAGCCTCAATATCCTGGCATGATACCTGATGGAAACCCGAAACTCACATGAAAAACATCACTTAGTCAACTTATAGGGTGATATCACTTACAAAAATATCTGATTTCCTATTCAATTTAGTAGTAAGAATACAATCAATCTCTCATTAGAGAATATACTTTATAGCACACAAGGCAAATATATGTCATTTCTATAAGAACTCGTACTCGCGGTATCTCATAAACCATATAATCCCACTTAGACTATCACTTTCAATACTAGTCTCATATATATAGTCTTCACCACAAGACACCAATGTATAAATACTCACGCAAGTTATACAACCATAAACCACTCTTAATTAGGCCATACACCTAACCTCAACTAAGAGTTTACCAATTCATTTACTACCGGTATACGAGATAATTCAAGTGTCTTTTAATCAAATATAACACATAACTCAAATAACATTCACATTCATTAGGCCATACTTTCGACATTTACGCATATATGACATAGTAGCAATTAATGACTTATCCGCCTCAACCACACACGGAGGCAAATCAAACATAGATAAGGAGACTCGCTTCTTGCGACAGTCCTCCCCAATTGCAACAACTACTCAACTAATTCAGGTCAATATAATCAATAATTCCCGGATTGGTAACTCGACCAAATCCAACGGCAATACATGCCCACATATG
The DNA here is from genome assembly GCA_022495995.1 of Adenophora triphylla var. japonica. Lineage (NCBI taxonomy): Eukaryota > Viridiplantae > Streptophyta > Magnoliopsida > Asterales > Campanulaceae > Adenophora > Adenophora triphylla. The sequence goes on from JAFEMH010002228.1 coordinate 69,536, forward strand.
GACACTTCACAACCACATGATAAACAAGAATGATTCGAGGTACTCTCCCATAGGAGTAGAACCTCCATCACATAAGGCAACCTTTAGGCCAATTATGCAAATAAAAGAGAATGTAATGCCACATAAGAACGAAATGAACGGAATTTGGAAAAGTATGATCCCTAACTCCGGAGACAGGTAATATACCTCAAATGATTGCGGAGGGATCTGTCTCTCCATAATACTCACATTTCCTTGATTCTTTGGTTGGTAAATATCATTTTCTGTCATTGAACAATTTCCTGCATGAAACTCTCGACGTCAGTTATCGCACACTCTCACTCAACTAGACTCTACCCGTGAACTCTAAACCGAGCTCTGATACCAACTGTGAGGACCCTGACCCGGAACCTACACGTGTCCTGAGCTGGAGCATCCTCAAACTAACCCAAAGATCCTAAACTTTAAAAACTTGATTTAACTTTCAAACATAAACACGACCATTTTAAAATAACTCTACTCCTTTCCACATTGGAGGAAGAGTTGTCCAACCTTGAAAGTAATAAACGGTTTTAGTTACAAAAAGATGTCGAATGTAAAATAGAATTTAAGTTTATGAATACAAACCCTTTAAAAGAATTATGCCAACAAACACTTTCTACACCAATCTATACATAACCCGACGATTCCCAAAATACCACTTCTAAACTCCTTTCCGCCCTTACTTGGTCGGTCCACCTGTCTCGGAATCTAAAACATTAAAGGAAGAGGGGTGAGAATAAATCTCAGCAAGCTATTATGAATGCAGCAATATGCCATATAAGATGCATCACATAACAAGTTGCATATAACACATTGGAAAAGCTGTAAACACCTTACATTACCTTGGTTTACCTTTTCCCGTCTGATCAATAGTCGTACAACATTGGGTATAATAATACTCCAATCTTAGGTGAGCTGCTTAAGCAATACTCACATCTTATAAGACCCGTTTTTCAGGAAACCAAATAAGACAGTAGCAACTCTGTAAGGCTTTTGGCTCACTACAGATGCTATACCCCAACCTGTGGCGCGGAGGGGACGGTCACAGGTATAACATAATCCGATCACATTAGGTCACACTTCCATAATTAATCGTATTATGTTATACCCCCAATATCAGCTGATTAAACACATTATCAAGCACATAATAGTTACTTGAAATATAATTCACAAAAGGGATAAGCAACATAGCCACATGGTAAAATATACTCATGCTCAACCAACATCATAGTGCAACATTTAAGTAATACACTATGCATAACATAATCAATGAATATGTAATCAAATGAGGTAACAATACAACCGGATAATCCACACTTGGAATAATATAATAACATGCTAAATAATCCACAAAGGGGATAAGCAATATAACAACATCTCATAAACAATTCCTACGCAGTCATTACACAACCTCGGATAACCTCAATAAGAGTTCATGATCTACCTCCCAAGTTCGAACTACATTGGTGAAGTACAAATCAAGCTTAATAACCAATTTCCGGACAATATTCTGTATTACCAGGTCTCTATAGGAATTCATGCTAAATTTATCAAGTTGGGGTCACATTTGATAAAGCCACATAAGATTGCCAAACAATTTCGATTCGGACTTAACGTGCTTAGTAGTTCCATAGTAACCCAATTAAGGTGTCATTAAGTGATACAATTGTTCTAAGTATAACCTAAGTTAAAAGGATTAATTCATATCCGGAAAGGTTAGGTTCCAAACTTTATATTGGTTAAGGATCATGCTAGGAGGTTACTAGTGAAATTTCAGCAAAACAGGAAACTGGGCCAAATTCTGTCAACATGGGCGACCGCCCAAAGGGGTATGGGCAACCGCCAAAACAAGGGTAAGAGGAGGGGTATTTCTGTGATCATGGGCGACCGCCCAGCTCCCATGGGCGACCGCCCACAAGGCGATTTTCCAGATTTCGAATGAATCAACTCTAAAACCCAAGCATGCTCAAATTTGGTGAACTTAAAAGGCTTACTAACCTCATAATTCTCATACTAAACCATGTAACCCAAAAATGATTTAATCTTATATCATTTACCCTTTGAATCACTACCCACTTCACTATCACATTCCAAGCATAAACTTCTTAATTTAATTAAACCCATTTGCTTACCTTCTTGACCCACTTCCCTAACCAACAACAACATTCTATTTTATTAACTAAATTTCTCAATATCCAAGAAAGTTTCCAAGCATCAAACAACCATTTCATTAACAAGAACAACATTAATTAATTCATGAACATCACATAGAAGGGAGGGTCATAATAACTCACTTTAGAATAGGAGATGGATTGAGGACTTTCTTAGCTTGATGAACTCCTCTTGATGTCCCGATTACAAAAGTACTCCCGGATTGAAAAATGATGAAGGATTGAACTTGCTAGGAGTCTTGGAAGGTGAGGCTTCAATGGAGGTTTCCATGGATTGAGAGAGAAAGTGAAGGAGAAGAATGAGGAGGATGATGGAGGGGGAGAGTGAGGAGGATAGGATGAGGGGAGGAGAGGAGGACACTTGGAGGCTTAGGAGGAGAATAAGCATTTGGCCCCTCCCCCTTCTAATAATGAAAGCCCCTCCAATAATTAAAATAAACCCTTTATTAACCAAAGCCTTCTCACAATTAAATTAAACTTCATTTCTAAATCTTTATTCCCCACATTTTAAATTCATCTTACACTTTATTTACTTTCTATTTTTTGTACTTTCCCCCAAAATGCTTTATTAAATTTCTCTAGAAACCCTAAGGTTCTAAAATTATTTCCCAATCATCTTATCTTAAACAAGAAATTAAAGACATAAATGAACACATAAAGTTAACATAAATTTTAAAAGCATATAATGTAATATTAAAATTGTGCCTAGGGTTAGGGTCGTTACAACTAGTGTTTTAAAAAAGATTCCACCTAAGGGCGCCTAGGCGGGCCCCTCTCCAACGCCTAGTTCTAAGCCCCGCCTAGGTCTCGATTAATCATGACTAATCTCGACTAGTCCTCGCCTAGGCGCTAGGCCCGACTCCGTCGCCTAGCATCCGCCTAGCGCTTTTTAAAACCTTGATTTGATTGAGTATCTCATTTAAAAAGATAGAGTTTCAGAATGAAAAGTTTTTTATATTTCTTTATTCATATGATCCACTTGTCATATCACAATAACTATCAACTTAATATTTTCTATTCCACATTCTCTCTACTACCTCACTTTTTATATTTACAACACTTACTCCACTATAAACTTTCATTAATTCTCGTGCAAAATCTATTTGTACCTTTTCAGGTGGGAATGAGAGAGTAGTTACTAACTCGTATTTGGATTTTTTTTCTCAAATATTTTATTTTTAAAATTATAATTCTCAAAATGACAATCTTTCGAAAGTAATGATCAAAATGACTCATTTTTTTAAACTCGTCAATTCAAGTAACGATTTTATAAATGTTTCGCTTAAACTCGCTAATTCGAAATTTCGAATAGCGAGTTTGATTTTCCAAAATTTTTTATTTGTATTTTGTTAGCAAAGTTGCAATTACAGACGAAAATAAATTACAAATAAAATTACAGAACAGGAAATAGAAACTGAAACAGAAATATAAACTGAAAAGAAGAAACAAGATGGCAGCAACAAATTGGTTGTGCACGAGCCCTGATGAATCAGTCTCCTTAAGACTTATTCGTTCCCTCACCAATAGTGCTTGAGGCTGTCTTGGACGCGAGTTTTCCATGATAGAACGTGCGGACCGGGGGCACTTTGCACCTAAAGTTCCCGGCGAATTGGCAGCGTGCCTAGACAGTATCACCACGATGCAGTATGCAAGGAGGCCAAATGAAGAATTATCAATATGCTGCGAATTGAAATGTTGAGAGATTCTGAAAATCAGTGTATTTTGTGTTGTTGTTGTTCTTCCATTTATATACTTGCCAAGGAAATCAAAACTGCTTGAAAATTAAAAGCATTTTTAATTTTCTTAATTACTGCAGTTATTGCGGCAGTTACACATGCGTTTGAAATCATAAGAAATGTTTCTGGCACGCATCTGCTGATGCCCACGCTCTGCTGGTGTCCACATGTTGTTGGTACACACATGCTGCTGGTGCCCAGATGCTGCTGATGCTCAGAAGCTGCTGATGCTCAGGCGCTGCTGATTCAACCAAGTATCCTAAGCGCCAGTTACAGTGGGTCAAGTTTGGAAAAAAAATTGCAAAAAGTGGGCTTGCGCGGATAGGCAATTTCAGAGCTACATTCGTGTCCGCAGGACGCGCATGCACATGAGTTCGGTAGCCCGAAGCCTATTTCGATCCATGAATTGCACCCCCCGCGCACATGTGCGCGAGAGAGTGCCTTTATGTACCACAATCTTACTCCCTACTAAAGTGTAGGAGTATATAAACTAAGCCACTTTTCCATCTTTTTCCAATGTGGGATAACCACATTTTCCCATTTACAACCCACTAACTTTGAGCATTAATATCTCATTCATCCCTCAACCATTTTGGCCAAATGAATATATGATTTCAATGTATTCATGGAGTAGAACACAATCCAACAATCAATTTGGTCATTTAACAAACAACCCATTTAGGAAATAATAAATTATTTCCTTTACACACACCTATTTTTCCAACAACTCCCCACATGAAGGAAATAATGAGGAAATGGTGATAAAGTCCGACAGTTGACACCTGTATAGGATAGGTAGGGGTTTGCCCTTTGAACCTTCCCTTGTAAAATATATTTACTCTACTCGCTAATCAGTAGACACGATGTCCTTGAAATGTTCAGCTTTTTGTGTAGCCGATCATATACTTTACACAGGTATCTCCCTAACACACTTCAATTCTCATGACTATGTTCATTCATGGCCCTGAACATAATGCCTGGTTCTGTGAGAGGGTCTAAGAATTGAGCCTCACACAATTCTCCTCGAAGCGGCCACACTTCTCTCTCACATAGGTGATTCTTATTATTAACCCGTATTATCCCGCTCAACTTTTCGAAGCGTAAGAATCATTAAAAGCTAGAAGCTTAACCTTTTCCTTTCGGGATGTCACTTAAGGAATGGGTTTGGGGATGATTCCCCCCACAGTGACACTACAAGTCTTTTAACAGTTAGGTTGTCCCTTTGAAAACCTAGATCTTGGGATCTCCAGTCAACTAGGTGGGGTTTTCCGCTGTGTTTAACTTCTAAAGAGGCTTTAGTCCCATTCCTAATGTCAAACGTTCAACTACCTCTTTTGTTAACCCTTTCGTTAATGGATTCGCTAAATTATCCTTTGACTTCACATAGTCAATAGATATGGTACCAATTGAGAGTAGTTGTCTTATGGTATTATGTCTATGACGTATATGTCTAGACTTACCATTATACATATGACTTTGTGCCCTACCAATTGCAGATTGGCTATCGCAATGTATACAAATTGCAGGCACAGGCTTTGTCCACTTTGGAATATCTTCTAAAAATTGGCGTAGCCATTCGGCTTCTTCACCACACTTGTCTAATGCTATAAACTCAGATTCCATAGTGGATCTGGCTATAACAGTCTGTTTAGAAGACTTTCATGATATAGAAGCACCGGCTAATGTGAATATATATCCGCTCGTAGACTTAGAGTCTTTGATATCTGATATCCAATTAGCATCGCTATATCCTTCAATTACAGTCGGATGTCTAGTATAGTGTAATCCATAATTACGAGTATATCTTAAGTACCTTAATACTCTCACTATACCCTTCCAATGGTCCTTCCCAGGATTACTTGTATACCGACTCAGTTTGCTTACAACATATGCAATATCTGATCTTGTACAACTCATTAAGTACATTAGACTTCCAATGACCCTCGAATACTCTAATTGAGACACAGGTTCGCCTCGATTTTTCGTTAAATGTAGGCTTGTGTCAATTGGAGTATTTGCCGTTCTATCGTCATCCTTGTTAAATTTCTCAAGAATTTTATCCACATAATGTGATTGACTTAGTACAAGTCCATCGGATATTCTAGAAATTTTCACACCAAGGATCACATCCGCTACACCCATATCCTTCATGTCAAACTTCGAGTTCAACATATTCTTTGTGGATTTAATCATTTTATCACAGCTTCCTATGATAAGCATGTCATCTACGTAAAGACACAAAATAACATAGCCATTTTCAGTGCTTTTAACATAGACACATTTGTCACATTCATTGATTTTGAATCCACTTTCAATCATGGCTTGATCAAACTTTTGATGCCACTGTTTTGGTGCTTGTTTGAGGCCATACAATGACTTCACTAACTTGCACACTTTATTTTCTTGTCCTGGAGCAGAGAATCCCTCTGGTTGTTCTATGTAAATCTCCTCTTCTAAATCTCCATTTAGAAAGGCAGTTTTTACATCCATTTGATGTACTTCAAGATTTCGCAAAGCGGCAATTGCAAGTACAATCCTAATAGACGTAATTCTCGTAATAGGCGAATACGTGTCAAAGTAATCAAGACCTTCATTTTGTCTGTAACCTTTTATTACAAGTTTGGTCTTATACTTATCAATGGTTCCATCAGCCTTCATTTTCCTTTTAAAAATCCACCTATATCCTAGTGTTTTACTTCCCGGAGGAAGATCCACTAGTTCCCAAGTGTGATTTTGTAAAATGGAATCAATCTCACTTTTGATGGCCTCTTTCCACAAAGGTCCTTCCGAAGAGCTCACGGCCTCTTTATAAATTTGTGGTTCACTTTCAAGCATGTAGGTTAGAAAATCCGATCCATAGGATTTTTCTATCCTACCTCGTTTGCTAAGTCGAGGTTCTACCTCCGCTTCATCATTTTCATGATGATTTTCTTCTCCTACTTCTTGTTCTATTGAATCATGCGTCCGTTTAGATGAGCTTGCCTCATCTCTTTTACACGGAAACACATTCTCAAAGAAAGAAGCATTTTTTGATTCCATTATAGTATTCTTGTGTATATCTTGAATTTTCGATTCATGAACAAGAAATCTATAAGCACAACTGTTTTGTGCATATCCAATAAATATGCAATCAATAGTCTTAGGACCAACTTTCACCCTTTTAGGTGGAGGTACAGCTACCTTCGCAAGACACCCCCACACTCGCAAGTATTTATAGCATGGTACTCTTCCATGCCATAATTCATATGGGCTTTTGTTTAGTTTCTTTCTAGGTACCTTATTTAACACATAATTTGCTGACAACACAGCTTCTCCCCACATGTTAGAAGGTAATTCCGAACTTATCAACATGGCATTCATTGCTTCTTCCAATGTTCGATTTTTTCGTTCGGCAACACCGTTTTATTGGGGTGTATAAGGTGCCGTGGTTACATGTTTAATTCCGTATTGAGCACAAATTGCCTCAAATGGAGACTCATATTCCCCACCACGATCACTTCTTAGCACCTTAATTTTCCGGTTTAATTGATTCTCAACTTCATTTTTATAGAGAATAAACTTCTCTATAGCTTCATCTTTACTTTTGATAAGATACACATAGCAATATTCTGTGCTATCATCAACAAAAGTTATGAAGTACTTATTGCCACCATGTGATTGTGTTGATTTAAAGTCACATAAGTCCGTGTGAAATAACTCGAGTGGTTCACTATTTCTTGTTATTGAATGGAATGAAGGTTTTGTAAATTTTGATTCAACACAAGGTTCACATTTGTGTTTGCAATCAACTTTAAATTTTGGTATGTAGTTCAAGTTAATTAATCTACGAATAGAATCATAATTAACATGTCCTAATCTACCATGCCACAAATGGGAAGACTCAAGCAAGTAAACGGAAAAATTATTCATTTCATTAACTTTGGGCTTAGTAGCCATTACATTCGGTTTCACTACCATAACACTAAGCTTAAACATCCCATCATTCACATAACCTTTTCCTACAAACATTCCATTCTTGGACACAGTGACAACATCGGACTCGAACACAATACGAAAACCATGCTTAATTAAAAGCGAGCCGGACACCAAGTTCTTCCGGATATCGGGCACATAAAGTACATTGCTGAGAGTCAATTCCTTGTCGGATGTCATCTTCAAAACCACCTTCCCTTGACCTTTGATGTCGGAAGTGGCCGAATTCCCCATGAACAACTTTTCGCCATTTTCCATAGCTTCAAAAGTACTAAACATGTCTTTGTTGGAGCACACATGTTTAGTAGCACTGGTGTCAATCCACCACTGATTTGGATTCGAACCCACCATATTCACCTCGGAAACTACCGCCGCAAGGTGCATATCGGACACATCTCTAGCAATGTCATCCACCATGTTCACTTCACGAGCCTTCTTAGGAGCCTTACATGTTGACGCCTTGTGGCCTTCACCACCACAATTGTAACAAGTTCCTATGAACCTCTTCTTGGAAACCCCACCTTGAGGCTTCAAGTTGAACGACCTTCTAGTTGTTTCAACCTTAGCTTTACCCTTGCCTTTGCCTTTGCCTTTGGAGCTTTGGCTATGCTCCACCACATTAGCTTTGGCTACACTTGGGTTAAACTTTTTCTCGACAACTCTATTGTCTTCCTCAATGCTAAGCCGAAGAATGAGCCCTTCAAGATTCATCTCCTTTCACTTATGCTTCAAGTAGTTCTTAAAGTCATTCCAAGCTGGAGCCAACTTTTCAATCATTGCAGCCACTTGAAAACTTTCACTAAGAACCATTCCCTCGACATCTATCTCATGATAAATTGTTTGCAACTCGTCAACTTGAGTTTTCACGGTCTTAGAGTCCACCATCTTAAAATCAAGGAAACGGGCAACAATAAACTTCTTTGTTCCCGCATCCTCAATTTTATACTTGTGTTCCAAGGACTCCCATAGTTCCTTAGCATTCTTCTTCCCCCTATACACATTATAGAGAGAATCAGACAAGCCATTAAGAACATAGTTCTTGCAAAGGAATTCCCCATGTTTCCAAGCGTCAACCGCAGCCACGATTGTCACATCCGTCTCATTCTCAGCCACAACTGGCATATCTTCTTTCAGATACTTAGCCAAATTCAGAGTGGTTAAGTAGAAAAACATTTCCTGTTGCCACCTCTTAAAGTCGTGGCCAACAAATTTTTCAGGCTTTTCAGCATGAGGGGTTGAGATGTGCCTTTGTATGAGGATTAGTCACAATAGAAGTGCCTTGAAAACCGAGCCATTTCCGGTTCCGGTTTGGGTCACATTTACGGTTTCGGTTCCGGCTTTGTTAGTCTCGGTTGCCATTTACGAAACGAGACGGATTATCGATGGAAAGTTTTCTGTAACTCGTTCCCTTCTGTAAGGAATAAGTCTTAAGATTGTTAGCAAAGTTGCAATTACAGAAGAAAATAAATTACAAATAAAATTACAGAACAGGAAATAGAAACTGAAACAGAAATATAAACTGAAAAGAAGAAACAAGATGTCAGCAACAAATTGGTTGTGCACGAGCCCTGATGAATCAGTCTTCTTAAGACTTATTCGTCCCCTCACCAATAGTGCTTGAGGCTGCCTTGGACGCGAGTCTCCCAGGATAGAACGTGCGGACCGGGGGCACTTTGCACCTAAAGTTCCCGGCGAATTGGCAGCGTGCCTAGACAGTATCACCACGATGCAGTATGCAAGGAGGCCAAATGAAGAATTATCAATATGCTGCGAATTGGAATATTGAGAGATTCTGGAAATCAGTGTATTTTGTGTTGTTGTTGTTCTTCCATTTATATACTTGCCAAGGAAATCAAAACTGCTTGAAAATTAAAATCATTTTTAATTTTCTTAATTACTGCAGTTATTGCGACAGTTACACATGCGTTTGAAATCATAAGAAACGTTTCTGACACGCATCTACTTGATGCCCACGATCTGGTGTCCACATCTTTGTTGGTACACACATGCCGGTGCCCAGATCTTGGATGCTCGAAGGCTGATGCTTAGGCGCTGCTGATTCAACCAAGTATCCTAAGCGCCAGTTACAGTGGGTCAAGTTTGGAAAAAAAATTGCAAAAAGTGGGCTTGCGCGGACAGGCGATTTCGGAGCTACATTCGTGTCCGCAGGACGCGCATGCACATGAGTTCGGTAGCCCGAAGCCTATTTCGGTCCATGATTTGCACCCCCCCTGCGCACATGTGCGCGAGAGAGAGCCTCTATGTACCACAATCTTACTCCCTACTAAAGTGTAGGAGTATATAAACTAAGCCACTTTTCCATCTTTTTCCAATGTGGGATAACCACATTTTCCCATTTACAACCCACTAACTTTGAGCATTAATATCTCATTCATCCCTCAACCATTTTGGCCAAATGAATATATGATTTCAATGTATTCATGGAGTAGAACATAACCCAACAATCAATTTGGTCATTTAACAAACAACCCATTTAGGAAATAATAAATTATTTCCTTCACACACACCTATTTTTCCAACATATTTTACGTATATAATTTCATGTAATTTATTATAATTTTAATAAATATAAACTCGCTACTCAAAAATTAACTTAAACTCGCTAATAACAATAGCGAATTTAACCAAGTTGAATTTGCTACTCTCATTTGCGAATTTGATGTAATTCTAAATCAGCTTTAAAAATTCAGTTAAAAACCTAACTTTGTAACAAAGTTCTACCAAAACATGTGACAAACAAACACATATAATTTGTAACAAACACTTTTCAACACCTTTGACAAACAAACAATTTCAACACTCTTGACAAACAAACACATTCAACAACTCGTAAATTTAACATAATATCATTAAATGCCACAACCCAGCCATTTAGGAAATGTCTCAAATGTTTATTTAGGGATCATTTTTTTCTATGCTTATATGTTTTTTCTTTATCTACATATTTTCCCTCAGCTTGTGTAGCACATTCACTAGTGTATCGTGGCCCCGTGTGCTATGAGGTGATTGAGCAAATTATAAATGAGTACGATCTCCATGTGTAACCTCACCTTTCACTTCCATCGTTGTCTGAGTCTTAGGAAGTGATTGAGTCTTGAGATGTATAATTATATGTACTCTGACGGAGTCTCGAGATGTGTATTTGTATGTAATGGAGTTTCGGGAGGTGCATTTGTCTGAGTCTCTACACAAGCTTCCTGGTCCTGCTCTGATTGTTGCTCTTGGTCCTCTTCTCGCTCATCCACTAAATGTTGACCAGGTTGCATCTGTGGCACTCTCTGCACGTGACGACGTTGAGGTCGAGGTTGTCTGTGTGGAATCGTCTGTACGCGATCTGTTGGCAGAAATTACAATAACAAAAAGAAAAGAATTACAGAAATGAAAAATAGGGGCCCATATTGATCATATTCGGACTTGGGCCGGGTAAACATTTGTGGGGCATAATATTTTGTTAAGGGCACATCAGAAGCCCCCGACTCCTTAGCTCGATTATTCATGATCGAGTTGAGGAGTAAAATAATATACATAACAAAATAGAGATTATCATATCGAGTCAATTTCCCTAGTACAGAACATAGGTCCGTTTCCTTGATCCCTCCCACACTTTTTATTACTGACTTCTCATTTCATTTCAACTTTTTGCATTTTCTCTTTCCCGTTTCATTTCAAGATCTTTCAATTCCATCCATTTTTGTAAATTTTTGGCCGGTAAATGTGAAATTCGGCGACTTCCCATTTCATTTTGCATCCTTGCGACATCAACGTTCTTAGATTTACCGATTTCCTTGCTCTCAATATTTTGGCAATTTTCTGATTGATCTCAAAATTTATCTATGCGTTTTCACTTTATTGATGCAAATTTCCCTTTAACAATCTAGCTCATCACTACAAATGTCGGCGACATTCCCTGTGTAACTCACGATTTCAGACTGGGTTTTGGACTATTGGATTTTACGGCGGCAACCATGGTTTCGTACGACTTTATAACTTTTCTTAATGATTTCTCTCTCTAGGTTATTTCCGTTTGGCATTGGCCTCGAATAATTAATTTTACCTTGTTAATACATGTTCACGCCTTTTGCTCTTCCAACGACAATTAAAATACTCCCCCCACTAAGACTTTTGGTGCTTTTGAAAACAATTTTTATATTTTAATTTGGGTATGTACTAAAACAATTTACTTTTCTGTCTTTTTAACTTCGCTTTTCGTACTTTGGTTGTCGCGGTTTGCGACTTGACTTTTACTCTCTTTTATAAATGGTTTCTTCCTTTGATATTTGCTTTGTTGCATTTTAGATGTCGCGATTTGCGACTTTGCTTATAGACTTTGATTCAAGCGATATTACTTTGCTTTCTTTAACTTGCTTTAAATTCAATCTTTTGCACATCGCCTGCTTTACTTTGCTTTGATAGTTTATCTTTTTGCTTCGATAGCTTATCAAAGATTCACTTTACGACCTTTATCTCCATATACATACTACTCCCTTCAAAAGAGTGAGGCTTGTCTTTAGGCAGCCTCACTCCTTAGCTATGCTTCTCGCCTTCTAGCTTTACTTAGCTAAATGGCGACTTCTATCCCTTTTGTTCCCAGGTTAAAACCTTACTTGAACAAAAACCGCACTGATCAAACCGCACCGATCAAAACCGCGCTGATCAAAATCGCACTTGGTCAAATCGCTTCAAATCAAAACCGCACTTGATGCGATATTAAATCTCATACCGCCTTGGACTCGCCCAAAACTCCCAGGACTAACTCTGGCGCCTTAGACCACTTGGACAAACTATCTTTTTCAACTTTTGTTCCACTTTTTGACTGACACCTTTAAGTCAGGTCTTTTCTGCGCCTGTTAAAAAAGCCAGGACTTTCTGTGCGTTGCCCTACAAGCTAGGTCTTTTCTGTACCTGTTAAAACCAGGACTTTCTGTGCCTGGCCCTATAAGCCATGTCTTTTCTGTGCCTGTTAAAAAGCCAGGACTTTCTGTGCCTGGCCCTACAAGCCAGGTCTTTTCTATGCCTGGCCCTATAAGTCAGGTCTTTTATGTGCCTGTTAAAAAGTCAGGACTTTTTGTGCCTGGTCTTACAAGCAGGTCTTTTGCTTCCTTATGTCTGGCCCTACAAGCCAGGTATTTTGCTTCCTTATGCCTGGCCCTACAAGCCAGGACTTTTGCTTCCTGATGCCTGACCCTACAAGCCATGACTTTCTGTGCCCGTTAAAAAGCCAGGACTTTTTGTGCCTGCCCTACAAGCCAGGACTTTTGCTTCCTGGTGCCTGGCCCTATAAGCCAGGACTTTTCTGGCTCAACTTTCTTTGGCGGCAACCTTCACTTTATAAACTTTTGGGGCGGCTTTATCAGCGGCAACTTTACTTTATCAACTTTGGTGCGACTTTCTAGCGGCAACCTTCACTTTATCAACTTTGGTGCGGCTTTCTCGCGGCAATCTTCACTTTATCAACTTTGGGGCGGTTTTCTCAACAGCAACTTTAACTTTATCAACTTTGGTGCGACTTTCTAGCGGCAACCTTCACTTTATCAACTTTGGGGCAGCTTTATCAGTGGCAACTTTAACTTTATCAACTTTGGGGCGGCTTTATCAGCGACAACTTTACTTTATCAACTTTGGTGTGGCTTTCTAGTGGCAACCTTCACTTTATCAACTTTGGGGCGGCTTTATCAGCGGTAACTTTAACTTTATCAACTTTGGTGCGGCTTTCTAGCGGCAACCTTCACTTTATCAACTTTTGGGGCGACAACCGTCATCACATAAGCAGTTCGGGATGCTAGCCTCCCATAACGGGAGCAGTTCGGGATGCGAGCCCATTATAACGGAGAGAGCACACTCGAGCTTTATCGTCCAGCAAAGTAACTTGGTCGACTTTATTACGCTTGACGGATTTCCTACAAAAGACATAAGATAGTCATTTGCAAATCAAGTAAAATCTCTCTTTTTTTATTTTGACATAAGGAACATATATTACACAGTTATTATATAAATGAGAGAAATAATGAACCATAAATATCTTTCGCATTTTACTGAGTTTACTCATTTCAAGCATATTATCACGACTGTCATTTTCAATGTTCATCATTTCACGATCTCAAATATGTAGCCTACATCGTTATTATTTCATTTCCACTTGATATAGAATATATTTTCATAATTCTGACATAATTTTGCACATAAATATTCTTCATATCATAACTTCTCCATATATTTATTCCACTCGAGATACACATTTTGCTAATTTGACAACTTTCACATTGAAACAACTAGATCAGATTACTGTCTAAAAATTGGTATGAAGCATGCTGCCACAAAATAATACTAATACATATACATTCATTTTTAGCAACCTTATATTTCATGTTTCATGATCCAAAGAACAATATCGGTGTATCATATAAATCTTGCGGGTAATCACGAACTTTCATTTGCAATATTGTTATTATTATTTTCTTTCTATAAGCATACAAGCATGTACAACTACATTTATACTATAATCATTTTGACAAAGCATGTTTTTCAATGTCCAAGGAAGGCATAACTATTCATGTTTTTAATATCATCTATTTTAGTTAGACAGAAATAAGCTGTAAATTCTCCTATTTTAAGTCAATTAATTTTACAAGTCTTCCTTCAAGCAGTTAAACCATGACATATTTAAAAGGCATCCAACTAGACATGCAACCTGCTCTTTCCTAATAACCACACTTTTCACTTATAATTTGAGGCGACTATCAAATTCTTTCTAACTAAATCGGTATATTTCATCAAATAGACACAGTAAAAGGGTGCTTCTGACTGTACTAAGTCACTGAGTTTATCGGGTATGTTTCCGAATCAATAGGTGAGATGACATATTAATCTTATGATAAGTCAAAGGACTATCACTAATTTTTAAAACATGACTGCATATATGAACAACAATAGTGGATCTCACACAACAAATTTATTTGCATACTATTTTCTTCGTGTTTCACTTTCCTTTTCTTTCCATCTAATAACTAGAGCAAATCGCACGGCATATTTATTTTCCACCTCTTAGAAATTGATCACAAGTTTTAATATCGCTCAAGTAATATCAAGTTAAAGCCCCCACTTAACATGATAAACGTATTTCAAAACATATTCATATCTTTATTAAAAGTGCATTTGCATATACTTGTCATTTATTAAGCATTTATTTACTATATATGGCAAGATGGAAAGAAGCGACCTGATGGAGATTTGCTGTGATTTTGACGAAACCCGTCAAAGACTTAACAGAATTCTAACTGCCGTTAGTTTCAAACCACTAACCACATGGTTGATGAAGAAGACGTCTTTTATTTCTTACCCTTTCGATTCACTTTCACTTCTCCTCCACAAATTTCTTTTTTACTTTTCATTTCCTGACTCTCAATCGCCCATTTTCCTTTTTCTTCTCCACGGACCAAGCAGCAGCGACTTCAAACATGGCGATCTCCACGGCAACTTCATTTGCTCCAGGCGAGATCTACGTTCCCGGCGACATCACTGCTGGTGCCCTTCCCGCACTCACGCTTTCGGCTTCGGCAATTCGGGCTTATTTCCGCTTTTGACTTTGAACGAGAATGCGATTTCCATTGTTTCTGTCGACATCTATTGTTCTCGGCGACTTTCCAGATGTAACCCTAATGGCGATTTCATTCTTTACTCCCATCGACCTCTCTACTCTTAGAATTTTGACGATTTCCTTTGTCGGCGACCTCTCTCATCGGCGACTTCAAACATCTGCGACCTCAAGGTACGACATCAATTTCTTGTGATTTCATCATCTAGCGGTATTCGAGACTTAGGTAGCCTGAACTTCTTGATTCCCCCTTTTCTCGCCCATTCAATTTCACCATTTCGACCGTTTTCGATTTCATCTTGCGGTTTCACTCCCTTGCGATTTAACTTTGCGACATTACTTTGCTATTTTGCGATTTCATCCTGATTGTGATTTCGGTAACTTAGCGATTTCAACCGTGACGAACTGAACTACGCGAGATGCGGGATGAACTGCCCTTATCGATTGTTTACTTTTTGCTTTCTCTCTCTACCTTTCCCTTTAACTTTCCGGTGAACGACTCTTCTTCTCCGGTGAATAACGCATCCCCAGATCTGCCCTTACCCCTCTTCTTCTCTTTTACTTTTCTTCCGATGAAGCTACCAACTCTGGATATCCAGATTTGGATCTGCCTTTATTCTGCCCAAAAAAATGGAAAAATGTTGACTTCCAATTCTGGCTAACTCCGGCTGCTCAGTCCAGATCCAGTGCCATCCCCCCATCGTACTCTAGTATGGATATATTCGGCTCCTCTAATCCGTCCTAATTCGCCGGAAAATGTCATTCCCGGCAACGGAACCAACTTATGCTGCCATGCCAAAATGGTTGCACAGGACTGATCGAGGGCGGCAAAGATGTCCGATCCGGATGAACGCTCCTCGGGTCCGATATAATGTGGGACCTACAAGATAAAACACCGTTAGGGGGTAGGGGGTCTTTTCCCCCCAAAACCCTCCGGCGTGAGAATCATCAATCCGATTAATAACATTTCATAATACATTTCTAGAGAGAGAGAGAAAGAGGAGAGAGAGCGCTTTTAACTTAGAACATACCTTGCAAAATGGAGGGAGGGAGTATATATATCCAAGCATGTGGGGAACATTATCATCTTTACTTGACACGTGTCACACCATCATTAGAGGGATATCTCTCAAGAGATTTCGTTTGGATAATATCAAGGTTAAAAACTTGACAAGTGACATGGTTCTCACCTGGAGACATAAGCATACTGAGAGAAACGAGATGCGACATGCGACAACCAACATACGACAATCATAACATTGGCGAGAATCAGAATCATAATCATAACTTTAAACATAATTTTGGCGAGAACCAAGCTCTTGACGAGATCCTCATGAAATAGGGGCCCATATTGATCATATTCGGACTTGGGCCAGGTAAACATTTGTGGGACATAATATTTTGTTATGGGCACATCAATATGATATACTCCCTCCGTCCCAGAAAATGCTTCACCTTTTACCCAAAATGTCGTACCGTTTGAAGCTTCACCTTTCCTAAAATGGAAATTTTTATAAATATTCTATTATACCACTAACTATTTCCTCCACTCATTCTCTATCCTAATTCACTATTACACTCACAATACTTTTTAAATTTACTATTTCCTTCACTAATTCTCTCTCCTATTTTCAAATTACACTCACAACATTTTTTCTTTTCACCTATTTTCTTAATTTGCGTGCCGAAACTAAAATGGTGAAGTATTTTCTGAGACGGAGGGAGTATTTAATTAATCAATGTCAAAAATTAAATTGGAAGAACAATTTTACAACATTTTCTTTCATCTAATAAAAATATAAAGTTTGAAATTGAAAGAAAAAGGAAAAATAGCTCTCCATCGCTTTCCTCCTCAATTACTATTCATGAATGCAGTTCATAACACATAAACCCAAAATTGAATCCAACCCCGCCTCTCTCTCTCTCTCTCATCTTTTCCTACTTTGAATCTCTCTTCTCCGTCTCTCTCTCTCATCAGTTTATCTCTCTAAAAATTGGTAGTCTATTTTGAAACTCCTCTCTCTCTCTCTCTCCCTCCACTGGTGGTAAGAAGCTCATCTGTCTAACTTGATTTCATTACGCATCAGCTCCTATGTCATTTTGAAATTTCTTGCTTTGCTTGTTTTGCTTTGGTTAATACTTTTTATTGAATGGTTATGGTGCTGGATTTTTGACTTACGAATAACTTATTAGAGGATATCTGTGTTGATCAAGTTCAATCAAATAACTTATTAGAGGATCAATTCGTTGTTTACAAGTTGAAAATGTGATTACAGGTGATTTATTGTTAAATCTTGATTTACTGACGGCCTGCCGGCAGGTTAAATTGAAGTGATTGGGGTTGATGACTTAGGTTTTATGGCTGTCTGATTTGAGCTTGGGGAATAGGGGATCTAATTTTGTTTTCTAAGCTCGATACCAGTGGTTTTCGAGTTGATGGATTTGCAATGCAAATTGTACCCGATGAAAAGAATAACATTTATTTGATTGTCAGTTTAGGTGCATTGCAGCTACTTGTTGTCAATGTAGAAATCTGGGGTTATTGCTTTGCTCGGTTTGGATATTGTAGTTTTTATCTGATGAAATTCAACTGGATACAAGGTCCATCTCTGTTGTGGTGCTGGAAATAATAAGCTTCTGATGCACTTTCAGGAACTACTATGCATGCACTCTGAAGATAAGGTGCTACTGGAGCAAATGAGAGATAGAGTTGTATAACGAGTTGCATAATAGCTTTATCAAGCACTTTTGGATGTCACTGGTTGAGCTCCCTTGTTGTGTCATTGGAGTCTTACCATTGAAGATTCAAAGCCATAAACAATGATAAACTTGATTAATCACTACCCCTGGGGTTGAGACAGTAGTAATTCAACGAACTGGACTTTAGAGATGGTGGCGGTGGGTATAGAAAGGGAGTGGCTCCTCCAACAAGCTCATACGGATTGTGCTTAGTTTGATACACCAGAATAAAAGTTTGTGGGATTAACTAGAGGTAAGAATTGGAACTGGAAGAAATTAGGTTGGCATAAGGAATTGACTTCTTTGACAGGGAGAATGCAATCCATTCCATTTGGTGGGTTGTTTTACATGGGAATTGGAATTAAAACTTAGTGAAAATTCTCTAAGTGACATGTTCTCATTTGTGTTTTATGTCTGATAGAGTGAAATGACCTTAGAATGGAATTAAAAACTATTTTCCCCCCAAGTATTATATGTGCTTGTAGTCGTATGTGATGGTGTTGCGTGGTGCCATAGTGGTTGTTGGCAATCAACGTGAGGACATAGTGGTTATGATCAGTGGCGGATCTAGGATTTAAAATGAGGGGGGTCTACATTTTAATTGATACTACCTCCGCTCACCTAAGTAATTGTCTCATTTTAAATTTATATTAATCCATCCCAAATGAGCGACCATTTTCTATTTAAGAGGCGTAGTAAAAACTTTAATTTATAGTAGGAAAATGTATAAATTTTATTGCTATTCACTCTCAATTTTAAAATTTTCATTTGCGTTGACCATCAGAATGATTAGACTGACATTAGTGTTTGGTTATTAATGTTTAATCAAAGTTTATTTGTGTTAACCATCTGAATAGTAAATGTTTGATCAAAGTTTATTTGTGTTAACCATCAGAATAGTAAGTGGGTAAGGTTCTTCGGGACGGAGGGAGTATTTATTTGATTAACCAATATAACAAATTTCATTTGAGGAAAATTTATAATTGAATAAAATTATTTATGTGAATTTGCAATTGAAATTATCATTCTTTCCTGGACATCACTTTATATACGAGGGGTTTGAGGGGGTCAGCTTTAAATTTCTAGGGGGGTCAACTATAATCTATTGGGGACAAGATAAAAAATCCAAAAGTGTTCAAGGGCCAAAGTAGCATAAACGCAAAAGTCTGGGGGGGGGTCAGTTGACCCCCCACTCCCCAACGTGGATCCGCCGGTGGTTATGATGATCAGATTGAAAGACACTGAAAAATGGGTAGGGGTTGTGCTTCGTGGTAGAGGGAGTAACTAAGTTTGTGAGCAAAGAAGAGAAATATTGGTCAGAAAAAACCGCGGCAATTAATCTGGATTGTAATGTGGTGGGAGGTGAAGGTATAGTTAGGGTGATGATTATCAAAATAAAGGAAGAAAAAAGGGCGATGGTGGTGGTAGTTATTAGTTGTTGGTGGTTGTAAAGGTACGGGGAGACCACAGTAATGAAAGTAATGGGATAAGAAAGGAGAGAAGAAATAAAGCAGAAAGTGCGCTGGGGTGAGTGTGGTATGTTCCCATTCATTTGAAACTTCAGTTTATGGTAGGATTGTAAATGATTCATTTGACGAGCACACTGATCTGTTTTGAGGCTGTTTAAGGCTCAAACTTCTGTATTGGTGAGAGCGAATTAGTTCCATCGGATAGGTCTTAGCTGTGTCCATTCATTTTTTTTCCACATGCATCTATGATTTTGGTTCTGTTTAATGTGAACATCAAACTCATCTTTTATATCTTCAACCCTTTGTTATGCCTCTTTTGGTTATTGATTGTGCTGTTTCTGATCATCTTCTAAGAATTTCAATTTAGTTTTATTACCATGCGGAGTTTATGAGCTATATTTTTGTGCAGGTCATAAGGTCTCCAGCTGATGGAAGTCAACACAACAACAACAACAACAAAGCCTTAGTCCCAAAATAATTTGGGGTCGGCTAACATGAATCCTCATATGTCATCGTGAAAAAAAAAAAAAATCAACCCCCCACATGGGTTTTTGCCCTCCACTCCTGCCTCTTCAACACCATACTTTCATCCACTCCAAGTAAACTCATATCATTTTCAATCACTCTAATCCAAGTTTGTTTGGGTCTTCCCCTACCTCTCGCCATTTTATCATTTCTCCACTGTTCCGGCCTCCTAACCGGTGCATCACTCGGTCTCCTTTTCACATGCCCAAACCACCTTAGACGATTTTCCCTCATTTTATCCTCAACCAAAGAAATTCTGTAGTTCTATCAAGTATTTTGGACCTGGCTTAAAATGGGGTGAGAATCGTGGGAAGGGGGAAATGGTATTGCAGTCAACATATTTTTGGAAATGGAAGAGACACGAGATAAATCAGGTCCTGTAGAGCAAAGGCCGTCTAGTGATGCATGGTGGCCTTCCGATTTTATTGAAAATTTTGGATCAGTTTCTTTGGATTTGAAAGAAGAAGCTTCAAGTCATAAAGGGTTTATAAGCAATAATGCATATGATAGGTTTTCATCTCGTACGGCTTCACAGATCCTCTGGAGCACTGGAATGCTTGCTGAACCTGTTCCAAATGGCTTCTACTCTGTTATTCCTGTGAGTATTTTGCTAGTGATGGTCCTGAAATTGCATCTATCCTGCAAGTTTTTTGTTATAATTCTTATTTTATGAATCTCAGCCTTTTGTATTGTAGATTTTTGGAGAATTTATGACTTTCTTTTTTCTTCTCATATAAGCAATATGGTGCTAATATTTTCACCTAACTACTATCTGGTGGTGGTGGTGGGGATATGGATTTGCGATAGCTTATAGATTTGCAAGGAGTCAAGAGCTCAATAACCAAGGCTGAGATTTCTTTTGTAGATTCTCTTCTTGGGTTTCAGGGATGTTTTAGAGTCTATATCTTTTTCAGTCGTGGTGGATGTAAACTTTCTGCCTTCATTGGTTGCCAACTTGTTGATATCATGAGCAGAATGATTTGTAGTTGTTAGGATAAGGATCTATCTGATGGTTGTGTGGCGGGTAGAATAATGTTAGATTTCAATATGCTTATGGTACTTTTCTGTTCTTGTCCAGGGTACTTCTATTTTTATTTTTGCTGCGGTGAGGAAACAGGGGGGTTGAAAATCAGTTAACCATTCTGCGAATATTTGAGTTGACTTTGGACTGTACACAAGTACATAAGTAGGTCATGAGGATATATCATTATGGACCAACCATTTTTGTGTCGGCGCAAATGTCCATGGAATGGATTTTGTGGACTACACAAACCTTGCCCCCCAAGAAAAGCTGGTTAAGTAGTTAGTACTATCCTTGAATATGCTTTGTTCAAACAATATTTTAAATTAAACATTTATTTCTTACCTTCACAAATAATGACACTTTCTTTATTAATATATGTACACATATACTCCCTCCGTCCCAATAAAAGCTTCACTAATTACCCAAAAGGGCGTCCCGTTAGAAGCTTCACCTTTTCTTTTTTGGCAAAGAATCTTCACTATTCTCTCCACTCATTCTCTCTCCTAAAACACTATTACACTCACAACACTTTTCAAATTCACTATTCCCTCCACTAATTCTCTCTCCTATTTTCAAATTACACTCACAACATTTTTTTTTCCCTCCCATTACCATAATTCCCGTGCCGGAGGAAAAGGGTGAAGCAATTGATGGGACGGAGGGAGTATTAAATTTAGTGGCAACCCAAGTTACTTTTTAAAGCGTACCACGTTCCCAACTGCTTACCAACTGATCATACCCCTAGCGTACCCTACTAAGTAATGTTCCTCCTTCTATTCCCGTCCCACGTCCCGAATGGTCCCATGTTCCTGGTAACTAGCAGCCTACAGCGCAAAATCCCTGTTTTCTGTAAACGCTGCGTGACACCTGCCCCCCATGTGCGATTTTCCATCCTCTTCGCCTTTTCCTCGCACATCCAATGGTTTTGGCTCCAACCTCATTATCTCACAGGTTACTGACTCTTGACTTTGGGCTTGGGAGGACTTAGGGTTTTTTCGCTTGTGTTTCTTTTTCCTCTGGCTTGATCTGTTTAGCCTGCCTCGATGCTATTTTCGCTTTCTTCTGTCATTTGAAAAGCTAAGTTCAGCTTAATGCTTGAGCCTTTGGTTTGACCTGGTTCTTAGTAAGCTCAACACTTAATAATCTCTGGTAAGCTCGTGCATCTGTAGAACTATAGAGGAATTCCCCAGATTGGTGTTCTTTATGCAATTGTGCGGCTGAATCTAATGGCCATCTATTCCTTCATTGTGGTGGCACCCAGTTTCTGTGATATAATCTGTTGGCGGTCTTTGGCAGGAAAAGCTTGGGTCAGTCCTAAACCTATCTGTGACCTTCCTTCAGAGGCAAATGAGAAGCTTGGGCCGTTTTGGTAGGTGAAGAGATGCTATTTTGTCTTAGCGATTTGTTTTTTTCTTGGTGTAATGATAGGATTCCAGAATTTGAGGACATATTGATTTGTTGGCCTCTGCTTTGAGTTAGAGTTGTTCTTATGGCATCTATATGGACTTTGGCTAGGGGTGCCCGTATCCGAGTTACAACGAGATTAGCAGCTTCGTTATATTGTGTTTTTTAGTTTTACTGCTGTTTTTGACTTGCATGGACTTCAAAGTATTACATGGCTCAACAATCTTCAAGCAAAGATATATCATATATATGACTTAATAGTTGATATGTGTATATATAAATATATATGTATACACATACATGCATACATACATATGTAGAAAAAAGATCAAGAAAATAATGTATAAAAGTAAAAAAAGAACAGCAAACAAGTTATATGATGGGCATAAGAAAGTGAAAAATAGGATAATTCATGAAAATGGTACAGCAAAAAGAATTACAAAGAAATGAAAACAAAATGACTCAAATGCTATAGGCCCATTCAAGACAATTTGGGGAAGATATCTTCCAGTTGGTATCTGTATAGAGAATCCATCTATCATTTACATGTCGTTTCTCGCTTATAAGTTACCAAACAATCCTACCCATCTGTTTATTTAGGGAAAACTTCATTTTTGTCCATCGTACTTTGGGGCGTGTTTCACTTTTATCATCAAATTTTTTTTTTTTCATTTTTACCATCATACTACAAACAATGGTGTCATTTTATACCCAAATCTGTTATTTAGACCCAAATTTATTTCATTTTTACCATCATGCTACAAACATTATTGTCATTTTTAACCCAAATTTGTTATAAAACGACACCATTGTTTGAAGTACGATGGTAAAAATGGAAAAAATAAAGTTCGATGGTAAAAGTGAAACACATGCCAAAGTACGATGGACAAAAATGAAGTTTTCCCTATTTATTTTCTTGTCACTTGAAGTTCATTTTATGAAACCTTGAGAGTTTTTATTTTTCTGTTTGTGCATGCAGTTGAGATTAATTGTTGCGCACATAGATTAGTGTATCCTCCTGATTTTCGTGTATATTTACCTTAGTTATCATTTTTGACAATCTGAGATCTTTAGTGCCATCTGACACCACTGTCTCATTTGTTGAAGAATGTATCGGTTGCTTGCTAGCTGTGGTAGATCTAAGTACTTAACTCGCCCATTATACTTGTCGACGAACAAAATTTAATGAATTAAAACTTCTAATGTTGATAGAATATATTCTTTACGGCTATTTGTGTGTGTGTGCATGTGTGTGCGTGTTATGGCTACTTCAGAAAGTCCGGTTCAACTTTGTGACATCAAAGGGACTTAGAGCTCATAACGTGGTTATGAAGATGAACATGCCAGGAATAAAATGCCTACACATGCTCATATATAATGAGGATTTTTTTGACTTCTTGCCTCTTTGACTGCTTTTGGTAGTTCTGATTATGAGGCTACTTTTCTGTGAATGATATTTGCAATCTGCACAGGAGAAGAGGCTCAAGGATCAATTTGACGAGATTCCGACGTTGGATAAGCTTCATGCTTTGGAACTTGAGGGTCTAAGAGCTGATATCATTCTTGTAGATGCTCAAAAAGATAAGAAGCTTTCCATGCTTAAGCAACTGATTGTGGCAGTGGGGAAAGGTCTTAACTCAAATCCTGCAACAGTTATTAAAAAGATTGCTGGTTTGGTGAGAACTAATTAATAACCTTTTCTTTTCGATGTTCTATCTCATCATTTTACCAATGTTATAACCTCTCTAATTTTGTATTTCCTACAATTTATTATTGTTACATAATTCAACTTTTTTGCTCATAATCCTTTTTGTACATTAATCAGCTGGCTGTTTTAAGTTTTAACAAACTTGACTTCAGTTCTGTTCCTTGTAGTGATCAAACCAATTCCTTTACGGTTTATGTATTCGAACATTCTCAGTCGAGTATACCATGTACTTGATTCGTTCTTCTGGAGCTTAAAAGAAGTTTTACAATGCATCAATAAAACTGGTCATTTAATGCAACATAATGCTCGGGGGATCTCGGAAGGCTTTAAGATAATTCATGCAGATCTTCGTTAGAATTGCTCAGATGATGCTATCTTGTTATTGAAAGGGAAATCATCTTATCTAGTCTTGTGTCTTCTTATTGAATATTTCTCTCTCGGCAGTACTTGAATATAACATGCATTTAGTTTCCTTACCCTTTCCTCCATGTATTTATCTCCTGCACCTTCTGTGAGAACCCCCGATCTGGCGTGGGCATGGAAGGTTTACGCGCACGAATCGAAGCACTCATGATGACTACTCTACAAAAATCATGTAGTACAGAGAGTCACCACCTCTATTTGATGAGGCTAAAATGGCAGAAAAACCTAAATATGAGATTACTAGGATTAGGTGATCATGATCTGAGAAGGTATTAGACATCCAATTCACTCGGTCCATCACCATTCTTCCTATTGAATTTGTGTGTGTACTCATGCACAAAATTGTGTCCTACACGCCTAGATTGAATATACCCTAAGAATAAAAGATGCGTTAGAGAACTCAAATGAAGTCCTTATCACATAACAAGCATAAGTCATGCATAGATTTTGGAAAACATCCCTACACATGCTTTCTATCATGAATCAATCATAGGCTTATCTAATCATGAGAATCACAATAGATTAAACATTGTAAGGAGTTTTGTATAAACTAAACCTAAAAATAAAAGATGCGTTAGGAGACTAGCTCAAAAGGATGGGCATTTCTTCCCTTCGGAGAAGAGAGGCTTAAGCTATTTCTTTAGGCTGTATGACCTATGGAAATGGATTAATCAAACGCCTTATTTACTTGGCGCTTTGATTAAGGGTTCTTACTCCTTTATGCTTTGAGAAGATGTGGTTGTTGTATCATACATGAAGCATAAGTACGGGTGCGGGATACATGTACGATAAAATGCTAGTATGAAGATATGTCAAAAGTACAAAATATAAGATACAAGTACGACAAGGATACACATTTCTACTTAAAATGTTATATGAATTAGCCCTAAACTTCTCTTACAAATCCAATTTGCAATATACTACCTCAGTCTAGGGTTGTTTTTCGAATCGAGCAGCTCGAGCTCGACTCGAAATAACTCTACTCTAGTGAGCTCGAATTGTGGCTCCAACTCGAGCTCGAACATGATTTTAAACTCGTTAATTTTTCGACTTGATCGAACTCGACTCGTGTGTTCGATTAGGCTCGCCTCGAGATCGACTTGTTTCGAACTCGGCTCGATAAGCTCGTTAAAACTCGAATCTATCTTTGTTCGCGATCAGCTCGTTTCGAGCTCGGCTCGATAAGCTCGTTAAAAACTCGATTTTTCAGTTAATTAGTTCATGATCGACTAGAACTCGAACTCAACTCGATAAGCTCGTTAATAACTCGGTTTTTTATTTTATAATTTAACGCAAAATTTTACCCCCAAAAAGCTCAAACTCGACTCGGCTTGAGCTCGATACCGACTCGAGAAGCTAGCGAGCAGCTCGAAACTCGATCCAGCTCGAGTTCGAACCACTAATCGAACTCGAACTCGAGAAAAACTCGAACTCGATAAGTATCAAACGAGCTCGAGCTCGAACACCGAAACTCGTTGTAACTCGACTCGTTTACAGCCCTACTTCTGTTCCACTTAATGTGTACTGTTACTATTGGGCACAAGAATTTAGAAAGGTGTAAATATTTGTAAAAGTATTTTGAGGGGGAAATATGTTGTGAGTATGATAAGTGAATGAGATTTGCAAGTGAGGCCCACAATTTAATTGTGTGAGTATGACAATTGGAGTATAGTTAATATATTAGTGATAAGAGGTTTCTTTTTTTGAAGTGAGACTTATCAATGACATCCCCAAAGTGGTCAGTGTGCACCTTGAGCTGTGATGGAGGCAATATTTAAGAGATTGTATTGGAGTATCTATTTTGTACTACATGAGACCCAGGATTATATCTATCCCACCAAATTTCCTTATCCATTTAGGAAGTATCGGGGGCATCTACAACAACAACAAAGTCTTAGTTCCAAAATAATTTGGGGTTGACTAACATGAATCCTTATATGTCATCGTGTAAAAAGGTTGTTGAAAAAAAAAATAATACTCCCTCCGTCCCGCCCGAAAGGGCAATTTTGCCTCCTAACACGGAAATTAAGAAATGAATAAGGAAAGTGATGTAAGAGAGAGAAAAAGGTTAAATGTTGTGAGTATGAAAAATTAAATAGGAGAGAGAATGAGTGGGAGGAATAGTTAGGAGAGAGAATGTTGTGAGTGTAAAAGTAAAGTAGGAGAGAGAATGAGCGGGGTAGGAAGAGTATAAAAATAATAAAAACTTTCCTTTTTGGGGTTGTGCCCTTTTAAATGGGACGCCCAAAAAGGAAATTTGTGCCCTTTCGGGCGGGACAGAGGGAGTAATAATAAAAAAATAATAATAATAAATAAAAAATCAACCCCCCACATGGGTTTTTGCCCTCCACTCCGGCCTCTTC
This sequence comes from Adenophora triphylla var. japonica, assembly GCA_022495995.1. NCBI lineage: Eukaryota > Viridiplantae > Streptophyta > Magnoliopsida > Asterales > Campanulaceae > Adenophora > Adenophora triphylla. The sequence continues at coordinate 96,703 of JAFEMH010002228.1, forward strand.
AACACCATACTTTCATCCACTTCAAGTAAACTCATATAATTTTTAATCACTCTAATCCAAGTTTGCTTGGGTCTTCCCCTACCCCTCGCCATTTTATCATTTCTCCACTGTTCCGGTCTCCTAACCGGTGCATCACTCGGTCTCCTCACATGTCCAAACCACCTTAGACGATTTTCTCTCATTTTATCCTCAATGGGCGCAACTCCTACTTTACCTCTGATCACCTCATTCCTCAATCGATCATTTCTTGTATGACCGCACATCCATCGACGCATACGCATCTCCGCTACATTCATCTTATGCACGTGACACTGTTTCACGGCCTAACATTCGGTGCCGTAAAGCAGTGCCGGCCTAATTGCCGTGCGGTAGAATTTTCCCTTTAATCCATGGGGCATGCCGCGATCACATAGAAACCCTGTGGCACTCTTCCACTTCAACCAGCCTGCTTTAATCCTATGAGCTACATCTCTATCTAATTCTCCATCCTTTTAAATAATGGATTCAAGATAGCGAAAAAACTCAGAAGCTTGGATAATATTTCCATCAAATGTGACCGCCCCTGTCTCCCTACTTTCAACTCTGCTAAACTTACACTCCAAATATTCGCCTTGCTTCGCTCGCCTAAAACCTCGAGATTCCAAAGTGTCTCTCCACAACTCCAATTTACTTTCAACACCCTCTCTTGTCTCATCAGCACAATATCATCTGCGAACAACATACACCTTGGTATATCATCTTGGACTGACCTCGTCAATTCATCCATTATCAAAGCAAAAAGAAAGGGGCTAAGCGCGAAACTTTGATGCACTCCAAACTTTATAGGGAACTCTTCAGTCTTCCCAACACTAGTCTGTACACAAATACTAACTCCATTATACACTTCCTTTATAATATAAATTGATGCTGCAGGAATTGTGCTTATCAGTAATCCTCCACGTGGCAGAACCAATCACCTGGCTTCTTGACCTGAAATCAGAACCCACGACTAGCCGGATGTGTCTCCGGCGAAGACGCTCGGGCGTGAGAGTAAGATCACAGTGTATAGCTCAAAATGTATTGAATAATGAATTCAGATAACAAAATGGCAGCTTACCTTTTCACCGTTTGGTAGCGATGAAGTATTTATAGACAAGAGTGGTGTATTTTGGGAGGCGACATGTCTTTCCACGAGATTGTAGCGGCGGTTACTGTCGTGGGAACGTGCCTATAACGGCCCCCGATTTATAGGGATGTGGTTATAGAATTGTTCAACCAAATACGCCTGGCAAGTGTCATCGTCACTTGTTGCTTAGGTCGAGATCATCATTTAAGGAATGGTCGACCCGACTGTCTGCAGAGCATGGTTCGTACCCGAATTGTAGTATGGATTCCCGAGGTCTGACTAAGTTAGGTCAGACCTCGCGGGTCGGACCACGGGCTTAGTCGATCGATACTCGAGACGGGCTTGGGCCTTGTTTGATCGGGCCACCTTACTGAGAATGTGAGAGTTAAGACTGCCTCGTGATTGGGCTTTACCCGCTCGCCCACCCGACACTTTGCGTATGTTCAATGCCCCCAACTTTCGAGTTGACTTTGTCGACTTGAAAGTTAAATGATGAAAAATAGTTACTACTCGAAGGTCGCTACTCGCTTCGAGGTTTAGTCGACTTAAGATGACGTGGCACAATCCTCGGACGTCGGCGATGAACTGGCCTGAGATGAAGGAGCGCCGAATTTTGTCATCATTGCTACTCGACGCTGAACTCCTTCTCGAAAACCGCTTCTGCTTTTAATTTTGGAAAATCAATTTTGATTTTCTTTTCCCTTTCCAAATTTAGGAAAATATAAATACTGTAATTCTTCTCGTATACGAATTCTTACCGTCTTCAAACTCGAGAATCTCCGCGAAAATAGCGAAGAAGCAGCTGAGTTAAATTGGGCTTCCGTCTTCGGCAAATGTACTTTCCTATTCCGACATTTACAAAGGTATTTCTCTCCCATTCTTTCTTTAGGGCTTTAATTTCTCGCTCGTCTTTACTTTCGCCACGGCTAGGACTTTTAGTAGCGAACTGTGGGCATGGTATGGCTACTGTACCGTTAACCGTAGAGTGTATAAGAACGTGAACGGTGAGTGGAGAGTGATGTCCTTGGATGAGCGTGCCTCTATTTTCACCAAAGCGAGTTGAACTTCAGCGAGATAGGGTTGCCTATTGTAGGGGCGTTGAAAACCCCGTAGTCGATGATTCAAATATCGTCACTTTTCATCTATTCCACGAACCGCTTCGACCATATCACTTTGTTTTATGTTAGGATATCTACAAACCCTCCTTCCTTAGAAATAAAATAGGTTTTCCAGTGGAGCCCAGTCGTCCCCAGTAGGCCGACCGAACATGATCATAGGACCGACTCCCCGTTTCCTCTTTGCTTGTACGTATATGGCGACTCAAGAAGGAAATGCCGCCTCAACCTCTTCAGTCCCGTGATTGTGGACGCGTTTGATAACTCGCTTGTTCCAGTGGAAAATGAAAGGGGTTATATTCCCCAAGGCTATCATGCGCAATAAGAACTTGCCCTCTAGGTATAGAGTGTGATTAGGAATTTTGCGAAGTCGCAAGGAGGACTACCAAGTGACCATCTATACTGTAAGGAGTTCATGAAACAGCTTTAGGTCGACCTTCACCAAGGATGCTACTGTGGTCGCCTTCTTTTATGGTCGGGCTTGTTGGCCGGCCTCAGTTGCCTCTTGATCCCTTTATTAACGAATTTTTGAGCGTGCCAATGCCCTTCCCCTTCAACTCTGAGCCAATACTTGTAGGGTTCTCGTATGCTTTGCTATGGTTTGTAGATTTTTAGGATATGAACCCCGTATGAGGGTATTTAAAGAATTTTTCAAGATAAGTACAGCTGGGAGGATCTCGAGCATCAAGATTCTTCTAAACCCAAATCTCCCAAACTCTTCACCAACCTCCCTAGTAAGCATAGTGGCCGGAACTCGCATGTCAGTAGTGGTAGAGAGTAGATTAGGATGGGAATTCCCATTGCCCAACGGTGAAACAAGCCATGTATGAGGGGGACTATCGGGAGCCGTCTTGGCATTTTAGCTTCGTACAAGGCTTTCAGTGTCGATTAGTTGAGAGAAGGCCCATCACCGGGAGAGTCTGCCACCACCAAGTATAATTTCATCCAGCCGGGATGATGTCCGGAGATGGAGTGGTGGAACCCCTTATTCCCGTACCGAGAGGCCAAGTATATCCAGATCGGGTTACTCATTCTCTGTAAATTTGGAGATAAGTGTCAACTCTGCAAGAAGACCGAGAACTATTGCAAGAATAATGGGAGCATGCCGGTGGTAAGATATCCCTGTTCAGCCTTTTCTTTACTTGCCTTTCATTGAATAACCTGTATGAATGATCAATTTGTCTAGGGCGAGTTAGTTATAGGCCGGACTCGTAGTTCGTATATAGCTAGTTCATACATAGCGTTCGCGTGTAGAATAATCACTCGTCCATAATTAACTCGCAGCCTTGTTAACTCACTCATAGGATGATCAAGTCGTTCATAATGTGCTCGTACATAGAACTTTGCTCGTATATAGAACCTTTGCTCGTATATAGAACTTTTGTTCGTATGTCGATTTAACACTTTTTCACTTTAATTTTGTCATAGCTTCCGACTCCCGAACAAGAAGCTAACATGGGTCGTATCGTTGGCGTTTCGACAAGAAGAAAGCGAAGAAAGACCATGGAAAAGCTAATGCTCGAGCTCACAAAGTGCAGGGAGGCCTCTGTAAGGACCACTCGCTTTCAAAGGACAATATTGGGACGGCGCCAATGGAAGGGGTAGAAGAAGACCCTCTCGCAAAGCGATACCTGGGCCTCGCGGGTGCTACGTATGGAGGTGACGAGTCCTCTAGGTCGACCAAAGCAAACTTTAGCTCCGATCCAACTCGGATGTCAATGCCGGGACCTCCGAGCCGCTAGCAGAGTAGGAGCCAGCCCTCGATGTCGTAGACGCGATGATGACGACGACATGGAGGCGGACGCCGACGATCGCCTCCGAGGACTAAGAGGTTGCGATCTCGATAAGGGGAAAGTTGTTCCTTCGAGCAAATTTCTTCCTCCAACCATCTCGGTCAATCTCCTCCACCAGCCTTCCTCTCACCCAACTCCGGAGTCTCGAGGATCAAATGAGGAGGCCGAGTGACGTGCCTCCCCTTACCGGGGTCAACAGCTTGAGTCGACGTTACCTGCATGTCCCCGGGCTGTGCCGTGGGTCGCAGGGCCATCGATGTCGACCTCCCGGCTCATTTTGCCGATAAGGGATTACCCCCGAAGAATTCTCCTCTCGTTCGGGATGATTCATGAGGTAATCTTTTAATTTACCCTTTTTTGTCGGGTTGCTCGTTCTTTCAATTAATCAACTTTGACTTCCGAGCTAATAATTGTCTTGTTTCCTTTCAATGCGTAACCTCACTATGGTTGAGCAAGTCAAGAGCTCTTGGAGGGCCTCCATCGAGAGGGAGAGACAAGCCCTTCTTGATTATTCCAAAAAGGCTCAGGAGCTTCATGCGAATGGAAGGAGTAAGTACAATGATCTCGGATAACTCGTATGAAGCCAATGAGGCGTGAAGACCAAGGCCCCGTCCGACCTCGAGGCCGCCAAATCCAAGCTCAAGGAGGTGGAGGCAGAGAAGGATGCCGGGAAGAAGGAGCCGGAGAAGGCCAAGACCGAGTTGGCAATGCTAACAAACTAAGGAGAAAGATACCTTCTTGATCGAGCTAAATGAAGATCATCGACGAGCAAAGGTTAAGTGGGAAGAAGACCTTCAAGCTGCCGTTGCTACTGCTGCTAAGGATGCTGCTGAAGCTGCAGTTGATAAGTTTAAGGAGGGGGATGAGTACTACAATGCCATCGTGGCCAAGGCACGTGACTTTCTTGAGGTCGGCAAGAGGCACATGGCTCGTCGAGCACCGGTGGATCCCACAGCTACAGCTTATCATCGAGCAATTAGCTCGTTGGTTTTCGAGTCCCAAGACGACACGGCAGCTCGCCGGTCACTCGCTTGTTCCCTATCTTCGAGAATGACTTGGCTTTTATTGCTCAAGAGGATGAAGAGGATAGTGCAGAAGCGGGAAGTTCCCCTCCCGTCGCCGATAGGAATTTTGATGTTGTCTCAGAGCTAGATGATGCCGAAGCTATGGAGACGTAAACCGAACGGTATACTCGTAGTCGGGCAAACCTTAGACCCCCAAAGAACAAGAAGATGGGGAGGGTCGAGCCGCAACCGACGACCAAACCGATGTGGCCAAGACTCTTGAATTGTTTAGTTGAATTGTAATAAACAAGTCCCAAACAACATTTTTGTTTTTTGCTTCAACATTGTCTCGAATGCCTTGGCCCAGCTTGGGAGGCATAGAAACATGTAATTATTTTTGCAAGTCTTAGCCCGCTTTTGGGAGACTCATAATCATAGCCGACTTTCGATTTCCGAATGTTGTATGTTTTCCATTTCATCGTGTGTGTCGAGCTAGATGTAGTAGTACAAATGGGTCAACTTAGCCTAGGGTCGACTTAATCTTTGATGATTTAGTCGACCTCGTAGTCAGATAGCTTTTTGCGAACGAGATTGACTAAGAGTCGAACCCGCTCGTACTAATGAAACCGACCAAGGGTCGAGTTAATTAGAACGAAGTCGATTAGGAATCGGACTTGTTAAATAAGCAAAGCCGATTAAGAATCGAGCTAATTGGAACAGATCGACTAAGAGTCGAGTTTGTTAGGACGAAGTCGACTTAAGAGTCTAACTTGTTTAAATGAACGAAGCCGATTAAGAATCGAGCTTGTTAGAACAGATCGACTAAGAGTCGAGTTTGTTAGAACGAAGTCGACTAAGAGTCGGACTTGTTAGATCAACAAAGCCGATTGAGAATCGAGCTTGTTAAAACGAAGCCGACTAAGAGTCGAGCTTGTCAGTTAATGTAACACTATGTTTGATCGAATAAACAACGCTTTATTGGAAGTAGGGAACAAGCTTACATCAATTTGAAACTAGAACTAGAACAAACTTCAAGTGTCGCGAATCGAACTAACTTTTGAGCTCCAATTTAGGAAACCGAACTAGAAGTAGTACTTGATCAAGTGAGTAGCATGCCAAGGATGTTTCAACTCGTCTCCTCCGGATGAGCTATCATGTAGGTTCCTTCCTGACGACTCGAGCGACTATGTAAGGACCTTCCCAAATGGGAGACAGCTTTATTTTGCCGAAGTTCTTCTTCCCGTTGCTTCAATCTTTCTCAACACATGGTCTCCTACTTGGAATGATCTTGCCTTGACCTTCTTGTCGTGATAACTTTTAGTTCGCTGCTTGTAGTTGACCATTCGAAGGTAGGCTGTATCTCGCTTCTCGTCGACTAGATCCAAGTCGATCAATCTGTTGGTATCATTTTGTTCCTGATTGAAGAAAGTCACTCTAGCAAAGGGGAAATCTCGAGCTCAAGAAAGTGCCATGGCCTCTCGACCCATATGTGAGAGCAAAGGTTTCCCCGTAGGCCCCCGAGTGGTTGTACGAACCGCCCAAAGAGCAAGGGGAGTTCGTCCAAGCAATTGTTACGTCGACCTACGAGTCCTGTCTTGAGCGAAGATAGAACAAGTTTATTTGCTGCCTCAGCTTGCCCATTTCCTTGAGGATAGGCCACAGAGGATTGCCAATGCTTGATTCCTACCCGATTCATCTCTGCTTCGAAGGCTCGAGAACCTGCAGTCCCATTGTCGATACTATGGCTCGAGGAAAACCAAATCGACACCAAATGAAATCATGAATGAAGTTGATAGCGTTCTCCTCTGTGATGCGAGCTAATGGTTTGGCCTCAACCCATTTGGTGAAGTAATCAATGGCGACAATGACATACTTACAATTTCCTCGGGAGGGAAGGGTCCAATTAAGTCGACACCCCACATGTCGAATGGCCAAGCCGCAATTACCGGAGTCTCGCTTGGTAGGCATGTGAGGTAAGTTGGCAAACCTTTGGCATTGATCACATTGTTGAACAAAGTTATGAGTATCGCCTCTCATGCGCCGCAGTATCCCAAAGTGATTAACTTGTCGCCAGCAGTCCCGGCCCCCTGTGTCCACCACAAATCCCACCGTGTACTTCATGTATCAATAGGGCGACCTCGAGGGCGGATGCATTTTAGCAACGGTCGAGTGTAGGATCTTCCGAACAAGTCGCCTCCTTGAATAACATACCTGAGCTTTCTTTTGATAGCTCGTGCCTTCTTCTCGTCACTGTGCAAACTCGCCACTTTCTAAGTACGCCTTCATTTCTTCGATCCAACACTTCTCATAAGTCCAATTTCTCGAGGCGTCTTCCACGCATTGAATTTTTACCCTCTCATAAGCCGGATTTTCGAGGAAAGAGATGGGCTCATCATGTGGCTCATCCGAGGTAGCCAATTTCGAGAGGAGGTCTGGCTAGCTCGTCTTCCCTTCCAATCCTCCGAATTTCCTGTAATTCCAAATCCTTTATCGCCTCCTTCACCAGGTCGCAAGATTTAATCAACGTGGAACTAAGCACCTCATATTCGCCCGACTCGGTTAACTATCACTGGGAATCACAATAAGCCATGATTTTAGTTGCTCCAAAACACTTGGCGTATTCTATGGCCGCTATCAAGGCTTCATATTCACTCGGTTGTTGGAAGCATCAAACTTGAACCTTAGTGATTCCTCGTACACCGTCCTGCATTCTCGTTCAATTAGCACTATCCCAGCCTCCACCGCTATTCTTGGTCGCCGATCCGTCCGAATAGACCTTCCAACAATCGTCTGCAGATCGACGGCGACCTGGGACTCGCTCCTTCCCTTTAGCCTTTTCCTTTGGAGCTCGCCGCTCGTTGTCTTCTTTGGTGAACGTAAGCTCGACCAAGAAGTCTCGCTAGAGCTTGAGCCTTCGCTTTTCGAGGTCGATACTCGATGTCACCCGCAAGGGCAATTGACCACCGAGCGCCGACCCGAACTCTCCTGGCTTGTGCAATATCTTTCTTAAAGGCGCATTAGTAAGAACCACAATTGGGCGAGCTAAGAAATAAGCTCGCAGCCTTCCTTGAAGCCACGACTAGAGCATAAGCGACCTTCTCAAAGATTGTAATATCTCGCTCTCCACATCTCGATAAGGCTTTCGATGTAGTATACCGGCTTTGAAGCCCTTCATCTTCTCTAATCAAAACCGCCGCCACCGATTTATCTCCCACGCGATAAATACACAAACAAAGTTTCACCAGGGTCGGGCTACTCAGAGAGGTGGAGTAGCGAGGTAATCCTTCACCGTTGGAACGACGAATGACATTCGGTCGTCCATTCAAAACTTTTCGTCCCCTCAATGCTTTCAAGAAGGGGAGAGACCTCTCTCGCCGACTTTGATATGAAACGACCAAGAGCCGCTACCCTTCCGTTAAGTCGCCGCATCTCTTTTGACACCGGTGGGAGCCTTCATGCCGATTAAAGCTTTGATTTTCTCTCGGATTAGCCTCTATACCCCGTCGAGATACCACGAACCCAAGGAACTTTCCAAAGCCTACACCAAATACACACTTGCTAGGGTTGAAGCTTCATGTCGTTTCTCTTAAATTGGCGAACGTTTCCTTTAGGTCGACCACGCGACGTCCGGCCTTTGTTTTGATGACCATATCGTCGACGTAGGCCTCCATGTTTCGACCAATTTGAGAAGCAAAGACTTTGTTCACCATCCTCTCGATAAGTCGCCCCCGCATTCTTCAATCCAAACGGCATCATGTTGTAGCAGAGATGCCTCCACTCGCTTGAAATGCCGTCTTGACTATGTCATCCTCATGCATCTTAATCTCGTGGTAGCCCGAGTAAGCGTCGAGGAAACCGAGGGTGGAGTGACCAAGAATGGAGTCAACTAGCTTGTCGATCCTAGGAAGGGGATAGCCGTCTTTTGGGCAAGCAAGATTGAGAGTGGTGAAGTCGACGCACATCCGCCATTTGCCATTTGATTTTTTCACCATGACCACGTTGGCCAACCACGTTGTATGAGTGGCCTCTTTGATTATCCCCGCACTCAAAAGTTTTTGTACCTCGATTTTTATAGCCTCCTCCTTGTCACGAGCAAAGCTTCTCAATTTTGGGGCCTAGGCTTTATGGCCTGCCGACTTCAAGTCTATGAACGGCGACCTCTTCCTTGATTCCCCTCATGTCCTCTACTCTCCATGCGAAGACATCATTGCTCTCCTTAAGCACTCGATTATTTCCAAATTTTCTTCACCGACAACCTGCTTTCCCAATTTGAATTTTTTGGTCGGGGTAGGAAGGGTTGGTGATCACCGACTCTAGCTCGCCCACGCCTTCCAGCTCGACCATCCCCGAATTGCAAGGTTTCGATGATGATCTCCCTCACTTTTGCCTTTCCTCGGCCCCTGTGTGGAGCCTCCTCTCGCTATCATATCATCCAGCCTTATTCGCAACCTCGGCGGTGGTGGCGGCCCCCGAGTTATTGTCGATCCGGAGGCATAGGTTGCCCACGAGGATTTGATCGACCATAACTACATCCGAATCGACCTCTCGCGGTGTTAGAGCGACGTGTCGACTCAAGCACGACCTCGTCATTTGAGCGATAGGTCGACTCTTCCACGTCGGTGATTGTTGACAATGAGTAGTTTTGGTGACTCGATTGAGACAGCTTTAAATAACCATCTCGCCGTCTCAATTTCTAGCTCTCTCTTCTTTCTTTCCCGAAGAACATGGTCCAGGTAGGCTCGAGCCGTGCCAGACGCAGCCTCTACTCCAAGGCGCTGGGAACTTGACTCGCCGATGAGGTATCGACGCCACCATTCCAAGAGCGACTCGACCAGAATACCAAGTATAGCGGCATAGTCACCGTTTACATCAATCACAATAAATTGTACCTTCGAGACGACCCCGAGGGGGTGTTGGCCTAGGTCGACGCCGAGCTCAATCTCGACCTTTTGCATCAACCCGATGGTTGGTGAAGCCCTCCAACCTCGCCATCATATCTTTCCAACCGCTCGTCATTAAGACCCATTTCCTTGAAAGTCTTGTAGAACAAAAATATCTTTGCAGCCCCCGTGCCGACTAAGAGTCTCGCTCGTCGTACATCCGTCATGAGACCCGGGATGACGAGAACTTGCTCCCTAGCCGCCATATTAGTTGCCAACCTCACGGGGGTAGAAGCCGATCGTTTCATCTCTAACATTTCTCCTCGAGGTACGCAAGGGGCTTTACCGAGTTGAAAGATCTTGTGCTTGATAGCAGTGTTACTTGCTTGCTCAGAATGACCCCCAAGTTCGCCCGGGTTGCCTCGGTCCTTGTTGTCCACCCGCCGGCCGCTCGCCTCCACCAGCTGAGGTCTTTTCACATATGCGTCGAGTCTCCCCGCTCGACCATTCTTTCGATGATACGCTTCAAACCCAAGCAATCCTCTCGTGAGATGACCCGTGTCCTTGGTAATCACAAAGATTTGCCGTTGTCCCTTCCGAACTTGTTGCCCGGGTTCATGGGGCAGCGGTGCCAACTCGACGGCATTCATGATTTCGTTCGACTCACCGTAAGGGGAGTGAAAACCTCGTGCACCTTCTCTCGTAGCCCTAGTCCTGTTCTTTCCATTCTTATTATTTCCTCCATTCTTGTTGGGGTCCTTCTTATCATCGCCGCCTCGCCTGGGACTCTTTCCATTCTTCTTCTCTTTCCTTTCCTCAAAGAAGAGCGACATTATACACCTTCTCAAACAACTCTTGTCGAGTTGTTATCGTACGAACCGCGAGTTCATAATCCATGTCTCGCGAGGAAATACCGTTTCAAAGCAATTGATAACTTCCCTATCAGTGAGGTCCTCCTCTATCTTATCCACCATTTCCTTGAACTTGGTGAAGTAGCCCATCGAGCTTTCATTTTTGCCCGTACTCAAGTTGTTCGTATCAAGATGGGCCACCTTCCGAGCTCCGGCAATGAGAAGCGATGTAAGAATTTTGTCCCGAAACATGTCCAAGTGGTGATGCTACCCGGCTAAACCATTCAACCAAGTTAAGGCCGCCTCAGCTGAGCGTGCTTAGGAGAGCTTTGCACATATTGTCATCCTCATTGGCGACAAAACACATTGTGGCTTCCAGATGTGCTATATGACTCTTTGCATTGGTCGACCCCGAATACTTCTCCGTAAGAGGCAACCTCGAAAGTAGGAGGAGGTCGACTATCCCTGATTTCTTTGGCTAGAGGTCGAAGAGCATAGTCAATTCGTTCGACCTTTCCAATCTCCTTTTTCTTCTCCTCCCATTGTTCGAATTTCTTTTTCATCAACAACCACTCTCTAGCGTCGGGTCCTTCATCTCCTGGAGGGGGAACAGCATTTGACTTCTGACCTTCACTTCTGGGGGGAGTTACCTGCCTACTCCTCCCGTCTCGTGAGAATGAGCCCTCTCTCGATCGAACCGGAGATCTATGCCCGTCATTTCTTTGTGGCGACTGCGCCTATCAAGACCGGATGGCGACCTGCGCCTATTATCCCCGAGTGGCGACCTGCGCCTTTCCTCTCTTATAGGCGACCTGCGCCCGTTCCTGTCTCTATGAGACCCTGATCTCTGTGTCCGTGCTGGGGAAATGCGTCCGTTTCTGTTGGCGGTTAATTGCGTCCTCAAATCAGACTGAGCCTCCTGCTCCCTATTCCTGGTGAGGCTAGCCCTCAAGTCATTACTCGGCACATGGATGGGCGACTCGAGGTCGGACTACCATCCTTTGATCACCATTTTGACCCACACCTTCATCGGGCCTAACACCTCCGGGTCCGTCGCTGTTTGAGGTTTGAGAGGGAGCCACACTCTCTGATCTTACATCCGCTTTCTCAGCCTCCTCCATCGCAACAGTTCGGCCCAATCTCGGGCTCGTTCTAGCAACATTTCCTTCCTACTCAGCTGGGTTGGATGAGGGACTCCGCCTATTTCCAACATTCACCCGAGCAATTGACGCTGGGAGGCGGAGCTCCTTGTCCTTCCATATGCCTTTTCCCTCTCCTCGTGTCGTGCAATCCTCTCGCTATCAACAACACTGGTAGAGCGCGTTGCTCTACCGTGAGGGCGATTTGGTGGGGGAGGAGGCAAATCCATGTTTTCAGCATTGACATTGAGATTTCCTGCGTTTGTATTGGTGTTGTTGTTCACCTCATTGAATTCTTCAGAAGCATCTTCGACATGCCCGTCTGGGGTTACCATTGTTGTAGGTTGATGAACTTTTCGAGGTCAAGCTTAAGCACGATTCCCGGCAATGGAACCAAACTGATGCTGCAGGAATTGTGCTTATCAGTAATCCTCCACGTGGCAGGACCAATCACCCGGCTTCTTGACTCCGAAATCGTAACCCACGACTAGCCAGGATGTGTCTCCGGCGAAGACGCTCGGGCGTGAGAGTAAGATCACAGTGTATATAGCTCAAAATGTATTGAATAATGAATTCAGATAACAAAATGACAGTTACCTTTCACCGTTTGGTAGTGATGAAGTATTTATAGACAAGAGTGGTGTATTTTTGGGGAGGCGACATGTGCTCCGAGATTGTAGCGGCGGTTACTTGGTCGTGGGAACGTGTCTATAACGGCCCCTGATTTGTAGGGATGTGGTTATAGAATTGTTCAACCAAATACGCCAGCAAGTGTCAGGTCGTCACTTGTTGTTTAGGTCGAGATCGTCATTTAAGGAATGGTCGACCTGACTGTCGGGTAGAGCATGGTTCGTACCCGAATTGTAGTATGGATTCTGAGGTCGGACTAAGTTAGGTCGGGACCTGATGGGTCGGACCATGGGCTTAGTCGACTGATACTTGAGATGGGCTTTGGGCCTTGTTTTGATTGGGCCAGCCTCATTGAGAATGTGAGAGTCAAGATTGTCTGTGATTGGGCTTTACCCGCTTGGCCCAATTCGACACTTTTGGTATGTTCATAAATATATTTCTTTGAGACACCCTTCTTTGCTAATGCCCACCAAAGTACCTCTCTTGGCACTTTATCATACGCCTTCTCCAAATCAATGAAAACCATATGCAAATCTTTCTTCTGATCCCGATATTTCTCCATGGTTTGTCTCATAAGATATATTGCCTCCATAGTCGATCTTCCCGGCATAAACCCTAATTGGTTATCCGAAATATTCACAATTTTTCTCAGCCTTTGGGCAATCACTCTTTCCCAAAGTTTCATAATATGGCTCATTAGTTTGATCCCCCGATAGTTGGCACAATCTTGGACATCACCTTTGTTCTTATATAAAGGGATCAAAGTACTCTTCCGCCACTCCAATGGCATTGTGTTAATTCTCCATATCTTGTTAAATAGCGTTGTTAACCAATCTATTCCCTTCTCCCCGAAACATCTCCAAACCTCAATTGGTATTCCATCCGGTCCTACAGCTTTCTTCAATCCCATCTTTTTCATTGTCATTTTCACGTCACCCTTTTGAATTCTCCTCATAAAATCTCGATTAACCATACTCGAAGAGATATTTAAATCTCCAATATCCTGCTCTTGACCGCCATTGAACAAGGTATCAAAGTACGAACTCCATCTATCTTTTATCTCTTTATCCCCGACTAGAACTCTTTGGTCTACATCCTTCACACATTTAACCGTCTCATATTAATTGCAAATAAATTTATGATTCTAGTTGTATCCCCGAAGTATTTATCCCATATCCTCACGGTATCCTTGCCGTATCCAAAACAATCTAAGCAATTTTTTTTGGATACTTTCGAAATGTATCTCATTTTATCCATGCCTTATCCATATCCTAAGTGTATCAGATACCATTATAGGGACCATTTTGGAGTATTGGTGTTTCATAGCCTATATGGATAGAATCAATGTTCTAAAAGACCCCGTCTAAGGGCGCCTAGGCCCCGCCTAGGCGCTAGGCCCCTCTCCAACGCCTAGTTCTATGCCCCGCCTAGGTCCCGACTAATCCCGACTAGTCTCCGACTAGTCCCCGCCTAGGCTCTAGGCCCGGCTCCGCCGCCTAGCATCCGCCTAACGCTTTTTAGAACCTTGGATAGAATTGTGGATTGATGGTTTGAACGTTAGGTGCTAGCACTCTATTGAGTTTGTCTTCTTCTTTGTTTTCTTCTTTATCTATTTCCGTACTTTAGCTAATAGCTATATTTTTGTCTTCCTTTTCCAAATTTCTTCCCACCTATTTTTTCATTCAAATTTCTTCTTAGTTTTCACATTTTTATTTTTTTTGGCTCACCTTTTTTCATTGACATTTTCATATGAGGATTCATGCTAGTTGACCTCAAATCATTTTGGGACTAAGTATTTGTTGTTATTGTTCTTGTTGTAGTTGTTGTTCCTTAGCTAATAGGAAAAAAATAAGTATATTAGAAATGAAAAGAATATACACTAAGATGGATAAGAAGTCCATAAAAGGGCAAGAAATAAACAGAATAAAGACTCGAAAAGTGTACTCTATGAAAAAATAATTGTAATCTAGAATTTAGAAGGTCTTAAACTTTTGTCGGAAGATATAGTTGAGATAAGGGGTATTTTCAAGAACAAATTTTAGGAGATTTAATCTCATGTGGGTGTTGCAAATCTAAGCTTTCAAGTTCGGAATACATGGTTATGCCGTTACAGAGGCCTTTGTGAAGGAGGGGGGGGGGGAGTATTTGGCATACGTAGAGATAGATCATGATAAAAGCTCTTAGGCCTACTCTATTTTTTTTTTTTCTACATACTTCTTTAACTCTTGTTGTGATGTATTCTAGGAAGAAGATCTTGTGCAAGTTTTCTCAGAGTTTTGTTTAAATGGAACATTTGGGAGGAGCATCAACTCAACGTTTAGGACTTAGGTGCCAAAGAAGGATTTATTAGTAAAGGTTAACATTAGTCATATTACCCTGTATGAAATCATTGGTGAAGTTTTATCTAGGGGTTAAGGATGGTGTGGGAGAGATGATGTTGGTGGTGTGGTACATTTTGTCTGGAGTCATAGAGATTAATGCTATGATGGTTAATAATGGGTTGGCAGAGGATCTTGGGACGATGTGTAGAGGTGGTCAAGTTCTTAACTGCTCTTCGTAAAGGCTTATGATTGAGTAACCGTCATTTCTTGGACTTACTAATGGAAAAGGAAGGATTTTGAACATAAATGGCATGATTAAATTCGAGGATGCTTTCAATTCCCTTCTTTCGTTCATCAATGGTAAGCCCGTCGAGTGGTTAGGTAGTCGAAGCGGTTCGAGGGAAGTGGGTCCTTTCACTCTGGTTGCATGTGCTTAGGCTTGTGATCCCCACCTCTCCCGTCATTGTCAAATGATCAACCCAAGGAGTGGTTAGGTGCTTCAAATGATTTAAGGGAAAGAGATTGCTTTCCCTTTTTCTGTTACTCTGGTTCATGTGCTTAGTCAGATCATTACGTGAGGTCAACATTGTTGGGATTGAATTCAGAACCGAGTTGGAAGAACCAAGACTGCGCAGAGAGGCAGAATGAATGGCCAAATGCGCAACCTGGTGGTGAACGCGCACATGGACTTGGGTTATAGCACACACGAAGTGGAAGGGAATCGCCCATGCGTAGGGACGAACAATTTTTGCCGTTTCTCTTCAACACTAATCGTTAGGTTTCTTTCTGTTTTTTTTGCCCTCCTATTTAAACCAAGTGACGGCCAACACATAGTAACACTACATAGAGATGTTATAGAGCAATATCCAGACTTGACAGATCCCCCAGACGTAGTCAATACTTGTGATGAATTGGGTTAACAAATCCTTGTGTGCGATTTATGTGATTCCTTCTTATTCTTGCTTGATTATTTTTCTCCCCATATATTGCCAGGGTATCAAATTCTTAACAAACATGTTGTTTGATAAGGTGGATTGAAGGTAACTGGTAGTGCAATCAGGCAAGAGAAGGATATCTCCTTTCCAATTTGCTGATGACACCTCCTTTCTAAGCTTTTTTTTTCTTTGGGGGGGGGGTCGATGCTCTTACTTCTTTTCAAAAGTTTGAATCATGCTTAGTATTAGTTTGGTGTAAGTGTGAGCTGGACAAGATTCATTTTAAGCTTCCATGAGGTCAATTGATTGCTTGATTGATAATTGCCAGGTCTTTTCTTTGCCTATATTCTACTTAATTGCTTCTTTGTTGGGTAACCAGAGATGGGTTGCTTTTTAGGATCCTATATTCAAGAGGATGGCTTGGCAGCTAGATGGGTTGAAGAGAGCCTTTTGTGTCCATTTTGGGGGAGGAACCTTTGAAAGTTTGTATTTCTAGTGGTCCCCTTTATTCTCTTTCCCTCAGGATTCTAGTCAACGTAGCCCTGAGGATTGAAAAAGATTATGAAGAACTTTTTATGGGAGGGAGTAAATAGATCATTTGGTTGGGTGGAAGGAAGGGTTCTGGCTCTAGGAACCTCATCTATAAGAACAATGCCTTGCTAGGTAAGCCGCTTTGGCAATTCCATCACAAGACTCAATCTTCAAGGCCTAATGTGGTTAAAAGCAAGTTTTGCTTCTATTGGTGGGATACTCATATTCAGTGTTCAATACTCATTCACGTCCCTGGAAATTTGTTCATCAATGTTATTCTTTAATCGTACGTTACCTGGCTTAAAATGTGGAATGAGAATCGTATACGCCTCTGCGAGGGTATATAGGTTGTGGATACTTCTTTCCAGAAGGCTCTTCTCGTTTATTCAAAATCTCTCATGTTTTATGATTCTTGTTTCACCTTTGCAGTTAGGAACGCTAATCGTATTTCTTTTAACTTTCATTTATTTCACAATTTGAATGACAGGGAGGTTGAAGAGGCTACCACCCTTTCGGTATTCTGCCTCATGTTCAGGTTCACTACTCGCAGATGCCTTATGTTCACGAGACTTGACAAATTGATATCCTGCGGTTATTGTCTTCTTTCAAAGCTTCTTATGAATGAAATGACAGTCAATCTCAGTATGCTTTGCGTGTTCATGAGATATTGGATTGGATGCAGTACGAATAATTGCTTGATTCTCACACCATTACTACTTAGGTGTTGAACTACCAAATTCGATCTCGTGTTGTACTCTGCAAGTCCACATCAGGTCACGTCATATAAGCCGTGGCTCTATACTCTGCCCTCTCAATCTCAAATCTCCATACTTCTGGTTGCTTCTTAATTTTCCTAGATACGAAGTTGCATCCAGCATACAAACAATACACTGTGGTCGGCTTCCTATCCATGGGAGGCTGGTCTAATCAGCATCTCTAAGCTCCAACTCTCATGTGCTCACAGTCTCAATAATGAAACCACGACGTGGAGCTCCTTGAAATATCAGAGAATCCTCACAGTATCCTCTCATTGTGTGGATCCCGGAGATGACATGAATCGAACGATTGCACTCATCGGAAATGCAATATGAAGACTAGTAATAGCGAGTAGTTTAATACCCTTATAATGTCTTTACCTCTTAGGATGAGCCAATTCTTCACCATCCTCAGCTAAGCTTCATATTCGGATCCATAGGTGTCTTTGTACCAGCATATCCATGCCACTTTAACATACGAGCGAATAATTCCTTTGAGAAAGAGATATACGCTGGAATGGCCAATTTCAGTTCCCATAAGATACTTCACTTCCTTTGTTAGTTCCTGGAAGTTCATTTCTTAGCTATCTAAGTCTTTCTTTTGTTCATATTTAGGGTAGAGTTGGCAGTTGTCGTAGCCTTTAGTTTTGGAGGATCCTCGATTCATGGTGCCTCTATGATAAAATTCATTAGCTTTGCTGGTAATGTTTCTGCTTGGAACTATCATTTACCCATAGACTTGAATGAGAAAGAAATTCTTGAGCTCATTTCTTTATTTCTTTGGGAGAGGTTCCTTCTATTGATTAGCTGATGCACGTATTTGGGAACCTTGGTGCTTCGGGTCGTTATAGCAATCTATCTCTTTATGGCTTCTTATTGCCTCTTAAACATGTCATCTCCTTTCCTCTTCGTGATTTTATTTGGAAGTCTAGAGCTCTATTTATATTCAGAGCTTTTATTTGGTCTTTAGTGTTTCTTGTGTCGCTCTAGTTGCTAGCCCTTATTTGTGTTCTTCTTCTTGGTTCCACTGTGTTTCCTCTTCTTTATGGACTTGTCGTCTGTCTTTTGTAATTATATCTATCTCTATATATAAGCTTCTTTCTTATTAAAAATATAAAAGAAATAAAAAAGTGAGCTAGTTATGCTTGATTTGTGCTATAAACTGTGTTTCCTGATGGTGCATATCTTTCATTGTTTAATTTACTCTTTCCTCGACAGGTGTCTGAATTTTATAAGCGCCCAAATTTGGAACTTAGCCCGACTAAGAGTGCATTGGAGGAAACTTCTGATGTTTCTGACAATAGAGGTGTTCAGCTGCTTGGGCAAATAAAGAACGGTTTATGCCGTCCTCGAGCAATATTATTCAAAGTTCTTGCTGATACAATAGGATTTGAAAGTAGGCTAGTGGTGGTAAGATTTATCTTATTAGTTTTTTACGATATAGAATATAGGTAAAGTTACCTTTTTGTTTCTAACTTCTTTATTTTTATGATGGCTTCATTGAAAGCAGGGGTTACCTAATGAAGGGGCTGGCGATTGCATAGACTCGTCCAAACATATGTCTGTAACAGTTGTGTTGAATTCTATAGAACTGCTAGTGGATCTTATGCGGTTTCCTGGTCAACTGATACCCCGATCGAACAAGGCAATTTTCATGACCCATATATCTGGAGCTGGAGAGAGCGATTCTGCAGAAAATGATTCCTGTGACTCACCTCTTGAACCAAACAGTCCTATATACGGGTTTTCAGAAAGAGTAGATATTGAGAGGTTAGAAAATGTTAGTTTTAGTTTTCAAGTATGAGCTTGTGAGATAATAATTTTTCAATATTTCATAGAACTGTAAAAATAGAATATGAACTTACTAGGAGATGAATTACTCTATACTTTAGACTAGTTAAATCTTGCTGTTTCATGCTTCAGATCTGAGAAAGATGACAGCCTCCAACACCAGAGGAGACAAGAAGCTTCTCTAAATGTGGCTGGACCTTCACCAAGGAATAATATGTTGAGGTCTTCCTCCTCCATTGGAAATTTGAGGTAATGTTCTTTCTTTCTCTCTTTTCTTTTCTTTTTCGTTTTGATTCATCCTTCCTTCCACCCCATCCTAGCTCTTGTTTGATTCAAACCTAATTTAAGTGGTATGGCTTGTTCTTATTTAGTTTTTTTTCCATGTCTAAGCTTATCACACAGTGAACCTGATATTGCAACTACATTTTGGCGAAGGAGCCGAAGAAAGGTCATTGCTGAACCAAGGACCGCCAGCTCAAGGTAGTCCTCAATGCTCATGCCATGGTTTTCTATTTTGTATGATATTGATTAGCCTAAGTTAAAATTTGGAGTTTTTTTGTTGACTCCAGACTAGAATAGCCAATACTGGAAATTTATAGAAGTATTTTTCTTTTCTACGAAAATTGCATGTAATTCCCCTCAGGGAATTAAAATATAGTGAGCTAACTTGTTTCTTCCTCCGAGTGAGTCGGCTTGCAGACCATCTAGAGAATTCAGTAAATTACATATTATTCGCCTTTAATTCTAAGAAGTCCTAATCGAATCCATTTTTCTTACGGTAATACTAAAGTTATAAAATAAGTTACCAAATTTGGTTTACAAAATGATGTGTCATAATTGTGTTGGTACTTTTGATTAGAGTGTGGCGGGTCCACAATCGATGCAATCAATAAAATATCGCCACCTCATTTTGTATCCATCTTTTTGTAACTTCTTTTGTGTCCCTAGCATTTCCCTTTTTCTTATCTTTCATAAGAATACCTTCATGTTGAATATTTTATTGATCCTGTGACAGTCATCCATAAAATTTGACACACAGCCATCTAAAAAACAGTCATATTCAAGCACAATTCTTAAACTTGGAAACGTTGATGCAGGAGATCTTTTTTTGGGATACCCGGCGATAGGAAACTAGGAGGTTGAATTAGAACCCAATGAAATAAAGTAGAGAACACGATCCGTGGAACAGTGTTAACTAGCTGCAGATTTGAGTGATTGTAAGATAAACCATCAGTTATGGGGTTGAAAATAAAAGAGGGATAAAGAGGTACACAAGGAGACCCTGCCAAATATAGGAATTAATTGTTGAGTAAGATGTGTCGGTGGGAGAAGTGGGTAGTTACTGAAAACACACAATGCAAAACAAGAAAATAATAAAAGAACGAGAAATTCACCAAAAGTAAACCAAACTCTGTCATCTTTGAATATGGATGATGACCACTGAATCATTTGTACTCTTAGCAAATTTATTGCATATACATATACATACACATAGACATATCTATAAATGGATGAAATGTTTGAAGGATAATATAATAGTTTTCATCTGAAAGTTACGTGTACGGTATAGGGTATACCAAAACAGGTCTTCATTTCTTTGCGGATTTAGTGCATGACTGTGAACCTGCTTTGTCATAAATTTTCGCTGTCAGAGTGTTTCGTTTTGTCACTTTCTACCCTATTTCCACTTTGGCGCAAGGGTGGATTTCCTGTGATCCTCTCATACACTTTTTCCTACTCTAATACGGTAAGATATTCTTTTCCCATAAATGAAGAAGTTCGTATCCCAGAAATAGATTTCAGAATTTTATTGTTAGGAAGATTAATATTCCAGTTTGTCTGAGTTCCTCGTAGTTTATTGTATTAAACTATTTAGTAAGTTTAGTCTTAGTAGTATTCATTTTTTTATTATTATTTCCTTGTAGTCCTGAACATCCTTCTTTCCGGGCACGTGGTCGATCCTTGCTCAGTGGAGACAGGAGATCATTTAAAGAGTATGCTGATGACATTGGCACATCAAGGTGCTCACGTTTACCAATTTCATTTCATATTTTTGGGGTCAATGTGACTTTTCAGTGTGCTGTTGATCTTCGGTGAACATTTCTCTTCAAGCTCAGTAATATGTTTGTGCTGTTTACTACTCCCTGTCCCTAAATGAATGTTGAATAAAATTTCAAATTTGCTCTTGATCAAGAGCAAATTCAAATTTTTTTCTTTTTCATTAAAGGACGGAGGGAGTATCATAGTTTTAAAGATATTCAGCTGTTGCATTGAGTAAAGTAGAGGATATGTAATGTTACTTTTCTAGTTGTGGTTCACCACCACGCTTTATTGTTTCCAAAACATTCTTGCAATATTCTTTTGACTTTACTTTTACTGGAAAAAATGTTTACCAAAAATTGCCAGATCCCAAGCAAAGGGCTTTCTCCTTTAAGTGAATTTTCCTTTTAAGTGATTCTGAGCAGTGTTCTAGTTTTTCCTTTATTTGCACAATTGCCATGGATCACCTTTCATGATGAATGCTCAAACCCTCACAATTTTCTTAAATTTAACAAACTAGAAATAAGCACCACTTTTTCAAAGGAAGAGCACATCCGAATTTAAAATATAAAACAATCATTAAAGTAGGATTCATGAAGTTACCCCTAGCCTCCATATTTTAGTCTGCGTTGGGTATTGTGTTCCTGTCCTGTTCAGCAAATTCAAACAGTCTGTATTATGGCCTTCAGGGTAACATAGAGTTGTCTTTTTGGATGAATACAATCAAGGAAGTTGAGGGTTACAAAGTTTAACAAATTTTAGATCTTCTAGCTCCTATCATATCCTTTAATCTGTTCATGGTTTTAGTTCCAGCATATGTGCTCTTATGTACATATAATGCCTGCTTTCAGTACATCTCACTTTTAGAGAATTTCCTATTAGATACTGGTATTTAACTTACTCTAATTTGTCGATTAAATCAACAATATATTTTCAATAATAGATGTGGCAGTTGGAGAATATTCTTGCACCTATTAAATCTGAAATTTTCATTGCGGTCAGCTTGGAGGAAACTGTTCCTTGATATTTTCTATACCAATATTTTGGATTCGAAAAATATGGGAAGGAAGAATAGCCTCGGTTTATTGGTGGTTTTAATGAAGGAGCATCATATGAAAAGACCCGTTGCTTTATTACAAAGAAAGAAATGGTTCTTAAGTTGATTCATTAGAAAAGGCAAAAGAATAGGTGGATAAATCTGTATAAACTTTTTAGCATATAAATTTGATTCTTTTTATACTAAGGACTCCTGTACCATTACGAGTACAATAAAAAGCGTTTGTTTGGAGGATCAAATCTGCAAATAATGTCAGATTTTTTGCATAATTTGGTGTTAACTTGCCACACCAACACCCACACCATGTTGTGTCATGTTGACATTGGTGCTTTGGCAGAAATTAAGGAATAATGTAAATACTACCTGTCATATGAGACAGATTGAAGTTAAAAGGATTGTATAGCTCGTCTCTCTTTCCTGTTTTTCTTCAGCTGGCCTATCTGCATTTGCTTCTGAAACATGAATATTTAAGTGTAATTTGCTTATTACGATTATACATCGGACAAAGTAAAGCTGAGAAGCTTGCATTCCGTTATTTATGCAGTTCCTCATTGTGTATTATGTTGCTGCCAGGGTTGATGGAAATATTTGTATTACAATGGATTTTATCATTCTATTTACTATGTAGTGCATTTGAGTGGATCTGTCAATGCAAAATACGGGTCATATGTGATCTGTAAATTATTGGCTCTAGGTGCCAAGTCCTCTTTTGTCTATATTTGATTGGCGGTTATGTAATCTAATCTGGTTTTTGGCTAATATATATTTTCCCTGATGCTTATATGTTTGTTTTGTGATCACTGCTATTCTGAGAGTAATTACAATATTTGCTTTTTGGTCGGTCAGTCTGTTCAGACTTGAAGCATTTCAATCTTTATAAGCATATTATTGTGCTGATTATGTGCTTCTAAGTAGCAGCAGGTCAGAAAGAGCATCGGCATCTGACACACGTAAAAGTAGAAGAAGCATTAGTATTACTCCGGAAATTGGTGATGACATCGCAAGGTTGATTTTCATTTTGTTACTAGCATTTTTTTCCGTAATTATTTACTGTCTCAAGTTTGAATTTGTGCATCATGCTTACAGTAGACACTTGAATATGTAATTGCTGCAATCCAAAAGAAGATTGAATGCTTGCTAGGATGATAAATTTAAGCTTCTTAATAACATGTCCCTGAAATATTGTGTTTGATGATGTTTTGAGGTCATCCACTTTTATTCATCTCCTAATTTAATTTTGTGCCTTTATATCCAGGGCTGTACGGGCAATGAGTGAAACATTGAAGCAGAATCGTCTTTTGAGAGACCAAACAGATAATACGTTGTATCCCGATCTATCAGATGGAAGAAGTAGCGGTCAGAATCTCCAAAAAGATGTAAGTGTCTTTATTATGGTTGTTTTTAGCTGCATTAATTAATTACCTTCTGTTTAGCTCCGCATTGTTTTGAAACATTATCTAGACTTTTGAATCTATGATTGACGGTACTTGCTGTCTGCTGAAAGATTTTGTTGTTGTTTTTAGGTGATATAGTAATCATAAATATGTAATTTCATACTCATTTTGGTCCGGTAACTAACTTTGGTTGCTCCAAGCTCTTTCTCACCGAAAGAGGGAATAAAACACCAAAAAATGCCAGCAACAAAATGGATCTATATAGTTGATTTGTGTCTTCAGGTATCCTAACAGCCTCAAAGCTAACGACTTTGATGATGCTCTTAAAGCATGAACGGATTTTGTCTAATGATAGTATCAATAAAACTTTAAGCTGTTTTTGGTCTTTCATTGTAATGCTTTTAAAGATAAATCTCATGGACTAGGTCCAGTCCACGTGAGGGAGGGGGGGGGGTTGCATGTTGAGGATAAGGTATGACCTGAAAGTGGTTGAATCTGTACTCAGGAATCAAGGGCTTCTTGAGCTTGGGTGTATGACCCTTGGTTGGTCTTAAAGTTAAGCTGTACTACATGAATTGTAGTTACAATTCTGGTCGGACAGCCTTTTTTATGACATTTCTCTTTGAGAAATCATCTTAATGTATTTTGTAAAATTACTCACTCCGTCCCTAAAGAATGTCCAGTTTCCAAATTTTTTGTCCCTAAATGAACGTCCAAGAAAAAACTCTAAACTCCCTCATCAATTATAATGTTCTAGTTTACTCTTACAATCATGGTATCATATGTTAAGACCATTACGGGTGTTTATGTACATATACTACTTTTAATGCCTAGAAACTATCTTTCTCAAATGTATCTCAAAATTGAAAATGGACATTCTCTTTGGGGCGCAGGTAGTAATAACTACCCTTTCATGATTGTTAAGAGGGTAAGAGTTCTATTTATCGGTCTTCACATAGTCTGGCTTTTGTTCACCTTGACTTCTTTAACATCCGACTCTTCTTACACCGAAGAATGCACTTACATTGTAATGATTTTGTGCTTGGTGTGCACCCAAAGTTATGTCATGGTTTGTTTGAAGGAAGGAAATATAAATTACCAGTTTAATGTTTTCTTAGAAAGTAGTTCATATTTGTTTTTTTTAGTTTCTATTAATCAGTCAAGTTTCAGGTGTCCGATCTCTCTATTGATGATCGTGATGGAGTATCTGGTGGAAGATTTTTGTATGGTATTCCAAGAGAGCATTTACCTTCCCAAAAGGCAATATCATTACCTTCTTCTCCTCATGAGTTCAGGAGTCAAGCTTCTGGTAGAGAAGGGACTGCAGACTACATTCTGAATGATGAAATGGTATTAACATGGAACAAAATTCTGGAATCACCCACGTTCCGTAATAAGTGTCTACTTCCTTTCCAAGAATGGAATATTGATTTCTCAGAACTTACTGTTGGTACACGTGTTGGAAATGGTGAGCGTTCTTCTCGTATTCTTCTTTTACTGCAACTTGTTTCCTTTTCCTTATTAATTTATATTTTGGAAATAAACTTCATTGAGTGTTTGATGCCATACTTACTAAATTGGTTCTGGTCTGATTTGGGATTCAGGCTAATTTCATGGTATATGGGTTCTTATGGGGTAAAAGGGCACCATTGACCTCTTAACTTATAGTGTGTATTTGGGATTCTTTTGTTTTTATTGAATTAGAATAATGCTAGATCTATGGATGCAGAGATTTCCATCCTCTTAAAGAATCTCTAGAGGGTATGATTTGTGCTGGGTAAAGTATTCTTGGCTTGATATGTAGCTATAAAAGAATCTCCATGAGTAAAGGTCGAGGTAGAAGCCAAGACTGGTTAGATAAAGAGAAAGAGCTCAACGGCTGATAATAGAGAGTGCTCTTTAGTCTCACTAAACCAAGTCTCACACAAAAAAACTTGTCTCAAAAAATTGATTATTGATTCCTGTGTAGGAATGTAGGATTATGACCTTTATGTCTAGTGAGTGTTGGATGACACATGAAGATTCCCAGATAGGTGTTATCATCCTATTGACCTTCCAGAAACCAATGGACAAGTGTTTCATATGTGGGGGCCACAAACACCTCTTCCTCTCCTTGGCTATCAAGTCACACACGTTATACATATGTAACATTGCATTGGGGCATTGTCGGTTTACAGAAAATAAGCTAGACTTACTCTTGACCACATCCGCCTAACCAATAACCCTCAAGACTCCCAAACCCGGCTCAGCCTTGTAGGGCTCAGGGTCCCTAGACTGGCCATTGCACATAGATAAACCCGGTAGTGCCCTAAGCCAGGCCATCCCTTAGAGATGTATGCCTCCTCGTCACATGTATAATTATTTTCTTGGAACCCTTATCGATTAGAGGTTAAGGCTCAGGGGCTATCTCAGATATTTTAGGAAAATAAAATAAAAACATTTTCTTGAAACCCGTCTGAAGTCAACAGGGACCCCTTATTTTGTGAAAGAGAGTACATGCTAGTGTAGTTATACAGTTCTTGATAGTTTTATTCAGGTTGTTTGTTTCTTTTCAGGGTTCTTTGGAGAAGTTTTCCGTGGCATCTGGAATGGAACAGATGTGGCAATCAAAGTCTTTCTGGAGCAAGATCTAACTGCTGAAAACATGAAGGACTTCTGCAATGAAATATCGATTCTCAGGTACCCTTTGTTCAAGTTCACGA
Source organism: Adenophora triphylla var. japonica (assembly GCA_022495995.1). Classification (NCBI taxonomy): domain Eukaryota; kingdom Viridiplantae; phylum Streptophyta; class Magnoliopsida; order Asterales; family Campanulaceae; genus Adenophora; species Adenophora triphylla. The sequence continues at coordinate 122,746 of JAFEMH010002228.1, forward strand.
GGTTGAAGTTTCTTGGATTATGTATCTTTCTAACTTCACTTTTTTCTTTTCTTTCTCTCTTCTGATTGCACCCAGTCGCCTTCGGCATCCAAATGGTATGTCTCACCTCTTCAAATTATACTTTATTTTTTAAAAGAGAAGTGAAGCATGTGAAAACTTATGTCCAAAAAAGGTGCATTTAAATAGGAAAGAGAGTGATATTGCCTCCACCCAAAATGAGTGTTCCTCTTTGGTTTCGCAAGAAAACTAAGAAAGCTGACCTTTATGCTCTTTTATTAGCACAAAACATAAATGGCCGAGTACCCACATTGTAGGATTGCAAGTGAACATTGTAACGTCATAGTAAATGGGATGAAGAGAATATATATTTTTAACGTAAATTTTGTCTCTTCAAAAGGATTGGTATAGAAGGTGGAAAATTGTAATGATTTTATGAAGACTACATTGTTCCTTTGCTACTAGTTCTCATACAACCCAGCTGACTCATTTTCTTTCTTCACAGTTATATTATTTCTTGGTGCATGTATAATGCCTCCACGCTTGTCAATGGTTACAGAATACATGGAGATGGGATCATTGTACTATCTAATCCATTTAAGTGGTCAGAAGAAGAAACTGAGCTGGCGAAGAAGACTTAAAATGCTCCGTGATATATGCAGGTTGGTAGAATGTGTTTGCTAAAAATGTTATATGTTTTTCATTGTTGATACATCAGGCTGCTGATATTGGTTTTGTCATCTAGACTTTGATTTTCCTAAAGAGAACTACAGAATTTACCTTCTCTTGGCTAAAAAGAATAAGTTCTGAACAACAATGTCTTGAAAGCCAACTTATTACGCTGAATCGCGAAGCACATATGTTTGGAAAAATGATAAACTAGAAAAGAAGTTAAAAGGAAAAAAAAGGGCTTACATCTACACTTGGAATCGTCAGTTGCCCTATACATTTTTGTTTTTTAATGAGCTCCTTCTGCCATTGAACTTGATTATTTTCCTCTTTCTATTTCATCCAAAATATTGATGTGATGCCAACTATATCATGTCACATGGCTAATTGGCGTACGAAAATCATCGTTTGGCTGAAAATACAAACATAAAATTAATTATACTGGAGAAGGTAGGAAGAACGATAAATGATTGGTGAAAGTGAAACACATCATTTTTATAGTGTAATGACATTAGGCCAAACAAGATAACCCAAATTCAGAAGTTCATTTAGGAAAGTTGCTGTACTATGCATACTCGCATGCATATGTGAACCGTTCTTGAATTTCACAACTATAACTTTCAGTACTAGAGTTGCGGATAAACTTACCTATTCTTTTTTCCCCTTATGTGGTGACAAAGAGGATTGATGTGCATTCATCGGATGAAGGTTGTTCATCATGATTTAAAAAGTGCAAATTGCCTTGTGAATAAACATTGGACGGTTAAGATATGTGATTTTGGGCTCTCAAGAACGATGGCAGATGAGCCTACAAACGATTCCTCATCAGCAGGTACCCCGGAATGGATGGCTCCTGAACTTATCCGAAATGAGCCTTTCACTGAAAAATGTGACATATTCAGCCTAGGAGTTATAATGTGGGAGCTGTGCACTCTAAACAGACCATGGGAAGGTGTACCACCAGAGCGGGTATGCTTAAGTATGCGGTGTTGGTCCCGCATTTTGTTAAAAAAAATTTTTTTGGACATTTTACAGCTTTTTGATAGAGAATAACACATTGTTGTCACTGTTAAGGTTGTTTATACCGTTGCCAATGAGAGGGCACGGTTGGAGATTCCCGATGGTCCCCTGGGAAGGCTGATTGCAGGTAACTATATCAGAGAAAGTGAGAAATTGAAGAGTGTATTACCACTATTAGTGGATTGGACATTGTAGATTTGATTCTCTCATACTCTATTATTTTCTTGACTGCAGATTGTTGGGCAGAACCGGATGAACGGCCAAGCTGCATGGACATTCTCACCCGCTTGCTAGACTGCGAATACTCCCTCTGCTAGTAGTGCTATCCGGTCACTGTACAGGTTTTATAAGAAAAGAAGAAAAATAAAACAAAAACAAAATTGCACTTGCTTCAAATCAAGAACTTACTGTTCATGTGCAATCGAAAAGCTACATCCAGGTTTTAATTTTGATTGCTATGAATTTCTTTTGTGGATTGTGTCTCAGTTTGTCCCTAACAAATAGTCTTATTTCTATAAAAGGGTACAAATTTTGGTACAAAGTGTTATTTCAAGGCACAAGCAAGTAAAGCTTCACTTTGGGCATGTCACTGAACTTGCAATAAATCACAAAAACTGCTATACAATGTCACTTATATATGCCGCATACGAAAAAAGCCTTGTGTTTGTGCCACAAGCTTCAACACTCACTTGTTTTGAAGGTCATTTTTTTCTTTTCTCAGTCCTTGATGGTACGATTATTCAGTGCAATTTCAAAGCGACTGCATGAACCTGCTCTCATCTCTGTGCTCATGTCATTCTCAGGTGCAGGGTAGTAATCTTCCCTGAGTTGAGCATCCCTTAGGTTTGTGATTCTAAGAAGGGACATCATAAAATGTTCATTCGCCGTACCATGAATAAATAGTTTCCTCAATGTCACACATTCTTGGAGCAATCCAGGAGCTGGTGAAGAGAGACTCCTCTGATTAACATCCATGTCATATGGGGGCCAATAATCAAGTTCCGTGAGACTCAAATCTCCGATCCCAAGCAAGTAAAACCTCTCCCAAGGACTCAAATCCATCAGTCCAGGTGGTGCTGTGTGGGTATAACCAATTGTATCTCCACAATCCAAATGCATCTTTGTTAGTCTAGGGTACAAAGTAAGGGTGTTCAATCCAAACTCCGGTTGTGATAATCTCGAGAAATTCCTGCAGTCTCCTTCCACCTTTATCCGAATCTCTTCCAAATTAGGGCAATCTTCTAGCCCTGCTGATGCCAATGGTGTCAGAAGCTCGCCAACAGGGAACCAAAGGGATAAATATTGTAGCTTGTCCCACGTTTTTTCACAAAATCCATTTCCATTTCCATGGTTTCGCAATAGATGCAAATCATCATACTTGCATTTTTTCCTTTTATTGTACATCTCATCATAATCATTACCTTCAAAGAAATTCGTATACTCGGCAGCATTTTGATCATCCAGCTTGTTGAGATCAAAATTGAACTCCACACCATCTAAATTCTCAAATTGTTCAATGCTATCCCATACACAATCAATGTGAAGTCGCTGAATCCTCCCTTGGATTGGTTCCAGGGCTTTCAGTGAAGATGCTGCCCCGAGATTCTTGCAGCAAGATATCTTGACATCAACCAAAGTTCGGTGTAGCAAAGAGGCAAATGTCCTCATCCCCTGTACCGTAATGTTCTTGCATTCCTCGACTTCAAATTTAGCCAATCTCCAACACCCTCTAGCTATAGCTATCAGCCCCATATCATTCAAGTCAGCCACATTTCTAATCGACAAACACTCAATCCTTTGACAAAACGCAATGCCATCCAACTTAGATTCAACCGGCATAGATATTCCATGAAACATTCCCAATTTCACTGATCTTAACTTGGGACACTTGGAATGCAGCATCTCCCAAGCAGGGCCACTCTCTCGAACATTATTACAAACATCTAAAGTGAGGTCCTCTAGCAATGGAAGACCGGAGAAAACCTCGATCAATCCGACCACAGTTATCCCTGCATCATCCTGAGTGTACCCAACATTATCAGGATCAGCTCTGGTATGCAGCAGAGCAGACTTATCAGCGAGATGGACCAAGGATAGCTTGGGGCAATTAGTGGATACACAAACAAGTGATTCATCTTGAACAAAATCAATATACCTAGGATCAAACGTACAAACAATCAGAAATTCCTTGAGGTTAGGACAAACTTTGGTGATCTTCTCTATCTCAGCTGCCTTGAACCCTTCAGCAAAAGAGGGATTAAGCAAGTTGAGTGTCGTGAGATTTGAGGCTATGGTGGGGTGAGATTCGAGTGACAGAGGGATATCGTCTGTCCAGCAATAGAAGTTGGAGAGATCGAGGGACCGGATGTTCCTACATGATTCGAACAACGGATTGAAATCGGTGCCAGGAGGGAGTAGCTGGGGACGCTGGTGCCATCGGACAAGCTTGATTTGTTGTAAATTTGGCCAGAGAGGGGCTAAGAGGGAGAGTGTTGATGGGGTTCGAGAGTAGACGGTGAGGGAAGTGACGCCGGGGAAGGCGGCCGGGAAGTGGGAGGAAAGGAGAGGGTGGCCCCAAGGGGAGAGGAGAGAGAGGTCGAGGGTGGTGATTGAAGAGAAGGAGTTGGGGATTTGGTGGAGGTTGGTGGTGTTGCCACGGAGGGTGAGGGATTTGCGGGTGGATCTTTCGATTTGGAGCCATTTATGGCAGACGAGGGAAGTGGAATTTCGTGTGCGGACGTCGGAGATGGCGGCAATTATGTTGAGTAAGATCACGTCGGGCAGGTCGTTGATAGTGGCGGTGGCCATATCTTGGAGTGGAGTGTGTGTGTGAGAGAGAAGGTGAAATAGATGAGTATTATTGGGGGAGAGAGAGAGGGAAAGATTGTCGTGATGACATATGTCCGCGACTTTTACGATAAAGCTGAACATTTTAAAATATTATAAAATTAAGCTTTTTCTTCTTTTTTTTTTTTATATACGTGTATAAGGAAACATCAAATCAGTTAAACATTTAAAAATGTATTAAAAATAACTACTCCCTCATTCTCATAAAACATTACTCCTTTACTGTTGAGAACGAAAAATAAGGAATAATCTATAGTATAAATCAAAGCAGTGGGCACTGTTCAATGAATAGTTCCATCCGCGAACTTTACCTTTTTGCCCCCATTATTTTGTCACTTTCCCATTTTGCCCTCCCTTTAAATTTTTTTTTTTTCTTTAAACACACACATACCCACGCTTTCTCTTTCTCTCTCTCTCTTCATTCAGTTTGAATTTCAAAATGGAGGAGTACTCTCTACAGTACCAAGTGGGTGTTTTACCATTTTGCCCTCACTATTTTATTCCTTTCCCATTTTGCCCTTAAAAAAAAAGAATTTTTTTTTAAGTTTAAAAAAAAAAATTAATTTAAAAAAAAAAAAAAAAACCAAAAAACGTGGCCTTGGACACGGGCTTAGGCTAGTGTTATTAAAGTAGGAGTTGTGAGTGGGAGGAGAGAGAATGAGTGGAGAGAATAGTAAATTTGAAAAGGGTTGTGAGTATGATAAGTGAGTCCCATGAATAAAGAAGTATTAAAAAATTCTCTTTTTAGGAAAATGTGACTTTAAAGTGGGACGCCAAAAATAGTAAAATGGGTAATGTTTTATGGGACAGAGGGAGTATTAATTTTAAGATAGGATTGGGTGTCTTAATAAGGTACGAGGGGAAAAGAGAAAAAAAAATGAGTTCAAATTCGTCTATCAACATATTTTATATCAGAAAATTTTGGGAAAAACCAATTTTTTCATAAGTTATAAAAAATTCTGTTTTAAATATATCAACTTGGTGTTTTAAGGCCTAAATTCACTATTTTATTTTCTAGTTTAAACTCACCGTTTTAACGACTAAACTCACTATTTTATTTTCTAGCTATTTTAAGGCCTAAACTCAATGTTTTAAGGTTTAAACTCGATATTTTTAAGGATAAAAAGTGGGCCTTTTATAACTTATGAGAAACAGGTTTTCCCTAAAACTTACTCATTTTATATTGTATACCTAAAATATTCTTTTGTTGTTGAACGGAATAAATATGGCGGGCCAGACTCAACAAATCAAGCTCAACATTTCAGTCACCAGTTTATTCTATTATCGAATGGGCCGGCCCAATTGCTACATTGTCAGCGGCCCAGCATCGATCAGTCGACCTAGCTCATTGTCTGACCATCTGTGGTCCCGACCTAGCTTCGTCCGACATATGATCACATACTTATACAATTGCTATCAAGTCAAAGCACAAAGTCAGGTCACACTTGGCTATTCAGTCGACCTCGACCTACCAACACGTGCGCCAATCCGCGTCGTTATTTGTAACCGTCTCTTACTTTATCGGAGTCAGTTACACCTACATTATCCCCGTGATTTTAGGGATTCAATATGATCCTACATCAACGCTATAAATACCCTACAACATCCAACGTGAACGGGTAATGTCTTATTTGCTATTGAAGTAATTACGTTATTCAATTGAGTTTATAAGCCTAATACACGTTATCTCATCATCACGCCAGAGGGTCTTAGCCGGAGGCCAATCCGGCTAGTCGTGTGTTCGTGGTTTCAGGTCTATTAGCTGGAGATCAACCTAATTGCTGGACTGAGGCTGATCTGGATCGTTTCCTGCATCATCAGTTTGGTTCCATTGCAAGGAAACGAAGCAAGCTAGACCTTGAAATTGTACTCAAATCACAAGCATGGTATCAGACGGACACACTGAAACTTCCACCAGTGATCCAACACTTGGGAATGTAGGGAGAAATGCTGAGGCAGGTGCTGGAAATCGCACTGCCAATTTGCCTGCTCCCCCACCTGGCAATCCCCATAGGAGGGCCACTCGCTCAAATAGCGTGGCTGATGGTGCGGGTCTTCAAGATGGAAGGAGACAGAAGAGGACAATGCCCAACCAGGGGGCAAGCCAGCAACCTAAGAGAATTCAAACGGGTCGAACAGTTGCAGGCGACATTGCAGGTCCCTCAGCTACTCACCCAAGTAAGAAAGATCTTTTGCTGGAACTTGCTAGGATATTGTAGAATTTGCTCGATGTACAAGACGAGTTGCTTGAGATACCTGAGTCTCCTAACAAGGATGATAGGAGGTCGCAGAGAGTAACTCCATCAATTACCTCTCACAGGCAGGCCAACGGAGGTCCTAGACCGTCTGGCGAGCAAAGAAGGAATGAAATACCTCCTCCCTCCCACATTTCCATTGACCCGACTGGCGACCTAAGGGATAGGCTCGACCAGCAGCAAAGGGAACAAGAGGCCGACTCAGTAAGGAGGAGGCAAAACGAAGCTGACAGAGTTCGACATAGGTCTCCACGAAGGGGAGAAAGGTCATTTTACCGCCAAGAAAGGAGAGAGGTAACACCCCCTAGAACAGAGAGGGAGAGAACCATCTCTAGGAGGGAGCCATACCGTGAGGAGAGACAAAAGTCCAACTTTTTATTCAATCAAAGAAGCGACCTGGATGCTAGGGAGCTTCTCTACTTGAAGAGAAGGTTGGATAATATGGAGGCGGACAGAAAGGAGACTGATGGGAAGGTCGAACGAAACTACAATACTCTTCGACCTTTGGCTCAGGATATGCTCGACCAAAGCCCTCCATCAGGTGTCAAGTTACCCTCGTTGGACAAATATTCAGGCACGACCAACGCCTTAAACCATATGCAACATTTTGAGGCCACGATGTGTTTGGTCTCCTCCAGGGATGACGTGCTATGCAAGGCATTAACCAACACCTTCACTGGTGCAGCACTGACTTGGTTTTGTGGTTTGACCGCTAGTTGCATCACTTCTTGGAATTATATGAGGAAGAAGTTCCTTGACAGATTCTCCACAGTTGGTGCCCATAAAAAGACAGTTACTGACCTAAACAATATGACTCAGGGCAAAACGGAGAGCACCATGAGCTATTTTACCCGCTTCAAAGAGTTGGTCGACCAAATCGAGGAGGACCTTACTGATAGAGAGGTCATCAACTGCTTTCGAAATGGGGTGTCCTCTCCCGATCTGGACTACGAGCTCCAAGTTAGGATGGCGACCACGAGGAAGGAACTGTTTGAGAGGGCCTACGATGTGGCTGTGGCCGAGGAAAGAAAGGAAAGAAAGATAAATGCTCAAAGCATGCGAAAGCTAGTGAGTCGGCAAAAGGAGGACCTGGGAAAAACTATAACGATAACAAGGGGAAGAACAGGGCAAGGGCGACCGAGAGAGTTCCTGAAAATTTCACTCCCCTCACTGTCAGTCGGACTGAGATAATGAATAAAGTCGACCTAGGCCCCCAGCCCCAATGAATCCTCAAAATAAATTCAGGAGAGACAATGGTAAATACTGTGAGTATCACAAAGATACAGGGCACAACACAGAGGAATGTATGAGTTTGAAGAGGATAATCCAAAAGTGGGTGAATGATGGAAGGCTAGACAGGTTTGTGAAATGAGATCATCCTGCTGGAGGAGATCGACCTACAAAAGATGTGCCGAAGCCGAGGCAACCTAGATTAACTTTGGGGGTGATCGCTGAAGAGACAAGCAACACTGCCCTAAAACATAAAAATTTTCAACCTAGATTAGCTTCCACCCAATTTATCATAATCATCTTAAATTAAATTCTCACTCACTTAAATTATCCTAATTAATTACCTAAATTTGGCTAACCCGTCCCACTAATCCAAACCCATTACCTTAACCCACTCCCAATCAATAACCCTAGAAACATCCACTCCCCTCAGATCATAAACCCCAAAATATCATTCTCTTTCTCTTCCCCATTTCTCTCTCTGTTCGTCGCCTTCACAAAAGAACCATCGACCATGGATTCATCTGCAACTTCCAATTTTGACAATGATTTATGGGTCGACTCCCCTTTGAATTCATTTCCTTCAGACCATTCATATGTTTCTGGTCTCTACTATGGAGATTCATTAATGTGTTCTGACCTCGTTCCCGAAAATTTCTCTTCATGCTTCGGGTCTTTGCTCGAAGATATGGTTGTGGACGAGACGTCGGAGGAGGTTTCTGGGTTGGCTATGGCGGCAGAACCTCGATTTTAGGAAGAATTTCTCGGCCCAAGTATAATTGATTTTAATTGATATGAAACCAAAGATTTAAAAGGGGGTTCAGGGTTATGTTACGTTGCGGGAAGGTGCTAGCACCTGCTACTATACGTGTTATATTTCCAAGGCGTCCTCTAAATCAGACTTGTTCTAAATAATTAACACATAAAGAGGAGTTTTGAGATAGTTGGAATGTAAAGGAGACGATTTAGGGTCAATTCAATGGAGTGAATAGACCTTCGAAAAAGTATTTCTTTTGATAGAGATTGCATACATAGGATAGAAATAAGCAAGTAAAACAATAAAAAGGGGTGAAATGAAAATACCTTGTAAGAGAGTGTTATTCGTAAAATGCGTTCCAAGCCGAAATATCACAAGTATCGCCTCATCTCGGTCTTTTACACTCTTACGAATAAGGCGGGTCTTCTCGAAATCTTTGTTGAAAAAGAAGTGTTATGTGTGTGTTTAGGCCTCGTTTTATAGATGAAGAGGGGTGAAAATGGTCAACAAGGATAACAATCCTCGTATCAAGCTAGGAGTAAAGGAGATGGAGTTACAAATCACAAAATAGAGAGATATTTGAAGGGAAATCAGCAACTACTACTGACTACAAAACTCGCTCGAGCCCCGTAAGGGGTGTAAATCTCGCATGATTCTCATGGAGGTGGCGTGACTCACTCGAATTTGGTGAGATTTTTTTTTACAGAAATGACCCTAAAAGGTTAATTTCGTTATCCAGATTAGTCCCAAAACTAACAGAATTAGAATTAGACAGGAACATAACAGAATTAGACGAAAGTTAACAAAAACCAATAAAAAAAAAAGGCAAATCGGAGATCCCATATGCATTTGGGGGTTAGAGGTCCAATGCGGGTGTCTACAATAGGGCTTGTTGAAAGAAGTTGTTAAATTATATTATTGTCAATTGTGACAATCACAAAGATAAAAATAATAGAGCTTCTTAAAAAAAGTTGTTGAATTATATTGTTGTAAACATTGACAAATGTCGTAAGAACTAAAACTATAGGATTTCTTAGAAAATGTTGTTAAAACTTATTAGGGGAATATGTGAATAATGTTATAAAGATAAAAATAATAGAACTTTTTGAAGGAAATTGTCAAATCCTATTGTTGTTGATGATGACAAATTACACAAAATATTTAGAAGGAGGGCTTCTAAAAGAAATTGTGCGTTATGTAAATGAGAATGTGACTTTCTCTAATTTAGAGGTACTAAAAGATGAAACCTTTAATGTATTAGAATAATTAACCTTCAATTAAAATTCCATTAAGGAATTTAGAGATTTATAAATATGAGATGTTATAAGAAATAAATTGTGTTAATTTTCCTATTAAATTAGCAATTTATTCTTGTAGTGAATTCTATAATTAAGTTAAAGAGCTATATATTTGTAACAACAAAGTTATAATTGTTGATTATTAAAGCAAATTTTGGGGAAGGCTTCTTGTGAGGAGACAAATCTTCAACTGAATATGGTAGTTCCAATTATTTCGGCTTACCACAGTGAAAAGAGAGGAAATTTTATTGACCTCGACTTTATAATGGCAACAAAAGATGTTCCAATTGACCATCTTGAACTTAGTGATGTTTCTTTAAGAAAGATTCTACAAAGTTGGGTGAAAATGAGACAGATGTTCAAACCGTGAGTGCGGTTGAAGCATGAGAATTTCTTTTGCAGAATTTATATACTTAACGAATTGTCGGATTAGTTATATTACATACTCCCTCCGTTCCACCTCACTTGACACCCAAGAGGTGGGCACAAGAACTAAGAAAAAAGAATAAAATAAAAAAAATGTGTGGTAGAAAATGAAGAGAGAGAATGAGTGGGATAAATAGTAGTGTTGGTTGAATAAATTGAGTGGTGGAAAATGAAGAGAGAGAATGAGTGGTGGGGTAGAGTGAATATAAAATTATAAAAAGTAGGCTATTTTGGGAAGTGTCAAGTGAGCTGGGACGGACCAAAATGAAAATAAGTGTCAAGTGAGCTGGGACGGAGGGAGTATATATTACCAAGAAAATGGCAAAATAATTGCAGGAGTCTTTGGACTCAATATCAAAACCAAGAATGCGGGGGAATTGTAATTCATTGTAGATCGCTTTCTTGATTTTAAAATAGTGGATGCATAAATCATAAAAAGTAGTAGATCGCTTTCTTGATTTTAAAATAGTGGATCCATAAATCATAAAAAGTAATATGGAAGAAGTGAATATATTATTCATGAAAATCATGCTGGATGGATGGTGTCGAGTGAAATTCTCAAATTGCGACAATAATTGAGAAATTGCTTCTCAATTGAAAATATTTCAAAAATCATCTCAAACATAAATAAATAAAATGCTGAGGTGTGTGTTATTCATCTTTTTGTTGAAAAAGAGAATAAAGCTTCGAAGAAGAAGATGTCTAACACTTCTTGTGGCGAAAGCAAATGTCATGAAAAATATCGAAATACCTAAAGCAAAGACAAAGTTGGTCAAACTTCTCTTAAAAGTAAATCTTTTCTGAAATATCAAACTTTTCTAAAAATTCAAACCTATTTGGAAATCAAAAATTGTTTGAAAGGTCAAACTTGTTTGAAAAGTCAATCTCGTTTGAAAATTCATATTTGTTTGAAAAAAAATACAAATATATACATTATGTATTGAGACAACAGTAGATGTTATCAAGAATGATATTCTTGATGTTTGAATGAATGAAATGGGAATTGAATCAACTAATGGCGAGTTAGTGATCAATAAAGAGTAGAAGTCTCGTCAGGTGGATCACATTCCCTCATTCAAGAGAAATTCAAAGATGTGAAATGTGTGATGAACTAAATCATCATATTTTAAAAATAGTGATGTTTTGTGATATGTATAGACTGTTCAACAAAATAGCAATAATAACAATATTATTGTTATATATATTAATTGTTGTATCTTTGAATGGAGAAGTTGAAAAGCAACTTAACATAGAGATGATAAGGATGCAACACTAACGAGTGTAGTGTGTGTAAAACATGGGGCTGTACACAAAATATCCACCATGTAAACCACAATCAAAAGGCGTTGATGAACGAAATGACGACTTTATTGCTAAGTCAAGAGCTAGCCCGAAAATGTGGGGGTGAAAATACTTTGAAAAATAATTACCTTTTGGAAAAAATTTCCCAATAAAACAATGTAATTGTTGGGTTTTGGGGTTACAAACGCAACGAAAGATTTACAAATAACATCAAAACCCTAGCCCTATGATCCGTCTAGCATGAAGAGATTAGAAATTTATATGAGATAGAATTTACATACCTTGAATGCGATGAAGTTTAACAAAGTAGATCACAAAATTCAAGCTTTGGAATTTTGATGTCGAAACGGATCTTCTTCTTCCTTGTTCAAAACCTTGTGATGAATCAACGAACGATGGCTTCAAGCTCTTGGTGATTAACTTCTCACCCTCTATCGGTAATCCACACGCGAACGAACCAAGAACACCTTCTTGTTGGATTGCTAGATGATCCTCTTGATTATTGAATCAATATTCAATAATCAAAGCCAAAAACTATGGAATAATTTGGGAGCCTTTGATTCAAAATCAAAATCAATCTAGAGTTTCATAAACCTAGAATTATGATGTGAGAGAGAGAAAATTATGGCTGCAAAGGTTGTATTTATATCCCATATAAATCCCCTAACAATTAGGGTAGAAACCTTGTCAAACACCAAAACCTTTCAAGCAAAGGAAAACTGTACGGACACGAATTCAGCGTTGGCACGAGTCGTGCCCTTTGCATTCCATTCGTGCTCACGAGTCGTTCTCCATGCTCCAACTCGTTCTGATCAAAAGAACAAAAACACAAGTCATTTCTCAGCTCCTGTCACGAGTAATAACCCAGGGCACGAGTCGTGACCCAGGGCACGAGTCGTGCTCCTGGTCACGAGTCGTGCCAGAACCCAAAATCTCCAATTTTTCAGCTTGAATCAAATTCGTTCTTTTGTGTGTGACCCTTTAGGAATTATATTTTATGTTGGTAGTGAGTTGAAACATCAACCTCACAAGACATAAGTGACTTCTAGCAAATCATTATGTCCACCCAATTAAATATAACATCAAAGTTTGATTCCTTGACAGATCCAATGTCATAATCCATTTGTCCACGATGTCCACTTGAACATGAGTCATGGTCTATGTCAACTCATTCCGTTCAATGATTTCTCGATTCCGAATATGTTGATAATCCAAATGCATTTGATCTCTATCAAATCACTTGAGTGTGGCCACACATTTCATCAACATCATTCATCGAGGGGCCCAAGCAAACATCTCTCTTCATAAGAGGGACAAATCCCGTCTTGACTTATCATTCTTCCCTACATGAGTCCAATCGTGCTAACATAGCCCTTATTGCTATCCGATTATAGATAGTGTTAGACTATATCAAACACGATCTTCGTCATGTGAAAGACGATGATAGTCTCAGGTACTAAGGATTCAATAAAACGACTATCATGAGATTTAATCATGACAACATACCATGTTATAAATCTCATAAGTAGGTCAAGTCCAATACTTGTTCTCTAGCAAGTATCCATAAGTGTAATGTGCATCTCCATGCATATAATCATCTCCATGATTATCCATTACCAACTTATGCTAGTTGTTCACAACAACTAGGGACGCAGTTCAATATAATAAACATGCAAACATATAATGAACAGAATAAACGCGCTCTATAATAAATGATAAAGATGATACATAACGGTTCAAGTCAAACATAACCATAGCCTAGGGCATTACACCAACAATCTCCCACTTGCACTAGGCTCCATCTATGTATCTAATACCCATGGACCTCACATGACCATCATGCTTAGCTTGTGCGAGGGGCTTTGTAAGCGGATCCCTAATATTATCATCAGTTGATACTTTGCATATCTTAACTTCTCCCCGATCAATGAACTCTCGAATGAGATGGAAACGTCTAAGTATATGTTTGGATCTCTGGTGTGACCTTGGTTCCTTTGCTTGCGCAATGGCACCATTGTTGTCACAATAAAGTTCTACCGGATTATTGATACTTGGAACAACTTCCAAGTCACTAATAAACTTCTTGATCCAAACTGCCTCCTTAGCTGCATCGGATGCCGCTATATATTCGGCCTCAGTAGTAGAATCGGCAATAGTACTCTGCTTGGAACTCTTCCAACATATCGCACCTCCGTTAAGCATAAACACAAATCCCGACTGCGATCGGAAATCATCCTTGTCGGTTTGGAAGCTAGCATCTGTGTAACCTCTTACAACAAGATCTTCTTCCATCCCTCCAAATATTAAGAACGCATCCTTAGTCCTTCTTAAGTACTTTAGGATCGTCTTGACTGCCATCTAATGGTTCTCACCAGGATCAGATTGGTATCGACTCGTCATGCTCAAAGCATACGAGACGTCGGGTCTAGTACAAATCATAGCGTACATGATTGATCCAATAGCCGAAGCGTATGGAACTTCATTCATCCTCTTTCGCTCATCAGTTGTCTTAGGACACTGCGTCTTGCTAAGAGTAACACCATGACCCATTGGCAAGTTTCCTCACTTAGAATTTTCCATTTTGAATCTTCTAAGAACCTTGCCAATGTAGATACTTTGACTCAAACCAATTATCCTCTTTGATCTATCTCTATAGATCTTGATACCAATGATGTAAGCGGCTTCGCCCATACCTTTCATTGAGAAACACTTCCCTAACCAAGACTTGACAGTCTCAAGCGCAGGAATGTCATTTTCAATAAGTAAGATATCATTGACATACAATAAGAGAAATAGCACAACGCTCCCACTGAATTTCATGTATACACAAGGTTCATCTTAGTTCTTGATAAAACCAAACTCTTTGATTTTCTCATTGAATCGAAGATTCCAACTCCTAGAAGCTTGCTTCAATCCATAAATGGATCTTTGCAACTTGCACACCTTGTTAGAATTTTGTGGATCAACAAAACCTTCGGGTTGTGTCGTATACACATCCTCTAACAGTTTTCCATTAAGGAAAGCGGTTTTGACATCCATTTCCCATATCTCATAGTCATAATATGCGGCTATGGCAATCAAAATTCTAACATACTGAAGCATGGCAACAGGTGAGAAGGTTTCATCATAGTCTACACCATGAGTTTGCCTATATCCCTTTGCTACAAGCCTAGCCTTATAAGTATGCACCTTCCCATCTATGTCAGTCTTCTTCTTGAAGACCCACTTGCACCCCTATGATTTTTACACATTCGGGTGGCTCAATCAAGTTCCAAACTTGATTATCCGACATGGATTGCAATTCGGACTTTATGGCTTCTAACCATTTATCCGAATCGGGATCGGACACCGCCTCTTGATAGGAAGTAGGTTCGTTATTCTCAATGACTTCTACTTCATTACTTTCCGACACGAGAAATCCATATCTCTCGGCTGCGGATCGTAACCTATCCGATCTACGATGGACTTGTGAATCTTGAACCGGTTCCACAACTTCTTGTGGACTTGGTTCAGTCTCTACTATCGGTTTCATGTTATTTTTGGGTTCTTGAACTTCTTCAAGATCAATTTTACTCCCGCTAGATACTTTATTGAGAAACTGTTTCTCAAGAAAAGCACCATATCGAGCAACAAACACTTTGTTCTCATTGCGGTTGTAAAAATAATACCCTTTGATTTCCTTTGGGTAACCAACGAAAATAACCTTGTCGAATTTAGGTTCTAACTTATCAGAGATAAGTCTCTTCACATAAGCCTCACAACCCTAAATCCTCATGAAAGACAAACTAGATTTTCTTCCATGCCACATCTCATGTGGGGTCTTAGGAGCCGATTTAGTAGGGACTCTGTTCAGTGTGAATGCATCAGTCTCTAATGCATGTCCCCAAAAGGATATAGGAAGGTCTACTTGACTCATCATCGAACGAACCATATCTAATAGGGTTCTATTCCTTCTCTCGGAAACACCATTCCATTGTGGCGTTCCGGGTGGAGTCAACTCTGAAACAATTTCACAGTTTTTGAGATGATTGTCAAACTCTTGGCTCAAATATTCTCCACCACGATCGGATCGAAGTGCTTTAATAGTTTTGCCAATTTGATTTTGTACTTCATTTTGAAATGTTCTAAACATTTCAAACGATTCACTCTTTGACTTCATTAGATAGACATAGCCATATCTAGATAAGTCATCGGTGAATGTAATGAAATACCGAAATCCTTCCCTAGCAATGCTGCTCATTGGTCCGCATACATCAGTATGTATTAGGCCCAATAAGTCACTAGCCCTTTCACTACTCTTAGTGAAGGGTGGTTTGGTCATTTTGCCCAATAAACAAGATTCACATATCTCATATGATTCATAATCATGTGAGTCTAACATTCCATCTTTGTGGAGTTTAGAAATGCGTTTCTCGTTTATATGACCAAGCCGGCAATGCCACATGAACGAGTTGTTCACGTCATTCGGTTTAGACTTCTTGTCCACATGATAAATATTTTCAACACTATTTTGTTTCTCATCAACATCAAGAACATAAAGGCCATTAAATGAATTTGCAATACCATAAAGCATATCATTTAAATAAATATAAAATTTCTTATTTTCAATAAGAAAATTATACCCCTCATTATCCAAACAAGAAACAGAAATAATATTCCTACTCAAATCCGGAACATAGTAACAATTGTTCAAAACAAGTACTAAGCCACTAGGTAAAGTTACATCATATGTCCCTACGGCTAATGCAACAACTCTTGCTCCATTCCCAACACGCAGGTCAACTTCACCTTGTTTGAGTAGCTTCCTATTTCTCAGTCCCTGCACATTTAAACAAATGTGAGATCCACATCTGGTATCTAATACCCATGAACTACAAACAGAAAGGAAAATATATATCATATAGATACCTGAACCAGCAGCAATCGTATTGCCCTTCTTCGCCTTTAGGCCTTCCTTGTAAGCCTTACAGTTGCGCTTCCAATGTCCAACCTCTTGGCAATGGTAGCAACCCGCATCCTTTTGAGATGCCTTGGGAGCCTCTCCGGCAACGGAAACCTTTGCCTTAGGCTTAGCAACACTTGCTTTACCTTTGCCATCCTTCTTGAACCCTTTGCCTTTGTTAACCATTAACACAGTATCGGTTTTAGGCTTCTTGATATTCATCTTTGCGGTCTTAAGCATCGCATGCAATTCCGAGAGATTCTTATCCATGCTAGTCATGTGATAGTGCATAATAAAATGACTATAACTTTCAGGCAATGAATTCAATATCAAATCCGTGGCGAGTTCCAAACTCAACGGATTTCCAAGCCTATCGAGACGCTCAATGTAACCCTTCATCTTAAGGACATGAGCTCCCACCGATTTCCCTTCTTGTACATGCAGTCAGGGACTTAACCACATCATATCTCTCGTTTCTTGCTTGCACTTGGAACATTTCCTTTAAGCGCTCAGCAAGATCAAATGCTACATCTATGTGCTCAAGGTCCTTCTGAAGAGCCTTAGACATAGTGGCTTGCATAAGGCATGCAACATCTGTAGAATCATCATTATGTTTCTTATGTGCATCTCTATCAGCCCTAGAAGCATTTTGGAGTAGGTTGAGGTGGAATGGGTTCATTGAGAACGTACAGTTTCTTCTCTTGCTTTAGAACAATTCTAAGGCTTCTGATCCAATCAGAATAGTTTGTACCGTTCTCCTCAAGCTTGTCCTTCTCAAGGACTGATCGCAGTGACAGGGGTTGATTATTGTGTGTAGCCATTCTACAATAAAATATGCAAACAATATAAACATATATCAATATCAACACATTTATCATCTAAGAGCAAATAATGTATTTTATAAATACTCCCACTAAATTATACACCTTCAAATACAAACATGTATCATATAATCATAGTAGGCTAAGATCCATATTTCACTTAATTCCGGTTTAACTGAGCTAATACCCGAAATCAAGCTATTTAGGTAGAAACATCAATCATATCACTATATGACTCTTAGATCTTTTATGAGATTTCCTTAGACATCATATGTCAAAAACATGTTTTAAATCTCATCTATGCCTTGGATCAAATCTCATTTGAAAGCACCAATTAAATCAAAACCTTTTTCAAACGTATGAGACATGGAACGATGCACTTGACTATGGCCAAAACTACATCAACCATAATCTCATCTTGATCACAAATTAAGATATAATGATGCACCCAACTGAGCTGAAACTACATCAAAATACCCTAAAATTTCACAAGTGTTCGAATCAAGAAATGACATAAGATTTAAATATTTAGAAGGTTTTCATATTGTAACAAACATCGCATGGTTGTAACATAGATCTCATGTGAACATAATCATGAACATAGGGCTACACAAAATTTCATACAAACACTTTGATTCAATTGTGAGAAATTACCAATTTAATTTAATCATATTAAACAAATCTTTAACCTATTTGATAAACTAATCTAATTAATTCATCATAAACCATGAACATGGTATATCTCATATACTTGTTTTTCACCAAAAACAAAACATATAAATCTATATCTATTTCATATAACATGGTAGCAAATAATCAAATTAAATCTAGCATGCAATTTTAATCCTAATCATGGCAAGACAAGGCTCTGATACCACTGTTGGGTTTTGGGGTTACAAACGCAGCGGAAGGTTTACAAATAACATCAAAACCCTAGCCCTATGATCCGTCTAGCATGAAGAGATTAGAAATTTATATAAGATAGAATTTACATACCTTGAATGGGATGAAGTTTAACAAAGTAGATCACAAAATTCAAGCCTTTTGGAATTTTGATGTCGAAACGGATCTTCTTCTTCCTTGTTCAAAACCTTGTGATGAATCAACGAACGATGGATTCAAGCTCTTGGTGATTAACTTATCACCCTCTATCGGTAATCCACACGTGAACGAACCAAGAACACCTTCTTGTTGGATTGCTAAATGATTCTCTTGATTATTGAATCAATATTCAATAATCAAAGCCAAAAACTATGGAATAATTTGGGAGCCTTTGATTCAAAATCAAAATCAATCTAGAGTTTCATAAACCTAGAATTATGATGTGAGAGAGAGAAAATTATGGCTGCAAAGGTTATATTTATATTCCATATAAATCCCCTAACAATTAGGGTAGAAACCTTGTCAAACCTGGAGGTCATGGGTTTGATTCCCCCAGAAGTTAGAGGGAAGGCTTTCTCTCCCTAGAATTTATCTCCTAGGCGCTTCTGTGCGTGCATGTGTGTGTGTGTGTGTGAGTAGTGAAAAAAAAAAGAAAGAAACCTTGTCAAACACCAAAACCTTTCAAGCAAAGAAAAACTGTACAGACACGAATTCAGCGTTGGCACGAGTCGTGCCAATTGGCACGAGTCGTGCCCTTTGCATTCCATTCGTGCTCACGAGTCGTTCTCCATGCTCCAACTCGTTCTGATCAAAAGAACCAAAAACACAAGTCGTTTATCAGCTTCTGTCACAAGTCGTAACCCTTGGCACGAGTCGTGACCCAGGGCACGAGTCGTGCTCCTGGTCACGAGTCGTGCCAGAACCCAAAATCTCCAATTTTTCAGCTTGAATCAAATTCGTTCTTTTGTGTGTGACCCTTTAGGAATTATATTTTATGTTGGTAGTGAGTTGAAACATCAACCTCACAAGCCATAAGTGACTTCTAGCAAATCATTATGTCCACCCAATTAAATATAACATCAAAGCTTGATTCCTTGACAGATCCAATGTCATAATCCCTTTGTCCACGATGTCCAATTGAACATGACTCATGGTCTATGTCAACTCATTTCGTTCAATGCCTTCTCGATTCTGAATATGTTGATAATCCAAATGCATTTGATCTCTATCAAATCACTTGAGTGTGGCCACACATTTCATCAACATCATTCATCGAGGGGTCCAAGCAAACATCTCTCTTCATAAGAGGGACAAATCCCGTCTTGACTTATCATTCTTCCCTACATGAGTCAAATCGTGCTAACATAGCCCTTATTGCTATCCGATTATAGATAGTGTTAGACTATATCAAACACGATCTTCGTCATGTGAAAGACGATGATAATCTCAGGTACTAAGGATTCAATAACACGACTATCATGAGATTTAATCATGACAACAGACCATGTCATAATTCTCATAAGTAGGTCAAGTTCAATATAATAAACATGCAAACATATAATGAACAGAATAAACGCGCTCTATAATAAATGATAAAGATGATACATAACGGTTCAAGTCAAACATAACCATAGCCTAGGGCATTACACCAACAGTAATATCCATAAGAAATATGAAAACGTAAGCCTACGGCCCTACGTACACTTGTGAATATGAGATATTTCGCAAAGTGGAAAGTCCAAACACCAAATAATGAAAAAGTGGTCACCTAATGGTGGATTATGGATTATGTTTCAAAATTTATGTTTATTACAATTGTACATATTAGTTTGCTATTTATGATTCAATAAGTTTGAATATATATAAAAGCCAAGGGAAAAATAAAGTCAATGCAAATCAAATATTGATGTCAAATTCATTAAAATGAACAAATCACACTTTGAATGAAATAGATCAAAATGGTGAAACATTTCAAGAAATGAAAACTAGAAGAACGTGTGCAAGTAGTTAAAGTTATTATATGACTTGAAACAAGCACAAGATAATGACATCAAAAATTTGACTGTGTGGATTTAAACAAGAATGACTATGTCATTTTATTGATTAAATTCATAAAAGATATGTTGAACTCGAAAAAAATCTAGTAAATTTTTGATCCGTGAATTCAAAATTCAAGAAAAACTAATGGACTTGTCATTAAACAAGTTATTAGTTGAATATTCTTGATAAATTTTGAAAGGATTAAAATGGAATAACTAGAATTAAAATGGATTCGAGTTAACAATTATCATATGGATAAAACTTTTATTAGCAAGATGTTATATTGCTAAAGTCAATCTATAATTGAAAAGACACATATTAAAATATGTAATGGTAAGTCTAGACTTGTATGTCGAAGAATTAATATCATTAGACAACTACTCTCAACTAAGTTAACTATGTGAAGTCAAATGACAAACGGATCCATTAACCAAATGGTTAAATAGATAGTTAGTTGAAAGTTCAACGAGGGGAATGGGACTTGAGCCTTTTAAAAGTTAACCACAACATAAAATCCAATCTAGATGAATGAAGATCCCAATAACAAAATTCAATGGGACCACCCAACTGTTAAAAGACTTGTCGTGCCACTTTGGGGAACCAACCCCAAGTCCATTCCTATTAGTGACATCCCGAAAGGACAAGAATAAGTCTCTGTCTTTTAATGATTCTTACGAGTCAAAAAGATGAGAAGGGTAATACAGGGTACCTTTAAAAAATCACCTATGTGAGAGAGAAGTGGGGCCCTTCGAGGAGAATTGTGTGAGGCTCAATTCTTAGACCCTGTCGCAGAACCAGACGTATGTTCAGGACCATAAATGAACATAACTAAGAGAATTTAACTATGTTAGGACTATACTTGTGTCAATTATATGATCGGCTACACAAAAAGTATAACATTTCAAGGATATCGCGTATATTGACTTGCGAGGAGAGTATATATTCTTGTACGAGCGAAGGTTCAATGGGCATTCCCACATCTATAGTATGCAAATTTTCGTCTGCCGGGCTCTATCACCAATCTCGTTATCAATTTCTTTCATGTGGGAGATTGTTGAAAAAATATATTGTATGAAGGAAAATGTGCATCTTGCTTACATGAATCGTTTGTCGTTTAACAAAGATTATTGTGAGTTCATGTTTCACTCCATGTGCACATTGAAATTGTATATCCATAAGTTCAATTTGAGATTGGATGAGAAATATATGATAGCTAAAAGTTGGTGAGTTAAAAGCTTTTAGAATTTAACCCCACTATTGATTTGCCATGATTTCTAAATTAATGGGAGATTAAATGAGATTATTACCTTGCAATTGAGGTTACAAAATGTGTAATAACATCCCATAATTACAAGAGTAATGGCTCACATATTAATAATGATTAATTGGACACTCATAATTGGCTTTTGATGAAGCTATATGTTGAAAAACCTACAATAATATGAAGATACTTTTTCAGGCAATTCTCCCTTCCTCTCCTTTGCAATTTGTTTTTCTTGTTTCTTTGGCTTTCTAGATTAAGTTGAATGGTGATTTTATCCAAGCAATGCTTCAATTCGCCAGAGATTTTAGTGTACAAAAATAGTCTGATACGTCTGTTGTTTTATCCTGGGAGTCGAACGTACAAAACACCCTCAAATACAACTCAATGAGGGGGCGAATTTATATTAAGGAGAGTATGTTACACATGACTCCGGCAACATCAAGACGATGACCTACGATTTTCTCCTTATTTAAGTTTATGTTGTAAATTGTATTTCAATTATATTGTAATTATTTTCTCTTTTGTGCTCATTGTAAGATTTTGTCTAACAATACTCACAACAATAATTCAATTGTTATTCTCTACCTCGCTTTCTCTCTCCTACCTCACTTTTCATACTCACAACACCTACAACACTAACACTTTTCCTTAATTGTCGTAAAAATAATAAGTATGTAGTTTATATTGGGACGGAGCAAGTATATCAGTATTCTAACAAAAGGGCTAGGCGGTCCCAGGCGCCACAAATTTCTATTAGGCGACCAAATTAGGTATTACTGTATAGGCGGAATTACCTATTGCTTTTTAAAGAGTATACCCTAAAAGAATGGAATGACCGGCAAATAGATACTCCCTCCGTCTCAATCTAAATGTCCAAAATTGGGTCTGGCGCGGAAATTAAGGAAAGTGAGGTAAGAAAGAGAAAAAGTGAAGTAGGAAAGAGAAATATTTTATTATCCCATCCACTATTATGAAAAATTAAATATCTACACTCACAACACTTTTAAAATTCACTATTTCCTCCACTAATGAGTCTCTCCTATTTTTAAATAACATTTTTTCTTCCCACACTTTTTTTTGCGAAAGGGTGACGTTTTCAGGACGGAGGGAGTATACCCTAAAAAAATGGAATGACCGGCAAATAGATATTAAATAATAGGGGGGAGTACAAAACAAATTAATAACAAGTAAATTATGTTTACATATGCAAAGTCACGTGAGGTAGCATTATTCATTCCTAAGCAAAGTGATTACCTCAAACGTAAGACAATGAAGAAGTCGGTGACTTCATATTCGTTACTCACATGCTTTCTTTCATGTGTGTATATGCATATACGCAGAGCGATCTACACCTAAGCTATTGGTGGTGCTCATTTCTTCCCGACGATCACCCACTCGTACAACAATTTGTGATTTTTTGAGATTCCTTTGCGGGCGGTCGCCCAGTTACTCACCGGCGGTCGCTCGCTTCTTCAGCGTTCCAAATTATCTATTAATCCTTTTTTTTTCTAAGCAAAAACGACGTCATTTTGTAAAAAATAAAATAAAAAATTTGGTGGTGCCGATGCACCATCAGACACACAGTGAGATCCGCCCCTGCATATACGGTCAAATCGGACTGAATCATGAATAATGTGATCGTGATCGAATACATATATAACGGCAATGCATATACTTGTCACACACGTCTACCGTTGACAATTTTGGGACTAGACAAGTATATAAAGTCATCAATGCTCATACACAACTCTTTAGTACAAGTAATTCATTTCCATAGATCATATTGAGGTTGAAGTTGAAGTTCCAAAGAGGAGGAGAAGCCATGGCGGTACGTATATCCTAACCCATTTTCTTCTTATTCTCATTTTGCATCAATTTGACTCGAAATACTACTAGATCATTGAAATGCAAGTACACATGGATTGTGCCGGTTGCGAAAAGAAGATTAGGAAAGCTCTTCAAAAGCTAAAAGGTGTGTACATGAATTGTATGTTTTTTTTACTCCTCCGTCCCAGTTTTAAAAAAATAAACATTTCAGGATGGGACGGAGGAGGGAGTTCATCATTTCTCAGTATATGAATCAACTCCCAATTCCCATAATGAAATTTAGTTTGTTTTTTAATGTATGAATACAGGAGTGGATGATATTGATATCGAAATGGGGATCCAAAAAGTGACGGTAACAGGATATGCAGACGAGAAGAAAATACTGAAAACAGTAAGAAAGACGGGACGAAGGGCAGAACTTTGGCAATTACCATACAATCCAGAGCTTCGCAACCACAATTATAACCCTGCAACTCAATATGCATATCAACAACAACACCACCGCAGCTCGGGAGGTCCTTCAGGGAATATGTTCAACGCTCCACAGCATCAGCCGGGGGGCTCTTCATACAACTACTACAAGCATGGATATGAAAACAATTACCATAATCGATATTTATCGACTAGTAGTACTATTTTTGGAAATCAGACAGGTGCAGCTTTCAGTGATGAAAATCCTAATGCTTGTAACATTATGTAGTGTTAATGCTAACTTAGGCATGGTATGGGGTCACTGTTAACTACATACTCCCTCAGTCCCTGATCTTCATACTTTTTTTTGTTGTTACTTTGAATAAACATTGAGCTATAATTTTAGGTTAACAAAATTATTCTAATAAAAATCTAAAAAAAATGTCAATGATAGTATTCATAATGGTGTATGTATCAATAACAAGTTTAGATTTTCATTAGTATAATAAATTAATCAAAATTATTGCTCAAATTTCATTCAAAATAACAGGAAAAAAAGTAGGAAGATCATTTTGGGACGGAGGGAGTATGTGTATAGACTAAAAACTGATCATCAATGCTAATAAAACCTGAATCCACAAGCTACCTAAGTTGAATGTGATCCTGCATGTTCACCAATAGTGTCTTACTTGTACATGCAATAGATGAATTCTGTGAGCTTTGGTCCAAAATACCTTTTGTTTTAGAAATTTCCGACTTGCCTCTCCAGATAGCCAGGACTTCGTCAGTTCTGAATCGTTGAGTAAATGTCGATTCCTCCAGTGGGGTTGAATTTCCATAGGCATACTCGAGTAGACCAGTATAGGCAATCATTGCACCATTGTCAATACAGTACCTATCATCAGTCGCATATAAATTCCCACCCCTCTCTGAACACATAATTCTCATCATTTCTTGCAGCCGCTCATTGCAGCCCACACCCCCCACAATTAGAACATCTTTCTTGTCACAGTGTGCCATTGCCCGTTCTGTGATCTCCACGAGCATTGCAAATACAGTTTCCTGAAACCAAATTTTGAACAGCAGGAAAATTTAATCCGTTCAAAAAAACAATAATTTGGATTTACGGTGACAAACTAGAAAACTTTCTGAAAGGAAAAGAGGGCATAACGTCTTCAAGATATGATCATGCTATTCATGTCGTAAAGTTGAACTATTTGCCATTGATTACCTGCAAGGAGTAGCACAAATCTGCAGGGGTGCACTCATTGTTCTTAAGCTTCTCATCAGCAGTGGCTTCAATGTAGCTTAATATTCCGCTAAAAGAGACATCCATTCCTTTTACAGCATATGGAAGTTCCAGAAACTTTTCTCCCTTCTTGGCAAGCTGTTGGATAAAAAAATCAAATCATAAATTGATTAGGCAGCAATCATTTTAAAATAAACATAAAAGAGAGCACCCTAGAATAAGGGTCCCTTGTCACAAGAATGACTAGCAAATAAAGTAGTATAACAATTCCAATATCCCACTCGAGATGGTAGTAGCGCTGTAGTTTGATCCATGTAACTCAAATACTCAGCTGGAGTACGATCAAATTAACTCCATTCGACCCGAGCAACTTATCCGGGTCAAGTTCAAAATGGAGTTCGAGTTCAGTTAGATAATCGGACATAACCAGTAACTTGTGAGCTACTCGGGAAGCCATAAGTACATAAAAAATTAATCATATGTACACAGGCACACACATGTGTCTCCATAAAAAAAAAGGCAGAAAAATTAAAAATTAACTTTGATAAGGAACAAACAAGTGCTGTTTTTAACTTCAAAATGGAGATGGATATGCGGAGTACGAGATGAAATTCACAGTGCTCACTGTTCATTCCGATACAGGAAGAGGACCTTCAAAGATTTAGCGATTGATAATCTTGCAGAACAAAGAGAACGCAGGAAAGATGGTCTCTGCAACTTGATGGGGCTGGGGGTGGCAGCTGAATGCTACAGTAGAGGGATTTAGGTTTTCAGCCTTTTCCTTTCCCTTATCTAATTGAATCAAGTCAATCTGCCGTGAAATTGAGATAGGGAAGTAGGCCAATTGGGCTTGGTTCTATTTTATCAGTACTTTCAAAAATAAATCATGCATCTATGTATTTTAAAACCCGACACAACTTGACTGGTTAAGATACTCGAGTCTGAGTTCAAGTTACTAGCTTGGTGTTATCGAGTCAAGATCAATTGACCACTTGAGAATCGACTCAACTCTATGTAAAATTTAACTACTAGGCACTTCTCGAGTCGAGTTGGAATGGCATCAAATGCTCTTCACTATTCCTTTTTTCGATGTTTCATAATTCATATTAATAGTCCACTATCAAAAATTAAGCTTAAAATACATAGAATTTTTCTTAAAATAAAATAAAATATTGTGTTCAAGATATGATAATTTTACTGAATATTGTAGAAAAAAAATTAATCCGTATAGCATTAGTACAAATTATAATAAATACAAATGTGTAAAGATATTTGATTCCGAAACACAGGAACTGAAAATGCGTACTGATGTCCACTTTAGCCTCATAGGTATATGCAATATGCTAAATGTCATTATCTATCATCCAAAAATTACCTGACGAAAAATACGAAGTTCTCTCTTCTCTAGCCCCTGGAGAGATCACCTCCCTTTCCTATTCATTGGTTAATGGGATTTGTTTATGTGGTAATAGCTTTATTCAGTCTGTCTTTTATTGATGTAAACCGTTGAGCCCGTTGCTCACAGTGATGCCTATAGAGGGGCTCCCACCCTCTCAAGAAAAAGACATTTTAGACTAATATGGTCACTACTCTTCCTGAGCGAATCAAACAATGCATATAGCCAAACTAGGACCCGCTGGACGAGGGTAAACATCTGGACAACTAAAACACACAGAATATTACTATCCTAGTTACTCCAGAGTAGACAAGGCCTTAGAGAGGATTGAAGACACCCAAACACTATGATATAACTTGTCTTCATCCATGTGCTCAAGTAACAAAAGTCACTTGAAATTAAAATTTGTGAACATAGATGTTAGAACAAGCTTGTGGCAGGATCATCAATCAAAAAAGATAGGAACTCTTCAAGAAAATGCATAATATTACTCCCCCCGGTCCAAAATACCCGTCGCTTTTGGACCAAAATTTTGGTCCAAAATAATTGTCATTTTTGGGTGTTGGAAATTGTTGTAATTTATTTTATTGTGAGAAGTAATGTGGGTGAGAGAGACAATTAATAAGGGCATATTTGGTAGTACTTTGTTCATTAAACTGTAGTAATAATTGCTTTTCTTAAAACTTGTGAAAAGTGCTACAGCGACAGCTATTTTGGACCGAGGAAGTATATGTTATTGTTACTACACGGCTATCTGTTTTCGGACAGTTTCTTTCCATGCGCAGTGGGCCTGGGGTTGCCTGTGGTGGTACGACCGTTTTGAACTGCCTTGAGATATTGCTATAATGTCTTACACTTGGGGTGCCAAAATAGATGCATATCTCAGCCCCTAGCTAGCTACCTTTCCAATTAGGTATCAGCATATACAAGGCTTGTTGCTTCTACAACTATACGATACAATTAGATATATTCAATCAATCAACAAACTCTTAGCATACATCACAGTAAGCAACAAATGCATACCTGCTCAATGTTGTACCCAGGGCTTGGATCATTTGATAATGTCAAAACCCTAGCAAAGCGATCCAAGCAATTCCCAACAGCAATATCAATTGTCTCCCCAAATATACGATACCTCCCCTCACTATAAGCAATGACCTGAGTGTTCCCCCCACTTACATACAGCACGACAGGGTCATCTGCACCCGTCACAATCCTCCCCATTTCAATATGAGCAACACAATGATTTACAGCAACAATTGGCTTCTTCCATAGCTGTGAAAGAACACGGATAACAACTGCAGAGACCTGTAGTGGTGCTCCCATTCCAGGACCTTTGGTGTAACAAAGACAGTCTATATCTTTTGGGCCAATATCAGCAGTTTTGAGAGCTGATTCGACTAAAGGAAGGATGTGCTGAAGATGATGTTGGGCAGTTTCTCGAGGAAGGAATCCTTGCCCAGGAGGAGTGATGTAAGTATGACGTGGGTTCGATAAGATTGTTCCATCCAATCTCACAACCCCAACCCCAATCTTGTTGGCTGAACCTTCAAATCCCAAAGCAATCAGTTGCTTCATCTCTCTCTAAGCAACAACTTTAATTGAAATTGGCAAATAATATGGATTCAATCAAACTTGACTACACCCTGTTACCAAAAAAGAAATCATTGGAGAATTTCAGCATAACTTAAATTACGTATTACAAGAATGCCAGATACATAGGAAAACAAGAGAAGCACCCAAAATCAATATATCAACATACAGATAAACACACATGCATTATCCACATCAGCAAGAAAATTTAACAAGTTACTACGTCCCTCCATAATAAATGTCGTATTTGACTAGTCAAATGGTCAACGGTTTGAAGGAATGTACTTTACTTGTTTGCACATTGCTAATACAATGGTAAAATTATACTACTAAAATTTCCTTATTTAGAAATGCAATGCGACATTTATTTTGGTACAAACAAATAGGAAAGAGCAACATTTAAAAAGGAAAGTGATGACATTTATTATGGGACTGAGGGAGTATGTGCCGAAGAAGCTGATGAGATGGGTCATTTATGTTTTGGTCCGAACCACCGCTATGTCCATTACTTATGGTGCCAAATAATCTGATTTGAGCCGCTCTGAGCTGCAGCTCTCCCTGCCAAGTTTTTATTGGGAAGCTGTAAATGATTTATTTAAAATCAATAAACACAACTCACAAATATAGTGGATGAATGACTTATTTTCCCATTGAACAAACTTGACTTAAATAGACTTACAGCACTAACGAAAATAGCTAAAACAAAGCTAACGTGGATAAAGATAATGAGCCACTAAAATTGCTAACTAATACTAAAGATTAGGAACCTATTAAAACTAAACAAAGACATAGTAAACATGACTAAGTATATCCTGAAAACCAGTAACAACCTTTCAATCCCTCCCCTAAACTAACCGTGATACACAATTAGTTTAGTCAAGAGCTACCATCCAGATTCCCATCTACCTTGCAAATTCCCATCTGAATTCTAAACTTTTGGAAAACATCAAGTTTCAAAGGCTTTGCCATTATAACTGCAATCTGCTCTGCTCCAAATGTAGCAGCTCAATGGTTCCCTCCTTAGCAAGCTCCCTTAAGAAATGAAAACGTATATCGATGTGTTTGGTGTTTACTCCTGTGATGCATGACAGGATTCTTTGACAACTTGATAGTGGAGTTGCTATCACACATAAAGATGGTACACCTCTTCTAAATATGTCCCAGCTGCTCCAAAACTCTCCTCATCCATATTGTCTGACTTGCAGATCCAGCTGCTGCCACAAACTCTGCCTATGTGGTTTATAATGTAACAATTGGCTGTTTTTTTGAATGCCAAAAAACTGCTCCTGAACTTAATAAGAGCACATAACCGGAAGTGCTTTTCCGATCATCTATGTCACCAGCATAGTCACTATCCCCCCTTTTGTACATGATTCCACAATCAAAAGTTCCCTTCAAGTACCTTACTATCCGTTTGGCAACTTGTAAATGAATTTCTTTAGGCTTAGCCATGTACCTGCTGATTGAGCCTACACTAACATCATGTAGGACGTGTAACCGTGAGATATATGAGGCTACCTACAATTTGCTCGAAATATGATTCTTCAATTGCAACTCCAGTTTTATCCTTGCCCAGGTCACTGTTACCTGGAATGATTGGACTGTTTACTGCATTACTTTCCAACATTCCAAATCACTTCAAAACCTCCTATGCATATCACTTTTGACTGAAGAAGATTCCACCATACTGCTGGAACACTTCGATGCCAAGAAAGAACTTCATTTTTCCCAGATCAGTCATGTCAAAAACTAGCATCAGTAAACATTTAGAATTGCTCATCATTTCTTTGTCATTACCAGTATAAAGTAGATCATCAACATAAATAATTACAAAAAGTATTTTACCTTCTCTGCTAAGTTTGGTGAAAAAGAGTATGTTCATTTGGACATCTTTCGGAACTATCATTAACAAAGTAAGTTTCTATACGCTGAACCAAGCTCGTGGTGCTTGTTTTAACCACCCGTAGAGAGCCTTGTGCAGCTTGTAGACCCTGACTTCACTTCCCTTGATAGCGTAGCCCCTTGGTTGTTCAACGTACACATCTTCATTCATTTCACCTCGAAGGAAGGCTGATTTCACGTCTAACTGGAATATTTTCCAGTTTCTTTGAGCTGCAAGTGCAATTACCATCCTTATTGTTTCCAATCTCGCCACTCGAGCATAAACTTCTTTATAGTCTATATAATGTTTCTGTGTGTACCCATTAGCCACCAAGCGTGCTTTGTACTTCTCAAGCTCTCCGTACTCAACATACTTTGTTTTATAGACCCATTTCAACCCGATTTAGTTGGCTCCAACAGGCAAATCAACTAAGGTCAACGTCTTGTTTTTCTCTATGGACTTGATTTCACTGTCCATGGCTATCCTTCAATTTACATTTTCATCGCCTCTTCATAATACGTTGGATCACTTGAAATCATTAATGCCATAATGCAATCATCTTCTGACCCTCACCACTAACATTATCCCTCATCCATACCGGGGGTTGTCTCACGTTCTTACCACCTTAACTATCATTAAAAGACACCCCCATCTCTCTCACCACTGCTAGTCTCAACTATATCTTCATTTTCATTTTCAATTCCGTCAGTGTTTTCATCTCCTTCGCCGTTATCATTTCCCACTTCTGCCACTTCGTCATTGCCAGATTCTAGGTCTACCAAAATTTGTTCTTCATAACTCACATCCCAATCTCATTGTTTCTCCTCCTCAAACATCACATCCCTACTCACCACTACCTTTTTAGTAATCGGATTTAACAACTTATATCCCTTTGACTCATTTCAAACACCCAAGAATCTACAAGTAAAACTTTTGTTGTTAAGTTCTTTATACCTCTGGCACATAAACATGCAACCAAAGACACGAAAATGATTAACAGAAGGTTTTGTGCTGCTCCAAGATTCCTCAGGTGTGATATCTTTTATTGCCAAGGTTAGACATCAGTTTAACACATAATTGCTCTAGTTTACTGCCTTGGGCCAAAAAGTTTTTGGGATTTTCTTTGATGCGAGCGTTGTGGAAACCATGTTCATTACAGTTCTGTTCTTCCATTCAGCCACGCCGTTTTATTGAGGAGTGTAGGAAATTGTAAGCTGCCGTTAAATGCCGAATTGCTCACAGAAATTGTAAAATTCAAACGAGGTGAACTCCTCCTCGATCTGTACGCACACAGACACTTGATATGCAAACGTGTCTCATTCTCAATCATTTTCTTAAAGCATTTGAAATGACTGAATGCTTCATATTTTTCCACCAGAAAATACATCCATGACTCTACTGTAGTCATCTATAAAACTCCGAATGTACCTTTTGTTGTTGTTGGACATGGAAGTAATTGGACCACAAATGTCTACATGAATGAATGAGATCTAGTTTTTGACTTCCCAACCACGAACTCTTCTTAGGTGTAAGGTTACGGTGATGCTTCCCCACAATGCAATTGGTGCACAATTCATCCGGGGCAGTCAACTAGGAAAGGCCGCACACCATATTCTCGCTCTGCAATATTCTCGCTCTGCAATATTCTCAACCCCTTCTAACTTAGGTGTACATGCATGCGGTGTCAAAGCTGAGACAGTCTGTGAACACGTGTGAAGGCACTCATCTTGTTCTTGAGGAGAAATCACTTGCGGTTGAGCAAACAAAATAAACATCTCACAAGAGATTATTTTTGAACTCTGAAACATATTACACTTCAGTAAGAATGTGATTAACACCATTTAACATAATCTTCACATTACCTTTTCTAGTCACGTTCATCTTGGCGTTACCCAGCTTCACTGAATGCTTGAAACTCTCATCCTATGATGCTCAGACCCTTCAAATTTGCAAAAGTACCCGTGTCCAAAGGATAGGACATGGGTGTGGGTATGGGTGTAGCTATTTTACACTAAATATGGTGTAAAATCTTAAAATTTTGGAGGATTCGACACTCGGATCCGTACCCGTATCAGACACTCGTACTCGAGTACAAGCATCATAGCTCTCATCTAGTTATGACAACATGGCTTTATCACCACACATGTGATTGGAACATCCCGAATCAAGGAACCAATATATTCGCTTCAATGTGGTTCCATGTATGACATTAAAACATCTCATCGTCTTCCTCAAACTCCGCATAGTCTGCTTCCGTTATCCAACTCGGACATTCGTATTGAAAATATCAATTGATAGCATTTGTAACACTCGGTTGTGTCCTTTGCATAAGCTTGTCGGTCTCTACCTCTTCCCCTGTCACCGTAAATCTCACCCACACCGACTTTCAAAGCCTGCTCCTCTCCATTCTTTCTTTGAAATTTTTGCTCGTGCACAATGCACAATGAGTGGACTTTGAAGATCATCAATTGTGAGTGTGTCAATGTCCTTAGATTCTTCGATGGAGAAAAGAATGTAGTTAAATTTTTAAGTGAAAGTTCTATGGATCTTCTCTACACCGGCAACATCTTTCATCTCCTCCCCACTACTCCTCATAATATTCACGACACATCACACACGAGCAAAATAATCAAAAATTGTTTCACTTACTTTCATCTCCTGAACTTCAAAGTTTCTCCTCAATTCTTGAAGAGCCGAGCGCTTCACCCTTGCATAGCCCTCATACTTCTTCCTCACAGAATCCCAAATCTGTTTTGAGGTGCGTTTCTCCAGCATCTGCTCCAGAGTTGTCCTACTAACGGCTTGGAATAGATAATTTTTTGCTTTGAGATCCTTGGTTTACAGGTCCTCCATGTTTTTCCGTTGCGCCTGGTCAACACCACCCCTCCACTTGGTTAACCGGTCACTACAACATTCCAGTAGCCGACTATGTTACCCGGACACGGTATCCGGGATCCGACACGGACACGGATCTTAGTGTCGGATACAATTTTCTTAATAATTTTGGACACCGGGACACCATCCTAAATTTGGACACGGATACGGGATACGGTAATAAAGACACGGGTACGGGATGGGATACGATAATTACCAAAATACTCTCGAGTTCATATCAAGAAAAATAACATTGAGTTCATACATTCAGATAACTATCAAAAACCAAATTAAGCAAAAAGTCTTAAATAACATGAAAATAAGTAAATAATATTTTTTTTTTCATCAAATAAACAAGCAAATTTAAAGCCCTATCAGTCTATCAGCTTTAAGATGTTATTTCTCTCTATAACCCCAAGGCACAAACCAAATCCCAAAGCCCAAACCCAAAACACAAAACCCATTCCATTTAACCAAACCCTATTCTTTTATTTTCTCTTTCTTACTTTTCCCATTTCCCCTTCACTGATCGTCTGATCCCCCCCTCTCTCTCTTCCTCTCTCTCTCTCTCACACACACACAAACACAAACGCCTCCACTTCTCCATCTCTCACACAATTCACGGCGACCCGCGACCCTTCTTCCCAAGCCATCCCTTCCCTTACGCCGTCAAGATTCGTCAATGTTTTCTACGATGGAGCTCCGGTCTATCTCAAGTTCCAACACTCCGGCAATTCAAACCCACCACCTCCGGCAATTTCGAACTCTCCGGCGCCTGGAACAACAAATTCAGGTCAGTCTTCACTTCCTCCTTCTCCTTTGTATAATCATTTTGCTGTTCCTTCTATTTGCCGTGTCCGATGGAAATTTTCCGTATCCGCGCCGGATTTCATACCAGTGTCCTTATCGTGTCGTGTCGACACTGGTATGACGCCAAAAATGGCAAGTCCGGGTAACACAGGTAGCCGATAGACCAACATGTTCTCCATCAGCAAACTACAATGGTCGTAATAACCATAGAAGCGAGGAATGGGTTAACTCCAATGGTGGCAATAAACATCGAAGCGAGGAATGATGAAGTATGTTGGGTTTGATGCCATCTAAGTTGGTAAAACTTATAGGATTGAACAAAGGGGCAAATCGGTAATTCCTGTGACAGAAGAAGGGGGCGACCGCGCGGAGTCAGGCGCGCAATCGTGCGGAGTTACTGCTAAAAGGGGGCGATTGCGCCCAAAGGGGGAGCGATCGCGCCCTATGCCGTTTTGGGCCTGATCAGAGCAGTTTTTTGGAAGATTAGGTTTAGGACTCTAAAACCTTGCAAGGCTGGGAATAGGCAAGTATAAATAAGGCCTATTCCCTAGCAGTTTTTCGGATATGGTTAAATACAGGGAACCAAAAATACAGGGAACCAAAAAATTACCAAAATACCCATTTATATAACTTTTTTTTCCATCACTTTCTCTCTCACTCTCTCTCTCTCTCCTGGGGAACGGAACTTTCTCTCTCTACCAAAATCTTCACTCGCAGGTGAGCTCTCTTTCATTACCCAATTGGTTTTCCGACCTGTGCCGGAGCCGGACACCCTCGCCACCAGAATCTGAGCTACTACCACCGTCGGAATCATATTTTCTGGCCATATTGAAATCGATAACTAAATAAAAACCCTAAATTAAGGAAAACCAATTGGGTAATCGAATTGATTTTTGTTATACGTGCCCTAAATCACAAATTTCAGAAGAACGAGGCCGAATTGGATTTAGGGTTAGGGTTTTGCCCAAGATTTAGGACCGGATATTTTCTCCTCGACATTGAACGGAAATCTGATTGGGTGGGACATCTCGTATGGATCTACACGAGATGTGTCTCGTATGGATCCACACGAGACATCTCGTGTAGATTCACACGGGATGATTGAGTACATCTCATGTAAATATACACGAGACGGGCAAGGACAGGATTGGAATTTTTCGTTCCCTGTATATTTCGTTCCCTGTATTTAGTATTTACCCCGTTTTTCATAGAGTAATTCCTAGTATGATAGGCATATCAATAATTCTAGGTGTCTCAAAAGTTTTCTTGTTTCTCAGTTGGCTCTCTAGATCTAGGGTTTGCACAGTTGTAAATTCCTTGCAAGGATTCGTGCATTAGATTAGAGATTGTATTTGGTGATTGCCAGAAGACAATAATATTCTTGCCCTCTGCCCGTTGACGTAGCCAAGCTAGTGAACAATGTATAATGTTGTGTTGTGTGATTTGATTTATTTTATGTCTTCTACCTAGACTCTGTTATAACAAAGTATTTCTTCTCACTTCTCTCGTGTATGTGAGTCACTCGAAAGAATGTGGCTTTCTTTTATCAGGTTTCAATAAAGGCTCTGGTACCAAAATGTTGGGAAGCTGTAAATGATTTATGTAGAATCAATAAACACAACTCACCAATGTTGTGGATGAATGACTTGTTGAACAAACATGACTTAAATAAACTTACAACACTAACAAAAAAGCTAACATGGATAAAGATAACAATAGCATGAATTGAAATTCTGAGTTACAAAACTGTTTTTGTCAGTAAGATGCAAGGCTAAGGAGGTGATGAGTTAGGATCAATTACAAACAAAGAAATGAATATAAAGTCTCACCTGCCGCCGCCGATTAACTCCACCCGTGCGCCGCCGCCGATTATCTCCACCCGTGCGCCACTCCCAAACCTGTTATTTCAACAGGTGCATACGCGAGAAGACTCGACCTACAAATCAAAGCGTGTTTTGAAAAAGAGCATTACATTAATTTTTTTATTTTATTTTTTATCATAGCAAAAATCTCTAAAGTGCTAGTTGGTTGGTCTTAAAAAAATAAGAAGTTGAAAAGTATTATTAAATTTATTTCACATTAAAAATATTTTAACTAATTAAATATTTTTAATAATTAAAAATAAAATGAAAAGTGAAAAAAAATTGCATCACAAGTGGTCTTAAAAAAATAAGAAGTTGAAAAATGATAAAAGAAAGAGAAAAAAAGACGATATATATTTATTATTTATGAAAAAGACAAATTTTGATAAACACGAAAAGAATTTAGTATCTCCAATAGTTGAATACATATGTATATGTATTTGTGAGAATGCGGGAATGACATCATCTTTTTATTCGTTTTCGTTTTTTTATTCGAATCACCACCTATATTATTTAACGGAAATATAGAAAAACCATATTTGATTTGGATTCATGGATTCGGGGGTCAAGTTATAAAATTGGAAGGTAAAGAAGTACTAATTCTACCCAATCTTACGATTGATCTTGATTATATTATTTAAGTGAATTACTCTTATAATCGAATTAAGCAAAATAATAAGTTTAATTAGTTTTGTTAATTGAAATGTCAGATTATATGATTTGAGATCACATTCATAAATTGAAGGGATTCTAGGTTAATCATGTTAATGGTGATTACACTACTCTAAAGATCAAATAAAGAGGTTAATAAGAGAACTAAAGTCATAGAAGTTTACCTTGAATGAGATATTGATTCATTGATAGCCTAGTAAAAGGATTGGAATCAAATTTACAGGCGAAATTGTGAGAGATTTAGGAGTTGTTTTGTTAGTTTCGTCAGGAAGAAAATGTGGCAAAACGTGTGTTTTTTTGTGTGTAAAAACGTGTACCCTCATACCAAGAGATCATCTTGTATTTATAGGGTTATATGACTTGGTCACCAAGTTTTAAAAGTCCAAGTAAAGTAGAAATCATCCTAGACACGTCTGAGAAGATCACAATCAGTGATTTCCCGAATCAAAAAGAGTTAGGGTCAATGAAGAAATCGTCTTCGAAAATAAAAGGAAATCAACTTTTCTTTCTGACTGAGTTCTCTCGTGCGAGACACGTTGTCTCGTGCGAGACAACTAGTCACTTTTGACTATTTTGTCCCTCTTTAGTCATTCGTTAGTTAGTCAAGTTCAAACTAATGGAGTCAATCAGAAACTTAACGAAAAATGTCGAAATCGCAGGTCTCATTTCTAAAATCAAAAGGCGAGACTAGAGTGTTGTAATCATGTATAATGTGTTCATAATGGGGTGTCTACAGAGCCACTCGGCGACAAAACTTATGAAAGAAGTAATGTCGTCGATAGTAAATACATCCATTCAGAACTTTAGAATGGTCGTGTCGCACGGCTGCCTACTTATCTCTATCGGAGAATCAGATCAAAACGTAGTTAGACTCCAAAAAACTCGAAAATGCTATTTCAAGTATTTTGAAAATCATTTTGAAAAATCAATTCTTGTAAAGGTAAACTAATGTCGATGAATCAAATCGTGACCCAATTCTAAATATACCTATCAATAGAGGTGGCCGGTTCGGTTAACCGGCGGTTTACGGTTACCGAACCGGCGGTTTCAACCTTGGAAATATTAAATCGAAACTGAACCGGTTAACCGCCTAAACCGGTTACAGTTTTCCGATTTACCGGTTATACCGGTTTTTCGGTTAACCGTTATAATTTTTTTTTTCAAATTAGGTTTTTAAATAAATTTTTAACAGAATTAAATGCAGTTACGAAAAAGGTTAATTTTCTAACATTTTTTGAATAAAAAAGTTAACATTTTAACATTTTTTTGAAAAAACAGTTAACTTTTTAACATTTTCTGTTAAGTTCTATACAGTATATTAACATTTTTTTTTCAATTTTTCTTTAGATAAAGAAGACTATTTTAGATGTTGGTTAGTCCTAAATTTTTTTGCAAAAAGTTATTGTAGCGATACGTGTGTTTTTAACCATCTTTTTGAGTCGCCACCTATATTATTCGTTTGGAAACATAGAAAAACCATTTTGAAAAGAGATTTGAGTTCGGGACTTAGGTTATGGAATGGGAAGGTCAAGGAGCACCCATTCCACCCAATCCGGAGATCGGTCTTGCTAAAGAAAAGAGAGGTTTTCAAAAAGAGAAGAAGATTTTAAATAAGAGAAAAACAAATAAAGATCCATTTAACAGGGTTAAACGGAATGTAGGATCGATTGCTTCGAGACCGTCCCCATGATTTGGAGAGGCTCTAGGCCGATCCTAGATTCAATAGATTTATATCACTCTAACAATCAATTAGAAAGGGATTTAGGGTTTACCTTGCGTGAGGTGATTTGGGCAGAGTTTCGACTCAAGTTTAGAATCGAATCTTGATACGGACAGAGCTTCGCCTCAGTCCTTGACTTGGATCTTGATGTTTGTTTATCAATAAGGTTGACAAACAAACTTTGAGGTGATTATATGGTGATTTTACAGGAATCTTTCAAGGAAAGAAACTAGTAAAATGTGTGTGTGAATTGTGGAATTGTGGACCTTTGAACCCTTGGAAGTCACCAAGTATTTATAGGTGTTGGAGAGGTGTTGAGGATATGATCAAACACTTCAAGAAGGTTTCAGACTCCAAACTCTATTGGTTGGCCGGATGGATGAAGTTTTATCCCGAAAAGAGGTTGAAATCGAAGAGGAAACTGTCATCTGCATGCTGCAGAGGGACAATATCTCGCGGAGACACGCCATTCCGCGCGAGATATTGCTCCTGTGGACAATTCTGTCCTTCCCTCGCTGTCTCGTATGCAGTTTAGTCCCAAACTAACGGTGGTTAGTCAAAACTTAACGAAACATGAAGAAATGGTGGATTTCTACTTCTTGACTCAAAGCGAGACTTAGAGTGGTATAAATATGATCTGATGTGTTCAGAATGGGGTGTCTACAGAGCCCCTCGTCGACGAGTCTTATGAAAGAAGTCATGTCGACGATAGAAAAGACATCATTCTGAACATCGGGATGGTCGGGCCGCACTGCTTCCTACGTATCTCTATCGGAGAATCAGACCATAACGTAGTTCGACTCCAAAACACGAAAAGGCTGCTTTAGGTATTTTGAAAATCATTTTGAAAATCATTTTGAAAATCGAGGAGATTTTGTTTGGAAAGATAAATTCATACTGAGGAATCAAATCAAGACCCAATTCTGAATATACCTGTCTGTCTGAAGATTCGCCTGTCTGGGCTCCGAACCTGCGGGAAATATGTTAGAAAACAAAGGCTTACCTTTCCGGTCCTTTGAGTCCTTGTTGGTTTTTTGTGACGATTCGTCTTTCTGGGCTTCGAATCAGGCTTTTTGTTATTGAGGATGACGATTCACCTGTTTGGGAGTTGAATCGGGCTTTTGAGATGACGATCCACCTGTTTGGGCATTGGATCGGGCTTTTTGAGATGACGATCCACCTGTTTGGGCATTGGATCGAGCTTTTTTGTTGACGATCCACCTGTCTGGGCGTTGGACCGGGCTTTTATGTTGACGATCCACCTGTCTGGGCGTTGGACCGGGCTTTTCTGATGACGATCCACCTGTCTGGGCGTTTGGATCGGGCTTTTAATTTGATGATTCACCTTTCTGGGCTCTGAATCATGTGAAATGAGTTGATCTTTGTATCAATCATTTTTCGGGCGACCGGTGCCATATCAGGCGATCGTGCGGGTGTCACGTTCGGCTCGTTCCATGACTTGCGATGCCGATTTTTCCACGTTTCCTTGCTAGTTTATCATTTCCAAGGGTAAATATGTCAAAATTTTGAATTTTGACGTTGCGTAGACACTTATTGTCGAGGACAATTTCGTCAAATTCCAGAAGGTATATCTCGCGCGAGACAACTTATCTCGTGCGAGACTTGTACTGTCGGGGCAATATAAAACAGCAGCTCCTCTTTTAATTTGAAAACATCCTTTTCAAATTCCCTCCCTAGCTCGAGCCAAGGTCGTTTTCTCTGCAAATTTTCGTGGATTGCTCGTTGATTTCTTCTTCTAATCAACTCTCAATCATTCCTCCCTCCACAATCAATGGCTCAAGAAGGAAAGAATCCGATTTTGGGGAGTTATTTACTCGGGAAGAATTATCCTCGCGACGACCTTACATTCGATAGGGACGCGCATATCTCCACCGCTGTTCGGGAGGGTTTGGTAAGAACTTATTCCTCAATTCTTGTTTCTCATATTGCATTGAGTTTGAACCCACTTTTTTTTTTTGAATTCAAATTCCATCAATTGCTATTTTTTTCTTGTTTTTGTCTAGAACTAGGTTCCTTCTTGCATGCTTCGTCTTTTGTTGAATTTGTTGTATGCTTGTCGTTGTGTTGAGTGCGTATGAGTCTCCTACACATCATGGATTGTAGGAGGGGTTGATTCGGGTCATCAATTGCATCTTTGGGCTAGCTTTTCTTGTATGCACGCCAAGTGTTCGATGAAATGTCTCAATAAAAATTTTCTTCTATTTCATTGAACTTTTGCCATGAAATGATTTCTAACATTGTTCTTTTTGATCTTTCTCTGTTTTGCAGTCGTTCAGGGCGACGAAGAATTGCCGTGGGAGCCCGAAACTGGCCAGAGCTGTGTGGGACAAGATCAAGGATCTTGATGGTGTTCGAGATAGGGTGGCCCAAACGGGGCTTCTGACTTTTGTTGATAACCTTCAGGGGATGAGACGGACTCCCCAAGTTCTTCAGGCGATCAGGGAGAGGTGGTGGGATACTACCCACACCGTTCATTTGCGCTTCGGGGAAGCAACCATGACTCCGATGGACTTCCTTGCTATCACGGGGCTAGAGTTCACTGGCGAGCCCCTGCCGAAGACTATGGGTTATAAGCCTGCGAGCCCCACCGTGTGGAGGCAGTTGGTCAGTTTCTTCCCTAACAAGGTTAAGGGGTTTGCTGCTGAGCTAACACCCCTACGGCGTCAGATTGAGGATTATGCGGAGAAGCCGAATGCAGTTACTGATCGGTTGGTGAGGGGTGCCCTTTGGTACATTCTTTCTGAGACCATTTTTGCGAACCACTCTTCTACGGCTCGTCTTTCTCTGTTGGGCCTGTTGGTGAATTTAGATGAGGTGAGTACATATGACTGGGGCTCAGCGGGGCTGGCCTTCTGTTATCACGCTATGGACGAGGCGTGTAGGCACACCAAGGATACCCTGTCGGGGTATTCTTATGCTTGGGAGGTATGCTCTTGATTCTGTTTCTGTCTTTTATCTGTAGCCTTTTGTCTGTATTCCATACTGAATCTGCTCTGTTTTCTTGTGCAGATATGGGGCTATACTGTCCTTGGGCTGTACAAGTTTGAGCTGGACCGCTCGAACCCTTTGTTCCCGGATATCAGGAGGTGGAGCCACCCCAATCAGAGTGTTGATGAGGATGAGGATCAGGAGTGGACCCTGACGGTTGCGGAGGCGCGGGCCCTGCTGGATGCTTTTGAGTATGAGCGGCTAGGCCTTTATCCATGGACCTTGTTGGAGCGGGAGGTCCATCGTGCTTGGGATGCCACTGAGATGCAGAGGATGTTGGCATCTCTGGAGGGAGATACTATGTATCTTGGTGAGTGGGTCTTCCCACAAAGACGGCCGGGGGTAGACTACCATATATGGTGCCAGCGGATCCGCCGAGGGCGATGTACCCCACCCACTCTATTCCAGATGACGATTATGCTAGTCTCATGGTGGGTGATGCGGCGACGGCTTGTGTTGTCCACGGGGCCTCCTATGAGGAGTTCTTGCCTCGACTGATGGGTCCCCTTTTGGTGGGCGCTAGGCGATCGCACGCTCGTGGCTCCGCCTCTGCCTCTGCCTCAGGTTCATCAGCCCCTAGCACTTCTTCCCAGGCTACTGGTTCTCTGCCCTTCGTGCCAGATTTCGGCCCTTTGAGCTACACGTACATGATGGGGAGCATGCCGATGATGGGCCACATCCCGACTCTGGATCATATTCCCGAGAGTTACCGCCTCCCGCCGGATGTCTCCTCGGTATGTTTCTGTTTATATTTCACGTATTCGTCCATATAAGTGTATATATCCGACTTCATCTGAGCATTTCCTTTCTTTTGTTGTCAGGTCACCATGTCCGCGGCCGATTACAACCGTGGAGCGACCAAGATGGCGGGACTGATGGCCTTGGTGCGGACCTGTCTGAGAGGCTATTCCAGAAGGCTTCTTTGGCGGCCTCGATGGTGGCCTCTGCGGTGACTCTGACTTGTGGAGCCAAGAGATCGAGGAGGGATGGTAGTCCTCGTGGTGGTGAAGGCGGAGGTCCCGGCGGCTCGGGCGACTTGATGGCGTGATCCCCTCCTTTTCTCTCTATTTGATGACTTGTAAATATTGGCCGTGTGGGCCTAGACAATTTTTTTCTTTTTCTTCGGCACCTGTTAGCAAGTAGGTAGCACAAAAACATGGTTTTCTTAATTCCTAATCCTAGGTCTAATTAGTTAATTTTTTAACTTTCTCGACTTTCCGTGTTTGGAAATGGAATGGCCATCTAGGCCACAATTTTGAGCTTGATTTTGGTGTTGCACTGTATGTTGTGAACTGTATATGAAGGTTTTTCGAGACTTGCTTCGTCAAGTCGGGGCTAGATTTCTGTTTATGCAGAACTGTTGCTGTTTTGCCGTGGAGATGTATCGCGCGGGACAAGGTATCTCGCGCGAGACAGGCAGAATCCTCTTCCTTCTTCGAACAGGATTTTGTCGGTTTTCCCTATAAAATCCCCTGTAGTCCGGCCAGATAACTCATCCTAGCCTTTCAAACTCTAGAGATATCCTGTTAGGGTGAAGTTCTTGTCTTCTTTTCCAACCCTGTGATCCATGGCTTCCAAGGAGATTGCCCCAACGTCCATGATTGTTGATGATTTTTCTTTGTCGTCTGAAGTGATTGAAGCCTTCAAGCAAGCATCAAGAGATTTTGTGAGGTCGTTTCGCAACCGATCTCGCAATAGGTTTATTGCAGAATTTGGATTCAGAATCCTTTTCACCTTGAAGAACCTCTAACCGGATTGGAATCTTTTGCAGGGTGCTGCTCGATTTTGGGATCCCTCTATTCATCTTTTCAATTTTTCTTTGAATGAGATGGTGCCTACTGTGGAGGAATTTGCCATTATCTTGGATATGCCTTTGACTGGTGAGATTGCTGTTCCTAAATACAATAGGAATCATTCGGAGGCCTTGAATGAATTGCTAGGGATCCCCCTTGATACTTGCTATGAGTTGGTTCATCGTAGGTGGGTAGATTGTTCTTCTTTTCCTGAGCGATTCAACGGAGATTCAGATGATGATGTCTTCCATGTCTACAAACGGAACTTTCTGGCCCTTTCTCTTTTCAGAGATGTTTTATTCGCATGCAGGGATGGCTTGGTTGACTCCTAATTGGTGGAAATTGTTCTGCAGGCTAGAAAACGTTCTAGGAATATTATTCCGCTAATTTTGGGTGAAACCATGCATGGTCTTGATGAGCTGCAGAAGACCGGTGCCATGACTCAAGGGAGTCCTCTACTGTTGACTATTTGGCTTAGGGAGCATCTCAAGTTGATAGGTCCCGTGTTGGAATATTCCTCTTTCACCTATCATACGCGAAAGTTGTTGATCAAGGATCTCTTGACGGATGAATGGGCTGAGTTGATTGCGAAGATGGCAACTGCTTATATTCTTTGGTGCCCACCTTATTGGAGACTGAACAAGTATGTTGCCAATACCAAGGGTTTTGATAGGGTTGTTCTTCCGGGTTTGCGAGATTCCTCCTTTTATTTTCCCAAACGGGTGCTCCGTCAGTTTGGTCAGCCGCAGGATACTTATCTTTTTGAAGGGGCCTCTCATGATGTGTCTTATATTGGTGTAGAGTTTGCGCAGGTGCTAGCTCAAGCGTGGGGTGAAGGAACTAGTCGGGACCGCTGGTCGAACCTTCGGACTTTTAATGCAAGCATCTTCTTATCCGACAAGTATTTGAATTGGTTCCTTCATACCGACCACCCTAGTGCGGAGAAGATTGATGATC
Source organism: Adenophora triphylla var. japonica (assembly GCA_022495995.1). Lineage (NCBI taxonomy): Eukaryota > Viridiplantae > Streptophyta > Magnoliopsida > Asterales > Campanulaceae > Adenophora > Adenophora triphylla. The sequence continues at coordinate 166,551 of JAFEMH010002228.1, forward strand.
TGCGGATTTCATTGCTAGGGGATTCTTTTGTAGCTAGCAGTATTTTGCGAAGGAGCTAGGCTCAGTCTGATCCTGCTAACGTACGGACCGATCCAACCCAGGATTTTCTTGATGGGGATTGGTACGAGAGGCAAGGCAAAGGGATGCCTGGAAAGACGCAAGCTTTAGATAGGCCCAATGTCTTCAAGAGGCTTTTGGAGTCTGTCTTTGATCGTCTCGAGGGATATTCTATTTCGAAGGGCCCAAAGGCAAGAAGGATCGTGAAGACGGTGGTGATCATGTCCGCCGGCCTACTAAGTCAATGAAAGGCTAGATCTTAAGGAGTACCAAGAGATTGCTTTGATAGATCAATAGTTTTTTATTAGTATTTTTTTTCAAGGTTATTAGCTTAGCAAATTAGTCGTTGTAGTTAGGATTTCCCTTTTGTTATTAATAAAACACATTTGATTAATAAAGGACAAAAGTAGATTTATTTATTTGATTAGACCGAACCCGGAGGCTGCCTACGTTCCTCTTTTACAGCAATTAAATAAGAGGCTCAGGTCTGACGTAGTTCATTTTTTGAGAGAAAAGGGACAAAATACGACTTCAGGCCGAGGGGTAATCTCGCGCGAGACAAGGCCCCTTTTCTTTGCTTTCTTTCTTTTTTTTAATGCGCACCCTTTCTTTTGCCTAGACCGCCCCTTCGGGTTTTCAATCTAGCGGGCTTCTTTTCTGTGCGAGCTCTAATTTTTTCCTAGGTCGTCCCTTTCGAGATTTTCAACCTAGCGAGCGCTTTTCTTTTAAGGGGGCCAAGTCAGGCAAAGTATTTCTTGAGCTTGTCCATGTTGACTGGCTTCGGTAGCTGATCTCCGTCTAAGTCCACCAGCTGAAGGGCTCCCCCAGAGAATATCTTCTTCACAATGTAGGGTCCTATCCATCTTGGTCCCCACTTGCCTAGCGGGTTGAAAGGTCCAGGACGATGCTCACGGAGAACCAGGTCACCTACTCTGATGTTCCTTGTCTTGACCCTTTTGTTGAAAGCTCTTGCCATTCTCCTTTGGTAAGCTTGGGTGTGCTCGGCTGCTTTCAGTTTTCTTTCGTCTAGGAGGGCCAACTCTTCGTATCTGCTTTCTAGCCAGTCGACTTCGTTCACTTGGTTTTCTAGGAGAACCCGTAGTGATGGTATTTCCAATTCTATCGGTAAGACAGCTTCCATTCCGAATGTGAGGGCGTAGGGAGTCTCTCCTGTAGCTGTTCGGACTGAAGTGCGGTATCCCCACAGTGCGAAAGGTAACTTGTCGGGCCAGTCTTTCCCAGTGACTGCCATTTTTCTGATGATGGTTTCGATTGTCTTGTTTGCGGCTTCAACTGCTCCATTCGTTTGAGGCCTATAAGGGGATGACTTGTGCCTTGTGATTTTGTACTCGGTTAGGAGGCGATCGGTCTCCTTCTCGAAGTGCGACCCATTATCGGATATCATCTCTTGCGGGATCCCGTATCGGCAGATGATGTTGTGCTTGATGAATTCTGCAACCTTTCTGGCATTCAAAACTTTGTAGGAGGCGGCCTCGACCCATTTAGTGAAATAGTCGATGGCTACTAGGACGAAGCAGTGCCCATTGGCTCCTACGGGTGTGACTTTTCCAATCACGTCTATCCCCCATGTAGAGAACGGCCAAGGAGAAGTCATAGGGTACAGCAGGGAAGGCGGTGCGTGCTGGAGGTTGGCGTGTATCTGACACTTATGGCATTTCTTGACCATTTTGGTGCAGTCGGCTTCCATGGTTAGCCAAAAGTACCCTTGTCTGATGATCTTTTTGGCGAGCATGTTTCCGCTCATGTGGGTTCCACATATCCCTTGATGAACATGGTCCATTATTTCTTGGGCCTCTTCCTTGGTGGCACAAAGGAGGTTTCCTTGGGAATGCTTCTTGAATAGACGGCCAGCGACGATGACGTAACTAGCTGCTAGCCTCTTAAGGGCGATCTGAGTCTTTTGATCTGTCTCAGGTGGGATGGTTCCATCTAGGATGAAATGCCAAATATCATGGTACCACGGTTTCTCTTCGGAGTTCTCAACGATGGTACAGTCGGATAACCATTTGTCTTTGCAGTCATGGAGATCTATAACAGCGCAGTAGGCAGGAGTTGAACGTCGTGTTATTTTGAAGGGTTTGACTGCCTTCCCTTTAGGAATTTCAACCAAGGAAGCGAGTTTAGCCAATGCATCTGCAAACCGATTCTTGTCTCTAGGAAGATAGTGGAATGAGACATCCTGAAACTGTTGCGCCAACTCCTGGAGGTGGACGCTATATCTTTGAAGGGTTGGATCTTGGATCCTCCACTTCTTCAGTGTCTGATTGATGATTAACTGGGAGTCCCCAAATACCTCGAGTTCGGTTACGTTGTGTTCTAGGGCTGCCTCAAGCCCCGCTATGCAAGCTTCATATTCTGCGGTGTTGTTGGTTGCGTCAAAGTCAAGACGTATTGCCAGTGGAGTATAGATGTCGTCAGGGTCTACTAGCAACATTCCAATGCTGAAACCTCTTTTGTTGGTTGCGCCATCGAAAAATAATTGCCACTTATTTTCTTCTATACTCATGATGTCTTCGTCAGGGAATCGCGGATCTTCCCCCTTCACTTCGTCGCAAGGAAATTCGGCCAACTGATCTGTGAGTACACTCCCCCTGACGGATTTCTGAGTGACGTAAGTGATATCATATCCCGCGAGCATGAAGTACCATTTGGCCAATCTCGAAGACAAATTTGATTTGTCTAGGATGTATTTCAACGGATCCATTCTTGCAATGAGACGAACCGGGAAGGCTTCCATATAGTGCTTCAGTCTTTGTGAAACCCAAACAAGAGCAGCGCAGGACTTGTCGAGTGGAGAGTAGTTGATTTTGCTACCTTGGAATCTGCAGCTGACAAAGTAGATGGCATTCTCTGTGTGTGAGGCAGGCTGTTCTTGAGCGAGCATAGCCCCTAGCGCATTGTCAGTAATCGTGAGGTACAACTTCAAGGGCTTCTCCTTGTGTGGTGGAACCAAGATGGGTGGGGAAGTTAAGTAATGCTTAACTTCTTTGAATGCTTCTTGGCATTCTTCGATCCACTCTTGAGGTGCGTTTTTCTTAAGTAGTTTGAAGATAGGATCGCACATGTGATGAGTGAGTTTTACACTCATCCATTGAATATTTTATGAACTTATTATTTGCTTAATCCTTGAGTTTTGTGTATTTTAATGTGTGTTTTTAGTGTTCTTCTAGTTTTCAGGGGTTCAGATGAAGATTGAGCGAATTAGAAGCATTTTGTGTCACTTTGGAAGTGCAAGGATCTAAGTGTAAATTTGGAAAATTGAGAAAATTGGTTCTCTAAAGTTTCGGGACAAAGTGAAAATATGGAAGTTCAAGAAAAGTGCAACAGAATTTTTATAATGTCTAAAATGCGAAGAAAAAAATGACGTTGCAATTATGGGACGAAGCGAATCTAAGGAGGTACAAAAGTTGGGGCCAAATGGGGAAGCTGGCCGAGCATCACAAATCACAAGGCCAAGGCATGAAGGAATGTTGGCCGAGCATTGCAAGGAGGAAATCAGTTTGGGCCTACGTTTGGGCCTCGAAAATCAAGGCCAAGACCTGCTCATTTTGGAACCACAAAGAATCGTTCATTTTTCTGAAAACCTAGGAATGAATATTAAAAGGCTTCAGTTGTGTTTTTTCCTGCGTGGGTATTATTTTAAGGGAGCATTGCAAGGAGGATTTTTATTAGCAATTAGTTGAGGGTATTAAAGAGAGGGAGCAGTTTATTTGCCGTGGGTATTAAGAGAGGAGAAAAACACTATTCTTAGGATAATTATCATCTTTTCATTTTTTATTTTTTTTCATATTTTCTTTTTGTTGTTCATGGTTCCCATGGATAGCTAAATCTAAATTCTTGGGATTGGAGGTAACATTTTATGTTTTAAGTTTTAATTTTCATTATTATCATTGTAAGTCTTGGGATTATCAAGTAGTTCTTAATGCAATTTTAGAATATGTATGTTGCATGCCATATGTGTTTTTGAATGATCTTGAATTATAATTGTGAACCGCCAAATTCGCAATTGTAATTAGTCTTTGCTTGATAATTACAATTTGTTGAATCCGCCAAAAGATTCATAAGAATTGTAGTTACGGACGTTCTTCTTTTCTAAATGGGTTTTCAATTAATCTATGAACGGGCCAAGGGATTAGATTAATTGGAGACACTTGATTGCAAATCACCCGCCTAAGTGTCCCAATCATACTTTTGTAAGAACGAACCCCAAGTATACTTTGATTGATGATTATTGAAATTTGAGCATAATTGTGAACCCAATCCCGGGAATTTCATTCCATTTTATTATTTAAATTCTCTTTTATACAAATTTAGTATTTTCTTCCAAAGCATTAGTTTTTAGAACAACAAAACTCTCGTTTTTTATTAAATCTTTGCCATAGCAATAATTTTTCTACTTTGAAATACGTGTCTCGGTGGTTCGACCCTACTTACCCTATCTATAAATCAATTGTAGGTAGTTTGAGTTGGAATTTATTTTTGACGCAATTCGACACTCGTCAAAATTTGGCGCCGTTGCCGGGGACGCGTTTATTTTAAAGTTGATTTAATTATTTGCTATTGTGAATATTATTTTGTATATATTTTTGTTTTAACTTGGTGACCGACAACTAAATATTCAAATGGACTCAAGGATGTATAACTATGACATATATGGGTCGTTTGGAAATTGTGGATTATACTCTCATGGTTCTTATGAGTGCCCTTCGGGGACATATTCTTTTGAGTATTACCCACAAGAAGGGAGTCCGTTCCATTCACAAAGTCAAGGAGAGAGTAATCCCGGTTGGAGAAATCATCCCGACTTTTCATGGGGAGGAAATCAATGGCAAGGTCATTTTCAGCGGCAATATCAAACCCCGATGCCACAACCGCAACAACAAGGGCCTGTGAGACCAAGTGTGGAGGAAACTTTGCAAAAGTTTATTGTGGTCTCGCAACAAAATCAGGTGGCCATGGACCAAAGAATGGGGAACCAAGAAGCTTCAATGAAAAAACTTGAGAAAGAAATGGACAAATTGATAGAGGCAATGAGGAATCGAAATTTGACTATAATCCATGCGCAACCTACAGAACAACTATTGGGGGACTCATTGGGGAACTTTGTCTATGAAGACTCCGATGAAGAACTTGAGAACGAACTACAACAAGAGCCACTTTCGGAAAATGAAATGGAGGATTTTGTCTATGAAATCTCCTATGAAAATTCAAGTGAAGTGCCATTGTATGATAGTTCGGGTTGTATGGAGACGGGAGAAATTGTAGAGAAATCATGGCATGAGCAAGTTAATGAAATTGAGCTTGCTCTTTATGGTGAGATGCGGGGCGATGAATTTCAAGAAGATATGGTCACTCTCGCCAAGATCGACATGCCATGTTTGAATGAACACCAACCTCTACTCATGGAAAATGCCGATGACGAATTCTCAATCATTTTGGTGATCCCTCCCATCTTTGAAGACGGAGAAAGTGGCAAGGACTCCCAAGAAAAGAAGCCCAAGAAAATTAAAAGTCAAAAATTCCCTTGGGTCCTAAATGATCATATATCTAAGGGAATATTTATGGGGCTAAGACTGAAAGTGAAGACCCGCGAGACGGTGAAGTGGGCAAAAGGAAGGAAGGTGAAGGTTAAGATAACCTTGGCATCGGTCTAGCTATACGACCTTAAACAAAAGCGCTACTTGGGAGGCAACCCAAGGTGAGTAGTTTAACTTGTAGTTTCTTTATTTTAATAAAATTAAAAAAAAAATAAAAAATTTATTGTTCCTTTGTTTTCTTAGTTTAGATTTCATTGTTTTCATTTAAATGTTTTCAATTTAAAAAAAAAAAAAATATTCCTTTCGTGGAACAGTGCTATTTTACTTGATTTTATTTGTGATGTGAAGGAAAATGAGTGAATCTGAGCATTTCATGGCCTACCCATGAAAATTATCATGGCCATGAAGTTTGTTTGGTAGTCAAAGGTTAAGTGGAAGCTGTCACACATGTGGGCGACCGCCCAAGAAAATGTGGGCGACCGCTCATGTTAAAATTTAAAACATTGTCAAACCGCGGACTGTGTTGGGTGACCGCCTGCGGTCATGGTGACCGCCCATAGTGAAATTCTCGGGCGTTGATTTATTGAAGGAGGACATTCAGAACACCCAAATCCACCCGATAACCTCTCATCTCCTCCCCTCCTTCATCTTCTTCCTTTACCTCTCCTCCCTCCATAAGCCAACTCCCAATCTCCCTTACACCCAAACCTCAACGCAAACCTACTCCAAATCGGCACCCCTCTTCCCGTCGCCATCCCCACACTCAATTCCGGCCAAAAACCTAAACCCAAATTCCGGCCAAAGTCTTCTCCAATCAACACCGTTACCCAGTCTCTTCTCTTTCCGTTCCTAATTCCGGCCAGCGCCCAGCCCTTCTCAGTCCCACGCCATTGCCGACGTCCCCTTTGTCTCTCAAATTACCCCATCCCCAAACTCCATTCCATCGCCGCAATCTACATCTTGCCGTTCCAAATCAGATGCAAACCCTCATCTCCCAAATCAAACCCAAAACCCACATCCTCTGTTCCAGTTCCGGCCAAGTTCCAAATTCCGGTCAAAACCCCTTACCGTCTCTCCACCTTCCCTCTGCAACCAGAATCCATTCCCTCTGTAATTCCCGTTCTCCTCTTCCAATCCAAATCTGCACCTCCTTCCCATTTTCCTCGCTAAACCCTCTCCAATCAGCCACAAATATTCTGCTCAACTCCCGCATGGTTCAAATGCCGGGTTATCGGTCAAGAGTGGAACCGTGTTCCACTTTATGCCGCCGCCGCTCTCGGGAAGGATCACTACTCAGATATTAGTGGCTCAAGCCAAGAGACAAATCAATTCATTGTTGGCGGGAGTGATGCTGAGATAATCGGCTGGGCTGTCACCATGATTCTGTTTTAGTCGACATCAAGTTTCATCTTCTCAATACTTCCAAAGTTCCAATGCTCAGGTTGCAAGGGAGGGGCGGCATAATCATTCGCGGAGATATATACCTTCATATTGGAATGGCCCGAGATATTCAAGGCATTGTTCTGCGGGAGGATGGTGCAATAGTTACAGGAATGGGAGGCCGAGATTTTCTGTTGAGAGATTCCAATCTATTTCTGGTATGGAGGATGCACATGATGAAGTGGGACTTGAAGATAGTATGTCAAAGTGCTTGGTGGAAAAAGTGCATTATTCTTCAAACGAAGCCAAGAAGAACTTTCATGTGCCATCTGCCTTGAAGAGTACAAGAATGGCGAAAAGCACGCACGTGGACTGCATCAAGAAATGGTTGTTGATGAAGAATGTCTGCCCCGTCTGCAAAACTGAATGCTCGGGTTAAGTATCAAAATCGCCCAAGTTGGAATCTCAGAGAGCAGGCATGGAGCAAATAAATGCAAATGTAGAGAAGTTGAATGCACTGGTGAAGAGCATTGCCCGTCGTGCGGGTCTTTCGGCTGATTGAGGTTGTAAGTATTTCATCCTTTTTATTTATATTTGCTTTTTATTTATTATTTTTATTCACATTAGGGACAATGTGCATATTAAGTTTGGGGGTGTGAAATGTATATATTTTGTGTTGGTATTTCTTAGGTTAGTTAATTAAGGTAGTTTTGCTATCATTCTTGGTGTTCCATATAATTGCATGTGATCTTTTGTGACCGCTAATAAGGATAATTGGATGGGATAATGTGTATATGCAAGTTTTGGTATATTTTTTGGTTAATTGTGGTACATTACTTAAGAGTTATAATTGTGCCCTAAATCTCTTAGTTGTAGTTTTGTGTATTCTTGGAAACAATCTTTTTGTTGATAATTTTTGATCCTTTTTTATAAAGTTCATAGTACACCATCATCTTTTGAGTTAGTGAATTTGTTTATCAAATAGCAACATTAGGCGAATTGTAAGATGAATACTCCTTGGTTGTAAATGGAAACCCCCCTTGTTGTCTTGAAAAAAAAAAAGAAGAAGAAAAAAATGAAAGGGGAATGAGAGCAATGGTAATTCAAATGTATACTCGGTGAAACCTCCAGACGCGTAGATTAATTGGTTAGGGATTATGCTAGCTTAACCAGATTTCTGGGTATGCAGTAGCGTTATGGAGGAAGAGCTTTACCGCCGTGATGGTCCATACCAAGCTCGATACCGAAGTGGCTAACTCTCAAAGCCTTTAAATAAATCTCTACTTAGTATTAGGGGCATGGAGTTCGCTGCTACAGTGTTCCCTACTTGAACGGTAGTAGATTTTAAAATGTGCTTAAATGATCAAGTTTGGGGGGGTTGTAAGTGATTCATGGGAGTATTCATGCTTTGTGTTTAAAAAGTGTTGTTGTTTGATAAATAGAATCAATGGAATAAAAGATGGTTGGTGTACTTAGCTTTATAAATATGGATCTTGGTTGTGAGTAAAGAGAAAGATGATAATGCATAAAGAGATTTATGGTGTAATTATAATGGTTAAGTAATATTTTACAATTAATGGAAAATATATTGATACTTGCATAGTGGAAGATATTATCCTGCGGTTGATTGTAATGTGTGATTTGTGCAATTGTGGAACATGCGAGAATGTGAGGACATAGTTGATTATTTGGTAGAGTAGTTTGTTTTTAGTTTTGTATTGTTTATAGTTTATTTTGGTGTTTGCTCGAGGACTAGCAAATGCTTAAGTTTGGGGGTATTTGATGAGTGAGTTTTACACTCATCCATTGAATATTTTATGAACTTATTATTTGCTTAATCCTTGAGTTTTGTGTATTTTAATGTGTGTTTTTAGTGTTCTTCTAGTTTTCAGGGGTTCAGATGAAGATTGAGCGAATTAGAAGCATTTTGTGTCACTTTGGAAGTGCAAGGATCTAAGTGTAAATTTGGAAAATTGAGAAAAAAATTGGTTCTCTAAAGTTTCGGGACAAAGTAAAAATATGGAAGTTCAAGAAAAGTGCAACAGAATTTTTATAATGTCTAAAATGCGAAGAAAAAAATGACGTTGCAATTATGGGACGAAGCGAATCTAAGGAGGTACAAAAGTTGGGGCCAAATGGGGAAGCTGGCCGAGCATCACAAATCACAAGGCCAAGGCATGAAGGAATGTTGGCCGAGCATTGCAAGGAGGAAATCAGTTTGGGCCTACGTTTGGGCCTGAAAATCAAGGCTGAAGACTGTTCATTTTGGAACCACAGCAACTGTTCATTTTTCTGAAAACCTAGGAATGAATATTAAAAGGCTTCAGTTGTGTTTTTTTTCCTGCGTGGGTATTATTTTTAAGGGAGCATTGCAAGGAGGATTTTTATTAGCAATTAGTTGAGGGTATTAAAGAGAGGGAGCAGTTTATTTGGCGTGGGTATTAAGAGAGGAGAAAAACACTATTCTTAGAATAATTATCATCTTTTCATTTTTTTATTTTTTTCATATTTTCTTTTTGTTGTTCATGGTTCCCATGGATAGCTAAATCTAAAATATTGGGATTGGAGGTAACATTTTATGTTTTAAGTTTTAATTTTCATTATTATCATTGTAAGTCTTGGGATTATCAAGTAGTTCTTAATGCAATTTTAGAATATGTATGTTGCATGCCATATGTGTTTTTGAATGATCTTGAATTATAATTGTGAACCGCCAAATTCGCAATTGTAATTAGTCTTTGCTTGATAATTACAATTTGTTGAATCCCCGCCAAAAGATTCATAAGAATTGTAGTTCTGGACGTTCTTCTTTTCTAAATGGGTTTTCAATTAATCTATGAACGGGCCAAGGGATTAGATTAATTGGAGACACTTGATTGCAAATCACCCGCCTAAGTGTCCCAATCATACTTTTGTAAGAACGAACCCCAAGTATACTTTGATTGATGATTATTGAAATTTGAGCATAATTGTGAACCCAATCCCGGGAATTTCATTCCATTTTATTATTTAAATTCTCTTTTATACAAATTTAGTATTTTCTTCCAAAGCATTAGTTTTTAGAACAACAAAACTCTCGTTTTTTATTAAATCTTTGCCATAGCAATAATTTTTCTACTTTGAAATACGTGTCTCGGTGGTTCGACCCTACTTACCCTATCTATAAATCAATTGTAGGTAGTTTGAGTTGGAATTTATTTTTGACGCAATTCGACACTCGTCAACATGGTGGTCAGTTGATTGATGAATCGACTGATATATTGAGTCTGCCCATGAATCCCTTTACTTCTTTCTGTGTTCTAGGTGGAGGCATGTCTATGATGGCTTTTATCTTGGCGGGGTCTGCTTCTATGCCATGCTCTGTGACCATGTACCCTAGGACTTTCCCTTTGACCACTCCGAATGAGCATTTAGCGGGATTGAGTCTCATCTTGTGCTGTCTCAGTCGATTGAAGAATTTTTTGAGATCTCTGAAGTGCTGACCATCTGTTCCCTTTGAGTGGACAATCATGTCATCCACGTATACCTCTATTTCTTTGTGGATCATGTCATGGAATAGTGTAGTGACTGCTCTTTGGTAGGTAGCCCCAGCGTTCTTGAGACCAAACGGCATGACCGTGTAACAGAACGTCCCCCAAGGTGTTGTGAATGCTGTCTTGTGCTGACCTCTTCTGACATGAGGATTTGGTTATACCCTGCGAAACCATTGACAAATGAGCGAACTTCGTATGCGGCCGTGGCGTCGACCAACATGTCTATGTTTGGTAGCGGGAAGTCATCTTTAGGGGATACCTTGTTCAAGTCTCTGAAATCGACACAGACTCGTATCTTCCCATTCGACTTGGCTACTTGCACAGTGTTCGCTAGCCATTCCGGATATTCGATTACTTTGATAAACCCTACGTTCAAGAGTTTCATGATTTCCTCTTTTACTTGCATTGACCATTCCGGCTTGATTCTGCGTAGTTTCTGTTTGACTGGCTTGGCATTGGGTAGCAGCGATATCTTGTGCTCTACAATTGACTGATTCAACCCAGGCATATCTTTGTAGGACCAAGCGAAGACGTCGACATATTCTCTGAGGAGCTGCGTTAAGGTTTCTCTGTCTTCCCCCTTGAAGAAGCTGCCGATCTTTGTTTCTCTGGGGTCTTTTGTTCTCCCAAGATTAACCGTTTGCATTTTCTCATTGTCAACAGGGCCATTCTTTCCACAACGACCTACTTGCTTAGCTAATTCTTTTAAGATTTGTTCGTTTTCTTGATCTATCTCATCGTATGATTCATTATTAACGTGTTCGTTATATTGATTATTATTAGTTAATTCATCATTCACGATGTTAGCAATCTCAGGGTACTCGGAAAGATCAAAGTTTTCATTAAGGAAGTAAGGGAATACATGTTCAGCCACCGCCTCGATTTCCTCTTGAGTGAGTTCATCAGAGGGGGAGCCTGCTTCTAATGTGAAAGTTACAGGGCCTATCTTCCTGCGGGGATGGGGAGTGCAACCAAGTTCTTTGATCATGAAGTCTTCATCAACAACTGGTCCTCCGGTGACGTGCCAGTTTAGAATTGGCTCATCACATTTCTGTATTAGCCTTGTATAATCAATGGTTGGCGCGTCCCCCTTGGAGATTGCTTGGATCTGGCTGTCTTATAACCGGCACAGGTCTTCAAATTGTCGCAGCATGTCTTCTCCCAACACAAAGTCCCATTCGCTTGTCAATTCTGCCTTCGTGCCCCACAAATCTTTAGGGATTAGCGGGACGGGTTCTGTCTCATCTGGTGAAGCATCGCAGTCGCCGAAGATTTCAAAGCCCGGTTGGCGCTTTCCTTTATCATCAGTCCATGGTTCTGAAAAGATAAAGTAGGGAATGCTTTCCCCTTCCCGGACGAAGTAGCCATTGAGTGTCTTTCGATATGGCTCAGTGTTGTAATTCTTGACCTTTGGGTCTTTGTATGCGGTTCCTTCCCACTTGATTTGGGTGAAGTCCCACTCTTCTTCATCATCCCCATCGTGGATGGAAATGATGTATCCTAGGCCATGCTTTGTGTGAAGTGGGGGAACCGGTGGTGGTTCCGTTATTCCTTGCAAGTGTTTTCCAAGACCCAATCCAGGAAAGTACCCTTTTGCTTGCATCATTCTCGAAACAGGAAGGTTTCCAGAAAACCGAAGTGCCTTGGATTAATCGTTTTCGTTGCAAGTTTCTATGCTATTCACAACGCTTTCTTTCTCGATCTCAAATAAGTAATCAAAATTGAAAAGGGAAATACTGACTAACTATTATTGAAAAGCAAACTTGATACTCTTGCCCACAAATGAGGATTTTAGGCAAGTAGTATCTAAACTAAACTAGACTACTAATCGTTTCTTCTTGCAAAAAGTAAACAATTGAAAAAGAAAACAAAAGATCTCATTTCTCTAACTCTTCCAATTTATGGCGCCTCCGCTAGGAGCAGTTTTGACGAGGCCACTGTCAATTAAATCTTGGATTGCATTCTTCAGGTTGAAACAATCATCGATATGGTGGCCATAGCATTGATGGTAGAAGCAGTAGAGGTGTGGAGCTCGTCCTTCTCTCTTAGGTATGTAACCTTCCATTGGTTTCATCTTTCCATCCTTGTGAAGACTTCTGAAGAGATGACCGAGAGAGATATTTCCGATATCGGTGAAAATCCTTCCCTTCCTTCGCTTAGCCATTTGATTGTGGAGGTCTCGGATATGATTCTCATAGTGTTGCACAAAGACGAGGTGGCGAGACTGATATTCTTCTTCCATTTGTTCTTTGAGGTCACGGTAGAGAGTATTGAGGCAATACTTGACTCTTTCATCAATGTCATCTTCAATGTGGGCTTCGAGGGCGCTACACTTTTGGGTCATAGTCTCGAGTTCGCTTTTAACTTCCTCGAGCTCTTCAATCAGTATGTTTGTTTTTTCAGCTTGGATGGACTCTTCCAAGTGATGCCACGAGTCATTGTCGTTAATTTGCTGCAGGGCTTTGGCAAGTTGAGTTTTGATGTCACTTAGCTCCTCTTGTACAGATGATCGTCCACTGTCGGAGTCACTTTCCATCTTCTGGAAATCCCTAGCAATGCGGGTGGAAGGTAAATCAAAGGCTTCCCTCCAACCCTCAACATGCTCCATTTCAGCGACAAGAGACTTGGTCATCTTTCGCAAATCTTCCTCTTCGAGATCTCTCTTAGTGACGAAGTACTTTTCCGTAGACATTGTGTTGGGAGTCTTGGAGTTGAGTAGCTTCGGAAAACTGACAGAAGAGATGCAGAGACGATATCAGGATCAAATCTAGCCCCAACAAGTCAGAAGCAGGCTTAAATGGCTCAGGCTCAGTTTCAGCAAACAGAGACATTATCCCGCGCGAGATATGTAATCCCGCGCGAGATAATCACACGGAAAGTCGATTTTTTATTAGACCTAACTTTTGGTCGGAACGGAAAATCCGTTTTGAGGGGTTTCTAAGGCTTTTATCAGAACCTAACGACTAAGCAATCAATCCGATTTTTGTAAAACAAAGCCATGTAAGATCGTTTTTTTTGAAGGATTATGTATATTTTTTTCAAAGGGACATCCGAAAGGGTCATTCCGAAGGGACTTTTTCCGAGGGGACTTTTTCGAGTTCTTCTTTATTGTCAATTTTACATGGCTTTGTTTTGGTCAAAAAAACAAGAAAAGATCACCGAGTCAAAACCGACCGGTCACGGAGTGATCCTAAAAAGACAATCTACATGAAAATGTGGCGATGCAGGGCTGGAAGGCTAGGCTCCCCGCGATATGACAATCTAGGTGGATTGAATACGCGGAGTGGGATGATCCAACTTCGGAGAGACCGGCGACTAGGTGGTTACCGTCATCCGTCCTTAGGGTGGGTCTCGGGTTTATAGAGGGTATGCAGTGCAATGACAGATATATCATGAGTGCGCTTGTGTGATAGTCAATCTAGGTGATAGATAAAAATAGAGATTTTTTTTTGAAAAATAAAAAGAAAACAAATAGTGGCCGCACCAAGTGGTTGCCTACGTTTCTCCCAATTTAGAAAGACTCAGGCCGTCGTAGTTCCAAGTAATGAGAGAGAGAGATGAATAAATTAATTACAACTCCCGAATCCCCAATGGACCGGACTTTAATAAAATAAAACCCAATCACACGCAGTTTATAAATAATCAATTATTTAACGGAGATACAGATTCGAGTTCTACATCTTAAGGGAGGCCTTAAGATGCGGGAACTCTGCAGATAATGAATTCTGGGATCCCCCTTGCGTGTTCGACCCTCGTCTTGGACCACGGGATGAACAGGAGAAACCCAAAAGCAACCAGATTGCCTAGGCGATATCTCGCGCGAGATATGATATCTCGTGCGAGATATGCCTGATCTGGGAACAGAAAATCGAATTTTTTTTTGAAAACCTCTCTTTTAATTTTGACGCAAGTTTAAGCCTCTTAATTTTAAGTCCCCAGCGGAGTCGCCACTGTAGCGATGCGTGTGTTTTTAACCATCTTTTTGAGTCGCCACCTATATTATTCGTTTGGAAACATAGAAAAACCATTTTGAAAAGAGATTTGGGTTCGGGGCTTAGGTTATGGAATGGGAAGGTCAAGGAGCACCCATTCCACCCAATCTGGAGACCGGCCTTGCTAAAGAAAAGAGAAGTTTTCAAAGAGAGAAGAAGATTTTAAATAAGAGAAAAACAAATAAAGATCCATTTAACAGGGTTAAACGGAATGTAGGATCGATTGCTTCGAGACCGTCCCCATGATTTGGAGAGGCTCTAGGCCGATCCTAGATTCAATAGATTTATACCACTCTAACAATCAATTAGAAAGGGATTTAGGGGTTACCTTGCGTGAGGTGATTTGGGCAGAGTTTCGACTCAAGTTTAGAATCGAATCTTGATACGGACAGAGCTTCGCCTCAGTCCTTGACTTGGATCTTGATGTTTGTTTATCAACAAGGTTGACAAACAAACTTTGAGGTGATTATATGGTGATTTTACAGGAATCTTTCAAGGAAAGAAACTAGTAAAATGTGTGTGTGTGAATTGTGGAATTGTGGACCTTTGAACCCTTGGAAATCACCAAGTATTTATAGGTGTTGGAGAGGTGTTGAGGATGAGATCAAACACTTCAAGAAGATTCCAGACTCCAAACTCTATTGGTTGGCCGGATGGATGAAGTTTTATCCCGAAAAGAGGTTGAAATCGACGAGGAAACTGTCATCTGCATGCTGCAGAGGGAGAATATCTCGCGCAAGACACGCCATTCCGCGCGAGATATTGCTCCTGTGGACAATTCTGTCCTTCCCTCGCTGTCTCGTATGCAGTTTAGTCCCAAACTAACGGTGGTTAGTCAAAACTTAACGAAACATGACGAAATGGTGGATTTCTACTTCATGACTCAAAGCGAGACTTAGAGTGGTATAAATATGATCCGATGTGTTCAGAATGGGGTGTCTACAGTTATATAAAAAAAGTTATAAATTTTGAAAGAAATAAAACTTAACTTTTTAAAAAGAAACGAAAGTATATAAAAGAAAAAAGGGACGGTACCCTTAAATTTTATTAATTAAAATAAAATTACAAAGAGGGGGACAACCAACCTTACCCTTTTATAAATAAGGGGGGACATTTAGGAGCATTACCTCAACCTAACTATTACAATCAAATAAAAATAAACCTAATCTAAAGTCTAAACTAATCTAATTAAAATAAAAATTAATCTAAAACATCATTCATTCATCAATCATCACTACTTTTTGTGGAATCCTCGACATCGTATTGATATTTTGGATCTGATAATAAACGATCCTCTTCATAAGGCAAGTCTTGTTGTCTTTTTTACGCTCTAACCCAATCACCAAGTAAGAGTTGATGTTCCAAGTTTTCACTAGTTAGTTGGAAACGTCTTTCATTCATAACATTTCCTCCAACGCTAATGCCGATTCAATCGCCACCATTGAAGCGGGAGAGGCTAAGACTTCTTTTGCAACTATTGAAAGTATATGATAAATTTCTTTCCTTCTTGACCACCATTGTAAAACATCAAATTCATTTGAATTTGGGTCTTGATTTAATTCAAAGTTGGTAGTGAAATATGTTTCTAACTCCACGGGAATGTTTGATGATGATGAAGATGAACCTCGAGAAGGGCCACGTTTTTTACTATACAAATTTGCAAAAAAAAACTATATGGATCCCCACTAGAAGAACTTCGTTGAGAAATAGAGAAAGTATCTTCATGTTGTTGACTTTGAGAAGAGTTTCCATATAAGGCATTATACTCGTTAAAAAGGTTCACCAAATCATTTTTTCTCTAGGAGGTTGTCCCCGACCACCTCCCCTAGTAGCTCGGCCCCCTACCCCTCTTACTACCACCACTTTCAATTCAAAAGCTTCTTCTTCCTCACTTTGTTGTGTATTTGGATTTTGATAATCAAAATCAACAACGGGGAGGAAGAACCAATATGTTCCTTGCCTAAATTGCTTCTTCTTTGGTTTGAAGCCATTTGGGTTAGGAAAAATGAAGATTGGAAATGAAATCTAGCTTAAAAAGGGATGAAAATGAAGAAAAACACTAATTTCGTTAGAAAACTAACTGAAAATGAGGTAATCTTTAACTAGAAATTGGATGAGAGAAAGAGAATATATGAATATTTGAGAGTAGAAGAGAAAGAGTAGAGAGAAATAATGTAGAAATAAAATGGGAGGAGGGAGGTGATATTTGTAGTCAGTTTTAATGCTTTAATTTATTTTTTTGTTACAGCCGTTACTAACTGGGAATTAGAAAGGGGGGACAGCCGGCCGGATCGGCCAGGCCAGGCGGTAGACAGGCGCAGAGGCTGACTGACCGGAGAAGCAGCCGTTGGCGGCCAACGTTCATATGACCGTTTGAATTTAATTCCACCTAGCCGGTTTTGCCAGTTCAACCGCCGGTTTAACTGTCGATTTTAACCGGCGGTTAAATCGGCGGTTGACCGGTTTACTCTAAGCTCCAACCGTAACCGAACCTCCAAAAAATCGGTTTCTGTTAAACGGTTCCGATTCAACCGCGTTGACCAGTTTTGAGCGGTTTTGACCGGTTGAAAATCAGCCGGTTAGCCAGTCCGGTTCGGTTTTTGGCCACCTCTACCTGCCAATCTCTGGTGGTTCACGTGTCTTGGCTCCAAACCTGTAGAAATGTTAGAAAACAAAATTTTACCCGTTTGGCCTTTGAATTATGATGATTCGTCAATCTGGACTCCGAACCTGCTTTCTGTTGGTGACGATTCGCCTGTTGGGGCTCCGAACCGTTGGAAAGAACTTGATCTCTAAATCAAATCTTTTGTTCAGCTTGCTATCTTCGATCAAACTGGGTGAATGATTCGCCTATATATGGGTTACAAATCATAGAAGGATTTCAATTTCAGAATCAAATCTTTTGACCAACACGCTATCTTTGATCATGTTGAATGAATGAATCGCCTATCTAGGTTATAAATCATTGACGTGAATTTGATCAAATTCTGGAACAACTTGCTATCTTCAATCAAGCTTGGTGAATGATTCACATATCTGGGTTTCGAATCACCGAAGAGATTTTCTATCTTTGATCAAATCCTGGGACAACTTGCTATCTTTGATCAAGTTGTATAGTAGTTCTCAAAATGTGTGACCTCCGCCATCGGTGTTATTGACCCCAAGCTTATTCTGAACTGGGTTCAATTCGTCAAAATTATAACTTTTCTGAAATTCAGGGTTGTTGTTAACTTTTCTGGTCAAAGGTCACAAATATGAGTAATCTAGGGACTTGTCTCATACGAGACACGTTGTCTCGCACGAGACAACCTCTCCAGAGGCTGTATTTCAAGCATCTCTTTCTTCTTATTTTTTCATTTCATTCAAACTTTTCTCTCTCAAGTTCGAACCCTAGGTGATTTCTTGCCCAAAATTTCTCAATTTTTTGTTGATTTTTCATTCCAGTCAATCCCAAACCCTCTCCTAACACCAAATCCACATCAAATCGAGGAAGAACTTATCAAACGAACGGTTTTCTCGAGGGGAAGACATATCACAATGATGATCTCCTTATCTTGAGGGAGAGCCATATCTCTCATTCTATTCGTCACAGATTGGTAAGAACTCCTTCTTGAACTCATTTCCATGTTTGAAAGTCGTTGGTTGCAAGATTTGATCCGTCAATTCCAACAAAATTAGGAATTTCCCCCTTTTGTTCAAAGTTAGGGTTTATGCAATGAATGCTCGATTTCCTTGTTTTTTTGTTATGTTTGATGATGCTTGTGTACATATATGAATGTCCTAGTTGTTTAAAATTGTAGGTAGGCTTGATTTGGGTGGCCAAATGCAAGTTTGTGCTTGATTTCCTAGTATACTTGCTAGGTGTTTGATGAAATGCTTCAAAGAAAATTTTCTTTCTTTTCTTGAATTTTCTTTCATGAATGCTTTTTAATGCACTAGTATGAGTATATAAAATGCAAATCTATGTGCTAGCATGCTTGGGATGCCTATTTACATGATTTGGTAATGCATGCCTAAAGTGATTTTTTTACCTCTTTTTGGCTCGAATTCTGAATGTTGACATTCTTTTCTTGTCTTCTCTATTTTGCAGCCGTATAAGCCAATCCAGAGTTGCCAGGAAGTTTGAAGGAGGTGGTGAGAATCTGGGGTATTCTCCCCAATGAGGTTAAGGAGAGGGTTGGATCCGCGGGGCTTTATACCTTCTTTGACAATGTTCGAGGAATGAGACGATCTCCTCAAGTTTTACAAGCTATTAGGGAGAGATGGTGGGATACCACCCATACTGTCCACTTGTCTTTTAGGGAGGCTACCATGACCTCTACTGATTTCATTGCTATCACTGGGATGGAGTGTGTAGGCACGGTCTTGCCTGTGAATCTGGGTTACAAGCCTTCTGCGGCGGATATGACCCGATTTGTGGTTTCAGCCATAAGGTCAAGGGAAATGGTGTAGAGCTGAGGCCTTTTCTAACCAGCTAAAGGAATACATCCGCAACATGGATGTAAGGAATGTCGCGAACGTCGACCAATTTGTTCGAGGATTCATATGATATGGTCTATTCAAGACCATTTTCGCCAACCACTCCTCTACAACCCATATTTATTTGCTTGACTTGTTGAGAGATCTCGACAAGGTGGCAGAGAATGATTGGGGTTTCGCCGGTTTGGCGTATTGCTACGAGACTGTGGACGAAGCTTGTCGCAACACCAAGGAGAACATGTCGGGTTACAGCTTGGCATGGGAGGTAAAGTTTTGTTATATTACCACTTCGTTTTCATTTCATGTAGTCTTTATTTATTTTGTACTGAAGCTTTTTCCATGATTCATCCCTTTTGCAAATGTGGGATATGCAGTTTTCGGGATTTATAACTTCGAGCTCGATCGTCATGAGGTCCAGTATCCAGATATCCGGAGATGGGCTCGTCCTAATGGGAATTTTGGCAAGGAGGAGGAGTGGACGATTACTGTAGAGTAGGCTCGGGCGATGCTTGACAACTTTGACTTCAACTATTAGGGTATCTACCCGGGGAAGTCGATTGAGGAGTATGTGAGCGGCATGTGGGCAGTGACCAACAAGAGGATCATTCTTGTTTCTATGACCGGTGACGCCTTTTATCTGGGAGAGAGAGTCTTCCCTCAGCATGACGGAGGTTCTCTCGTGCGGGTGGTGCCCTGGGATCCTCCAGGTAACATGCATTCGATCACTGACCTATTAGATCATCTTTAAGATGAGCTTGTTGCGGATTTCCGGCTTCAGAGTACATATGTCCGGGTGTTAGTTATGAGGATTTCTTGCCTCGACTAATGGGTCCTCACCGGCCACGCCATCAGTCTTCTTCTTCCAGTTCCTACGCTCCGACTTCTTCATCTCAATCGTTGGGTCCCGTTCCTTTCATTTTGGATTATGGGCCTCAGAGCTATACTTATATGATGGGTAGCACGTTGATGACCGAATATATTAGTGAGCAGGAGCGGATACCTCAGGGGCTTCTTCCACCTCCTAGTGCTACAATGGTATGCTCTTTTTTATATTTGTAGTCAACACCCTTCGTCTCTACATATACATTTCTGAGCATTTTTCATGTTTTCACTTGCAGATGTCTATTGAGGATTACTACCGGGGTGATAGTCGAATGGCAGGTCTGATGGCTTCTGTCCGACATCTCTCGGAGCAGCAATTCAACAGGGCGGCTTCTGCGGCAGCTTCGGTGATGCCCACCTGTGGCTGGAAGAGGACCCGGACTCAGGTGATGACGATGATGAGCATGTTAATGGCAGTGCAAGTGGCTTGGGAGGCGCTATAGCTTAGGATCCACCTTCTCCCTCTTTGCTTTCAGTAGTTTGTAATCATTGGCCATGTATCAGCCTACACATCTTTATGTTTCCTTCTTTTTGTAATCATTGGCCATTCCATAAAGTATATGGAATGGCCAATTTCGGTCAAGTTTTGATGAGAGATGTGTGTATGGATTTGAAGGGAGTGAGTATGGGTATATATATATGAGATGTACGAACAGTATGGGTGATTTGTTTGCAGGTTTTGAGACTTGTTATGACAAGTTGGGACTGAACATATTTTCTGCAGAATGTTGTTGTAATCTGGGAAGTTGTTTCGCAAGAGACACATGTCTCGTACGAGACATGTCCTCGGCCTTGATTGATTTTTTCCTTTTCCTTTCGGGATTTGGCAAGCAAGTCATATATAAATACATCTAGTCTGTCCCAGGCCTTCATTCAGCCTCTTAGGTCTTTAAGGAAACCCTTCTAAGATCAAATTTTGACATTCTCTTCCTCTCTTTCTTCTATGGCTTCTTAGGAAGTTGTTTCTTCTTCCATGATCGTCGATGATTTCTCTCTTGATTTGGAAACGGCGCGCGCCTATAAGTATGACTTAACAAGATTCGTTCATTCTTTTTGCGGGCGTTCCCAAGAAAGATTTGTGAACATGTATGGTTTTAAGATCCTTTTTACTTTGAGGACTCTCAAGTCGGATTGGAGCCTCTTGTGGGTGAGTGACGCGCTTTTGGAATCCTTCCCTCCATCATTTCAACTTCTCCCTTAATAAGATGGTGCCAATGGTTGAAGAATTTGTGGCTTTCTTGGATATGCCTTTGATCGGTAAGATAGCAATTCCCAAGTACGATAAGAATCATGCAGAGTCAGTTTAGGCACAATTTTAACATTACCTTCTTTGTGGCAAAGATGTATTTGCCATTGTGCAACCCCACTCGGTTGGATTCAATGTTACGAACATTGCCGAACAAAGTAAAATTTCATGTTATATGTTGATTAGCCCCGCTATCCACTAGCGAAGGCTCATCATTCATCTTACCATTCATACGCTCATTAGATCTAACGTTGGTCTGCACAATGGCTTTGAAACTGCTTCATTGTTCACTTGAGTCCCAATATATTTGCCCGTTCTTCGCCTGTCATGCATGTGCCTTCCTCATCATCCACTTGCACAGTGTTAGCTTTAGCGCCGAAAGATTCGCGCCTTTTCGTTCTTCCAGAGGCAGTCATAACATTCTGCCCTTTCTCTTTCTGCTCCTTATGGATTGCTCGTCCCATCATTCTGGAACTCCTACAAGCTTGAAAAATGAATTTGCCTCATGTCCTTTCTTCTTACAGTGTCCACAAGTCACATTGTGTGGATACGTCGGTCCGTAGCGATTTGTTTTTCAATTTTTTTAACGGTATTAAGAGAGTCGTCACCATTATTTTTAAAAAAGAAAAAACAATTGAAAAACCTTTTACTTTAATGAAATCTAGTTTCGGGGGTCTTGTTACGAAGTGGGAAGGTGCTAGGCACCAATTTCGCGCAGTTCATTAGGACATGTTTTTCTAATTTGTGTGAGTTAATAAGACTTAATTTCGTTATTTATTTAAAGAAAAAATTAGCTATTTGATGGAAAAGCTAGTGAAATTTTTATAACTGACTTTTAATGTCGTTCGTATGTTGAAGAACAGCTACGAAACCTTTTTAGTCGTCGATTTCCTTCGTCTTCTTTAATGGTGATGGGCAGGATCTCGAATAGAAAGCTCTCTTCTTGAGATGAACTTTAGCAGCAGACTTTAGTTTAGGTGGGGAGTTTAGATAAGTTGTGGGTGTCAACAGAGCCTATCAGTGACGTCTTTTGCGAAGCAGATGGGCATCGTCGATAAAAATCGAGACACACACCTTAGGGATGAAAGGTGGCGACAATGAGGGAGGTTGCTCACTTAACGCACTCGAGCGCGCGAGAAACAAGAATAGAGAGGAGGCGGCGACAATGAGGGAGGTTGCTCACTTAACGCACTCGAATGCTCTCGGGAGCGCACGAGCAAAGGAAGGCGGCGAGGGCCTCAAAATTACTCACTGAACGCTATCGGGAGCGCATAAGTTGTCGATAAATTTTATACTAGTGTATCATTAACAAATTTTAAATTTTCATTAGGATAATGAAAATAAATTTATTGCTCAAAATACCTTTATAGTGACAAAAACAAAGTGGGGAGATCATTTCGAAACAAAAGGAGTACGCTGTATTTTGGGAAACCTCTCATCATCCCGACCTAAAAAATACTCCCTCCATTCCAAATGACCTTCCCACATTTTTTGTGGTTATTACAAAGCTACTTTAAGCAACAAATTTAGGTTCATTTAATAATCGTCATGAAAATTTAAAAGTTGTTAATGATACGTTATTGTAAATATTATCAATAAATTTTTTTAGATATTCATTAAAATAATTAAGTTAAGCTAAATTTATTGCTCAAAGTACGTTAATAAAAACAATGAAAAAAGTAGAAAAATTATTTCGAGACTAAGAGATTATGGATTAGGCCAAGATTATGCATGAATTTGTACAATGGTTGGTAACGAAAGTATTATGCAGAATAATTAAAGATAAGAAACCATCAAACCTTTACTCCAAAAGAGAAAAGATGATTATCTCAATGCATATGTAAAACTTGTTATTGATAGTATTATTGATGGTGTATCAATTACAAGTTTTAGATTTACATTAGCATAATCAAATTAACTTATTACTACTGTTCAAAGTTCAATTCGTAGTAACGACAAAAAAAATAAAATAGGAAGATCATTTTGGGACGGAGGGAGTATAGATAAAAGAAACAACATGATACATATCTACAACTTAAATCTGAATTCCATGACTAGTAATAATCAGGCGCGAATCCAGGATTATGGAATCGCATGGGCTTGATATTTAAAAATATTGTGAACAATAAAACAGTGAAAAATAACTTCATATATATAAAAAATACATATAGTCGGTGACTTAGGTAAAAAAAAAAATTCAAAATTCTGAGGTGGGCTGTAGCCCACGTCAAATAGGGCTGGATCCGCCCCCGTTAATAACATGACATAGTAATAACCACGCCTCTCCTCAAAACGATCAGCTAACACCTTTGTTACCTAAAGAATCATTATTGTTGGGCCTTGAATCTTTTCTTCACAAAAGCATCATCCTTAGGACCCTATAATTTTAAAAGCACAAACACATCAGTTTCTGGGAGACGAATGAAGAATGAAGAATGAAGAATGAAGACACCCTCAAAAAATAACCACAATATAAATTTCAAGAGACGAAAAAGAAGCAATCAAATTAGCTCCATGAAGACGCCCTCAAAAAATAACCACAATAAGAAAGTCTGGGTTATTAGGAGATCCAACGAACGTTTTCCACAATGGCAAATCAAGGGGGCACATTCACAGGCAATTAGTACGCCCGGAGTCACTTTCAGACACATTTCTCACAACACCCGAGCGAGCAGGTTTTAAGCAGTAACAAAAGAAACGTGAAACCTTAGCGAAGAGAGAGTTATGCCAAGAGAGTTGCAGAAATGGTAGTTTCAAGCTGGCTGGTTTCATCGTCTTTGGGAGATGTGAGCGCATTCAATTTTCTAACAGTTCTAGAACCAACTAATTTATTCGTACAAGACGTGATGTCATGATAGCACCAAAGACGATGAAAAAAACTAGCATTTTTCTTTTCTACTTTAAGGAGAAAAAAGATGAATTTATCTGAGTTATTCTAAACTATCTGACTTCAGCAAGCTTGAATGGTAAGCAGGTGAGTTTGGTAACCAATAGCAGTTAGAAAGCCATGGAAGGAGGAATGTCAGCAGTGAAAGTTGATAGTTCGCAAACCAAAGGCGAGGTAGCATTCCTCTACTCTAGTTGAAGTACAAGGAAGCTTTGTTTGTTATTAATCTGCAGGAGCTGTGCCATCGTTCCATGAGGCTATAAGATCTTTGTGCAGCAGGTTTGGTGATTGATGCAATTCAGGTTGAGCTTGATATGCAATTCAGTAGGTGAAGAAGAGTCCATATCAGTAATATCTTTATCACGCCCCCGCAAGATGGACGACCGTTTTAGGAGACCAATCTTGGATACGCAAGTTTGAAACTGGGAGCGGCTGAGAGGTTTGGTGAGTACGTCCGCTAACTGATCTTTGCTTGAGACAAATGAAACCTGAAGTCTTTTATTCTGAACATGCTCACGAACGAAATGATAGTCAAGACCAAGGTGTTTCATGCGAGAGTGGAATTGTGGGTTTGCAGCAACATATGTGGCTGCCATATTATCACAATAGATCACCGGAGGTGAGGAAGAAGGGAATTAACCCAAGCTCATGAAGTAAGTTTCTGACCCACATGACTTCGGCCGTGGTGGCTGTAATTGCTCTGTATTCTGCTTCAGTGGTGGAGCGGGCAAAAGTTCTTTGATTCCTTAAACTCCAAGAGATAGGATTCTTATCCATATAGACAATGTAGCCCGTGGTAGAGATGTAGTCATCCTTGTCATCAGCCCAATCGGCATCGGTGAATGCATGAACTGAGGTGGGGGAATCTTGTTTGAGAAGTAACCCGTGAGATGAGGTCCCAATAAGAAATCGAAGTAGGCGTTTTAGGGTGAGCCAGTGATTTTCTGTGGGACGATGGATATACTGAGAGAGGTGATTGATTGCAAAGGAGATGTCAAGGCGAGTAAGAGAAAGATATTGTAGACTTCCAACAATAGCACGATACTCGGTGGGGTTTGGGAGGGGAGAACCACCTTTGGCCGAGAGAGGGGGATGAGTAACCATGGGAGTCGGAACAGGTTTGGCGTTGGCCATGTTTGTCCGATGAAGAAGATCAAGAGTATATTTATGCTGACTAAGGAATAGACCCTGCGAATGGGGAATTACTTCAACGCCCAAGAAGTATGAAAGTGGGCTGAGATCCTTAAGAGAAAAACGAGCAGAAAAGGCGGAGATGAATGAAGAGAGAAGTGAGGGATCGAAGCCAGTGATGATGATGATGTCATCAACATAAACAAGGAGATAGAGAAGGCCATTAGGGCGACGAATAGTGAACAGAGAAGAGTCAGAGATGCAGTTTGTAAACCCAAGAGAGAGGAGATAGGATCGGAGCTCATTGTACTATGCAGGGGGCCTTGCTTGAGGCCATAGAAACTTGCTTTAATTTGCACACATGAGAGGGAAAAGAAGGATCTGTGAAGCCAGGAGGTTGGGCCATAAAGACCTCTTCAGATAGGGAGCCTTGAAGAAAGGCATTGTTGATGTCAAGTTCGCGAATTGGCCATCCATTTATGGTGGCAATGGAGAGAATGGTTTGAATGGTGGCGGGTTTGACAACGGGACTAAAGGTTTCGGAGTAGTCAAGGCCAAGGCGTTGATAAAAACCTTTGGCCACAAGACGGGCTTTGTGACAGATCAATAGAGCCATCAGATTTGTACTTTGTTCGAAACACCCATTTACAACCAATAAGATTTTGAGAGGGAGAGGGGGGAACAAGGCTCCAAGTGTCATTACGAATCAATGCATCATATTCTTCTTGCATGGCTTGGCACCAAACGGGATTTTTAAGGGTTTGAGTAATGTTGGTGGGTTCGGCTGTGGGATGAGATTGGGAGGCAGTAAGGTTCAGCCGGTTAATGGGTTTGGTAATGTTGTTTTGGAGACGGGTTCTAGGGCGGCCAAGGAGGTGGAGAAGGCACGGGAGAGGAGTGATGCGGCATGGTGAGAGGTGGAGGTGGGTTGGGAGGCCGAGATGGGAGTACGAGGAGTTGTGGTGGAGCTGATGGGCGTGGTTAGTTGAGAGGTGGGAGGAATTTGCGGAGAGGTTATTAAGGGGATGGATAGGGAGCACCATTCATCGGGGGATATCGGAGGAGGAACCGAATTGATGATTTTGGAGAAGGGAAAGTCGGTTTCGATAAATTTGACATGGCGGGAGGTATATATTTTGTGCGAGGTGGGGTCTAGGCAATAATAGGCACTTTGGGTGGAGGAGTAACCAACAAAGACACGAGGGCGGATCAGGGGATCTAGTTTGTGGGATGTGTAAGGACGGATCCAAGAATAGCGAGACACCCAAAGCTACAAAGTTTGAGGTAATTTGGATCTTAATCCTGAAGAGTTGAGTAGGGAGAGTGGAATTTCAGAGTTGGAGTTGGCATGCGGTTTATTAAGTAGCAAGCAGTAGCAAAGGTGAGAGGCCAATACTTACGAGACATAGAGGAATGAGTAAGAATAGAGAGGCCGGTTTCAACTATATGGCGTGGCGACGTTCAGAGTAGCCATTGTGTTCGGGAGTAAGGGGTGGAGAGGTGAGGTGTTGAATACCATAAGATTTTAGGAGGGGTTGAAGACCAATTTATTTACCGCCATTGTCACTAAAAATGGTTTTGATGGATCGATTAAAGATTTTTTCTGCAAGAAGTTTGAAATGAGAGAAGACAGAAGTTGCATCATTTTTGTGTTTAAGAGGGTAGAATCAAATATATTTAGAGAAGTGATCTACGAATATAATGTAATATTTTGCAATTGTCAAAAGATGGGATAGGGGATGTCCAAACCTCACTGTAAATAACATCCAAAGGACCAAAAGAACGAATAGTATTATCAAAGAAGGGTAATTTGTGACTTTTGACACAATCACAAGAATTACAATGAAAAAAAACCGAACTAGGGATATTAAGTGAATTTTGAACTAAGAAAGCGTAAAATAGAGGGGAGGGTGGCCTAATCTATGATGCCAATTGTTGATGGGGACAGATTAACGGAGTGAGCAGCGAAAGCGGCGGGATGCCATTCGCAAACCTTTGGATTTAGGTTGACCTTGAAGAAGAATGTTTCCCGTTTGGATATTCTTCCCAACATAAGAATTTGGTGAGAAGGTGATGGAGGAATTGTTATCTTGACAGAATTTAGAATTAGAGATAATGTTACGAGAAAGGGAAGGGACATGAAGAACGTGATTTAATTTGAATGTAGATTTAGGAGTAAAGAGAGAAGTAGAACTGGTGTTGGAGATTTGCAAGCCGGAGCCATCACCGATGAGAAGCTCCTCGGTGCCATCATAGGGAGAGTGAAGGGCAAGATTTTCAAGATAGCTTGTAGCATGGTGTGTGGCCCAGCTATCCAAAAGCCAAGAGGGTGAGGGAGCCGAGAGGTGGTGGTTACGGCATAGGCTCTAGGGTGGGAGTTTGGGTATGGAGATGACGATGGGCGAGGGTTGTAGGAGTATAGGGATTTGGATTAGGGTTGGGTAGTGGAGTTGAGAGAGGTCGTGGCCGGGAGTACGACACCATTGGCATCTTCCCTTGAAGGGGACAGTGGGAAGAGGAGGTAGGGTTTGGGGTAGGGAGTATGCCGCCCGTGAGACTAGGAGACCTAGAAGGGTTGTGTCGGGTATTGTTTCTGGCCGCATAGTGGACAAACGATGGGAAGGAAGGAGAAGAGCTGGATTTAATTTTGAGAGATAGTTCTTTGGTGATGAGTTTTGCATGAAGTTCATCGAAGGTAATAGGGTTTTCACGATTTTGGACGGCGGAGATAATGGGATCGTAGTCCGGATCATTAAGTTGATCAAGAATTCTATCGACTATGTCATCCGGTCGAAGGCCAGGCTAGGGAAGCAAGATGATCGGTACAAGATTTGATCTCTTACATGAAATCAGAGATAGAGCGGGTACCTTTAGTGATGTTACAAAGGCGATCTTTGAGTTGACCTTTGGAGGGTTGGCATAGGTTTTAGCAAGGGATTTCCATGCCTCGTATGTAGTAGGGCAAAGAGAGATGAGAGGGACAATAGGGGCCGAGAGGGTACCTGCAAAGAGAGCCCAAGATGAGTTTGTCTTGGCGGAACCCAGTGGTATAGGCCGGATTTGGAATTTGGTTGGTGGGGGTAGGCGAAAGCTTCGGTGGTTGGTGAATTGGGTGTGGAGGCATCGGTGATGGCGGCGGTTGGGATGGGAGTAGTAGGTGCGAGGTATTTTGAGGGAGCTAGATGGGATCCATCAATGAATTTGTATAGGTCGAGACCTAGGAGAGTTGCCTCGACTTGAGTTTTCCAAGATATGTAATTTGTAGGGGTAAGTTTTAGGGCATGGGAAAGAGAAACAACGATGAGAGGAAGGTTGGTTCGGTAGGAGTTGGGTAGTATAGAGAAGTCAGAAGTTGCCATGGTTGAACAGAAGAGGGAGAAAGGGCGGCTGGGAGAGAGAGGAGATCGGAGAGGGAGACGGAAAGAGAAAAAAGGAGAGAGAGAGAGAGAGAGGGCGAAATAGAGGAGGGGATCAACTAGGGTTTAGAAAGAAAACAACCTAGTTGCTCGATGCCATATGAAAGTAAGAGTGAGTCTCCTGTGAGAACACACATGCCCGTCTCATGGGTGAGGCGGGTCGGAATGACCCGTGACCCGCGACCCGCGACCCGAGAATTTCCACTTGCGGTTATGCCGCGTTGTTTCTTGTTCCATTTGCCGTATACAGCCTCCTTTTTATTATTATGCGTTTTTATTACTTTCTTTTCTTTTTGCTTTTTTATTATTTTTTCTTTTCATTATTTTTTTTTTATTTTATTTTTTTCTTTTTTATCTTTTCATTATTTTTTTATTATTTTTACTATTAATTCACAAGTGTAGTACTATTACTTATAGCAATACAACTATTACTTATAGCAATACCAACTATTACTTAAACAAATGAGAAGTATTATTCAAAATGAAAACTTGTTTCTAAAATTATTAGTATTAGTTAAAAAATAAAATAACACTATTACTTCACAATTGTAGTACTATTACTTATAGCAATACCAACTATTACTTAAACAAATGAGAAGTATTACTCAAAATGAAAAAAAGTTCCTAAAACTATTTTTAGTTAAAAAAAAAATAACACTATTACTTCACAAGTGTAGTACTATTACTTATAGCAATACCAACTATTACTTAAACAAATGAGAAGTATTACTCAAAATGAAAAAGTTCCTAAAACTATTTTTAGTTAAAAAAAAAAAAATAACACTATTACTTCACAAGTGTAGTACTATTACTTATAGCAATATCAACTATTACTTAAACAAATAAGAAGTATTACTCAAAATAAAAACAATTATTAAAACTATTTTTCGAAAAACACTATTACTTTACAAGTGTAGTACTATTATTTATAACAATACCAACTATTACTTTACAAATGTAGTACTATTATTTATAACAATATCAACTATTACTTTACAAGTGTAGTACTATTATTTATAACAATATCAACTATTACTTAAACACATAAGAATTATTACTCAAAATGAAAACACCTTCCTCTTCGATCCACAAAGTGTAGTACTATTACTTATAGCAATACCAATTATTACTTAAACAAATGAGAATTATTACTCAAAATGAAAATCCCTAAACCAAAGCAACCCCTCTTTACCAAAATCTCCATTGTCAGCCATGCTAAACCCTCTTCGACATACGTTAAAACTACAGGAAACTTGCTCTGGTTAATTTCAATTTCACTCACAATTGATTTCCTTCAATTTGGTTTTATTGACCGACATACTGATTCAATCAATCAGGCTAGTTATAATCTTTGGTTACATTTAGGAATGGCATCAGGACAGTGGCGAAGAAGCGTCGTTGGCGGAGAAGCCAATCGTCGCTTCCGAAACTTCGGGGAGAGGGGATTGAAGAAGTGGTTTGTTGATTTGGTTTGGGTGTGAGGAAATTGGATCGGTGATAGGCTTGAATTGAAGTTCGCCGGTTGTTTTTGAGATCGGAGAGGGATTGGGGAAGGTTTGGCGGAGAGAGAGCTTGGATTGAGGAAGAAGACGGCCTTGAGGGTGGGCAATTGCGTATAGAGAGAGAGTGATGAGAGAGAGTGGTGCGTGGGTATTCTTGGGCGGGTAGGGCGGGTCATGGCCATGGATCCGACCCGTCTCATGGATGAGACGGGTATTGTTGTTCCTACGCAAGTTTTTGTCTGAAAGTAATAATATTTGGAAGAATAAGTAAAGCTAGGAGGAAGAGTCCATATCAATATGGTGAAGAAGAGTCCATATCAGTAGGTGAAGAAGAGTCCATATCAGTAATATCTTTATCAGGTTCCTCCTCGTGACCTAAGCCGTGATGCTCATGGACAGCTTATCTCTAAGGCTCTAACTGCATTTTCTTTTCAAAGTTGATTGTATTCCAAATATGTGATCTAAAGCTCGCTTACACACACAATATCATCAGTAGGAACTCTACTTTTCTGGTTGGGAAGCCTCTCTGTTCTTTTCACTTCTTATTACTCTTTTCTTTCACTCCTAAATGTCTTTTTCAGTGGTAAATCTAAAGAATTTCATAGTGGTTTCTCGCCCAAAGGGCACGCAATGCTGCTTTTTGTTGCGGCCAGAGTTTAAGGGCACTGTGTTTTCTACTTAAAAGAATATGTCCATCTACCAAGAACCACTCCCCAACCATATGTTTAAAATGACAGGATGAAGAAGCTACCCCATTGAAAAGAAGGTTATCAAGCTAACAAAAAAAAAGGCAAACAGGTGCGTGCCCTCCTGCTAGCGGGAGTTGGGAGAGAGCAGATTCGCTGCCTTTCCCACCCAAGATTCTTAGAAATACATTGGCCAAGTTATAGTTAACAAAATAGAAAACCCCAAATCAAGAACAAACATTAATATATAAATGTAAGTAACCTTGAATCCTTCATACAGTACTATACGGAAAGAAGCCACTTGCCATTAACCCAATCTTGATGAACCCTCAATTGACCAATACTATAAGCAATTTCCTCCTCGGTAGTCGGAAAATACACAAAATATTTATCCCGAATGATCCCGCTAACCTTACCGGTCCACCAGCCATCGTTGTAATAAACATCAACCATGTCGGAAAGATTGAATTCTGTTGCCGGAAAATCGGGTGGAAAAGGGCGGATCTGATCGACAGAGACGATCTCTCTCAAAGGACCAAATCCATCATCCTTGAGTAGATTTCTGTACTGAACAATGTAATTTTTGAAATTTGATGATGGGTTCTTGCGGGGAATGGCGGCTATGATGTTTGCCGAGTAGTAAGAACCCACAAACCCAACTTCTTTCATTGCTACTTCAACTCGATCACCTCTTTTAAACGCCATTCTTAGTTTTTTGTTAATCCCTATTATCTTTTCGGATAATTTTTAGAGACGGGGCGTTTTTGGTGATGTGGTGGGTGGGTGGGTGGGTGGTGGGGGGTTTGAGGGTGGGGGTGGGGGGAGGGGGGTTGAAGCCCGATCCGTCGGATGAAACGGACCTAAATTCAGTTCGTCCAGTCCCATTATTCATGTCCAAGCCCGCCTATTTAGTTTGGATCTGAAGATTCACGGGTCAAACGGATTTTTCTATTGTTTTTAAAAAAAAATATGAAAAAATAAAAGGATATTTAGTATTTAATAAGCTATTTTTAAAAATATAAAACCACTTAGACATAAGAAAATTAGTTGTTTTATATATAAAAAAAAGATAGAAAAAAACTAAACAAATGAAAATATATAAAAGAAAAGAGACGGACTACTCTTTATTTTTATTGTATTTTTAAATTTTTATTATTTAGAAAATAATATTTTAGACTTTTTTTATTACTGATATTTTTACAAATAGGTATCTAAAAAAAGATAAAAAAAAAATAAACAAATAAAAATATATAAAATAAAAGAGGAACGGACTACCCTTTATTAATTTTTATTAATTTTTTATTAATTAGGAAATAATATTTTAGACTTTTTTTATTACTGATACTTTTTCAAAAATGTATATAAAAAAAATAGAAAAAAACTAAACAATTTAAAGTATATAAAAGAAAAGAGGGATGGACTATCCTTTATTTATTTTTATTTTTTATTAACTAGGAAATAATATTTTAGACTTTTTTTATTACTGATATTTTTTTCAAAAAGGTATATAAAAAAGATAGAAAAAACTAAACAATTTAAAGTATATTAAAGAAAAGAGGGACGGACTATCCTTTATTTATTTTTTTTATTAATTTTTTATTGACTATGAAATAATATTTTAGATTTTTTTTTATTTCAGATATTTTTTACAAATAGGTATATAAAAAAAGATAAACAAAAAACTAAACAAATGAAAGTATATAAAAAAATGAGGTAATAACGTAATCAATTTAATAATAGAAACTCTATGAATATTTATTTCATAGTTTTTTGGGGGAAATTTTCATTGTCTTCAATTGATACAATTTTAAATTACATAGTCTTAAAATAAAAATTCTTCAAATGTTCAAATGAGTCTTCAAATCTTCGAATGAGTATTCAAATCTTCAAAGTAATTATTGTTTTCAAATTTAATGAAGTCTTCAAATTTAACAAAGTCTTTAAAATAAATGAGTCTTCAAATCTTCAAACTAATTATGGTCTTCAAATCTTCAAAGTTTTCAAAAAGCTTTAGGTCTTCAATATTGTTATTGCTTCAAAGTCTTTAAATTTGTTGAATTCTTCTTTTTCTTCTTCTAGTATCATTCTCGCAAAAAATTCTCGTTGAGATTGTCTTCTTCGAGGCTTTCATAATCATCGTCTTCAAGATCCCGGAATGTGCCTTGTTTTCTCAAATCCGCGTCATCCCAATCTGCAAGACAAATCAATCTCTCTATAAGAGCGGGTTTGAGTTGGTTTCGCTTTGACGTCACCACTCTTTCAGCAGTACCAAAAGTAGTCTCCGATGCTACCGTGGACACCGGAGGGGTAAGTAGATCATGCGCCATCACCGAAAGAATAGGATAAATATTAGCATGCAATTTTCACCATCGTAAGACATTCAAGTTTTCAAAACTTTCACCATCTAAGGGGTAATATGGGTTTTCAAGGTATTGGTGTAATTCATCTACACCACTTTGAGAACCACCACTAGATGAGGATGAAGTTTTTCCTTTTGTCATGAAACCCCATCCTTTTTTTTTTTTTATCATTTTTGTTGTTGCACTCCATTTTCTTTCGGATGTTGTGTTGGGTCCCGTTAGTGTTCTACAATAGTGGTCGAACAAACTGTTGGGTTTTGGGGTTACAAACGCAGCGAAAAATTTAACAAAGAACATCAAAACCCTAACCTTTAGATCCGTCTAGCATGAAGAGATTAGAAAAACTATGAAATAGAATTACATACCTTTAATGCGATTTCATTTGTCAAAGTAGATCTCAAAATTCAAGCCTTGAATTTTGATGTCGAATCTTCTAATTTCCTTCTTCGAACTTGGTGATGAAATCAACAATGGAGCTTCAAGCCTTAGGAGATAAAACAACCTCCCTCTAATGGTGATCCACACGCGAACGAACCAAGAACTTCTTCTTGTTGGATTGCTAGATGATCCTATTGATTATTGAATCAATATTCAATAATCAAAGCCAAAACTATGGAATAATTTGGGAGCCTTTGATTCAAAATCAAAACCAAAATCTAGAGTTTCATAAAGCTAGAATAATGATGTGTGTGAGAAAGATTTTGTGGCTGCAAAGGTTGTATTTATATCCCATATAAATTTCCTAACAATTAGGGTAGAAACCTTGTCAAACACCAAAACCTTCTAAGCCAAGGAATCACGTACGGATCAAAATTTGACCGGGGCGCGACTCGTGCTCCTGGGCACGACTCGTGCCACGAGTCGTTTCAGGTTATCACGAGTGTCCCAAGCCAAAACCAAGTCGTGATACGAGTCGTGACTAATTTTGTACTCGTGTTGGTTTTTGTCAAGAATCGTGCTCAAGAGCACAAGTCGTGCCCACCCCACAAAGTCAACAAGTCAATGTTTCCTTGATTGCCTCAAAATGCAGTCGTTCTACTGCTCCTGTCATGACTCGTGCCCAAGGGCACGAGTCGTGCCTTTCCCAAAATTTCTAGATTTCAGCTCGAATCAAATTCGTTCTTTGTGTGTGACCCAAAAGGAATTATATTATGATAGTAGTGAGTCGAAACATCGACCTCACAAGACATAAGTGACTTCTAGCAAATCATTATGTCCACCCAATTAATATAATATCAAAGCTTGATTTCTCGATAGATCAAATGTCACAATCCCTTTGTTCACGATGTCCAATTGAATATGAGTCATGGTCTAGGTCAACTAATCTTGTTCAATGCTTTCTCGATTCCGAATATGTTGATAATCCAAATGCATTTGATCTCTATCAAATCACTTGAGTGTGGCCACACATTTCATCAACATCATTCATCGAGGGGCCCAAGCAAACATCTCTCTTCATAAGAGGGACAAATCCCGTCTTGACTTATCATTTTTCCCTACATGAATCCAATCGTGCTAACATAGCCCTTATTGCTATCCGATTAAAGATAGTGTTAGACTATATCAAACACGATCTTCACCATGTGGAAGACGATGATAATCTCAGGTACTAAGGATTCAATAACACGACTATCACGAGATTTAATCATGACAACAGACCATGTCATAAATCTCAAAAGTAAGTCAAGTCCAATACTTGTTCTCTAGCAAGTATCCATAAGTGTAATGTGCATCTCCATGCATATAATCATCTCCATGGTTTTCCATTACCAACTTATACTAGTTGTTCTCAACAACTAGGGACGCAATTCAATATAATAAACATGCAAAACATGCAAAACATATAATGAACAGAATAAACACACTCTATAATAAATGATAAAAATGATACATTACGGTTCAAGTTAAATATAACTGTAGCCTAGGGCATTACATCAACAATCTCCCACTTGCACTAGGCTCCATCTATGTATCTAATACCCATGGACCTCACATGACCATCATGCTTTGTTTGTGCGAGGGGCTTTGTAAGCGGATCCCCAATGTTATCATCGGTTGATACTTTGCATATCTTAACGTCTCCCCGATCAATGAACTCTTAAATGAGATGAAAACGTCTAAGTATATGTTTGGATCGCTGATGTGACCTTGGTTCCTTTGCTTGCGCAATGGCACCATTATTGTCACAATAAAGTTCCACCGGATTAGTGATACTTGGAACAACTTTCAAGTCACTAATGAACTTTTTGATCCAAACTGTCTCCTTAGCTGCATCGGATGCCGCTATATATTAGGCCTTAGTAGTAGAATCGGCAATAGTACTCTGCTTGGAACTCTTCCAACATATCGCACCTCCTTTAAGCATAAACACAAATCCCGACTGCGATCGGAAATCATCATTGTCGGTTTGGAAGCTAGCATCTGTGTAACCTCTTACAACAAGATCTTCTTTCATCTCTCCAAATACCAAGAACGCATCCTTAGTCCTTCTTAAGTACTTTAGGATCGTCTTGACTGCCATCCAATGGTTCTCATCCGGATCAGATTGGTAACGACTTGTCATGCTCAAAGCATACGAGACGTTGGGTCTTGTACAAATCATATCGTACATGATAGATCCAATAGTCGAAGCGTATGGAACTTCATTCATCCTCTTTCGTTCATCAGTTGTCTCAGGACACTGAGTCTTACTAAGAGTAACACCATGACCCATTGGCAAGTTACCTCTCTTAGAATTTTCCAACTTGAATCTTTTAAGAACCTTGTTAATGTAGGTACTTTGACTCAAACCAATCATCCTCTTAGATCTATCTCTATAGATCTTAATACCAAGGATGTAAGCGGCTTCGCCCATAACTTTCATTGAGAAACACTTCCCTAACCAGGACTTGACAGTCTGAAGTGCAGGAATGTCGTTTCCAATGAGTAAGATATCATCGACATACAATAAGAGAAATAGCACAACGCTCCCACTGAATTTCATGTATACACAAGGTTCATCTTCGTTCTTGACAAAACCAAACTCTTTGATTTTCTCGTCAAAACGAAGATTCCAACTCTTAGAAGCTTTTTTCAATCCATAAATGGATCTCTGTAACTTGCACACCTTGTTAGAATTTCGTGGATCGACAAAACCTTCGGGTTGTGTCATATACACATCCTCAAACAGTTTTCCGTTAAGGAAAGCGGTTTTGACATCCATTTGCCATATCTCATAGTCATAATACGTAGCTATGGCAATCAAAATTCTAACAGACTTAAGCATGGCAACAGGCGAGATGGTTTCATCATAGTCTACACCATGAGTTTGCCTATATCCCTTTGCTACAAGCCTAGCCTTGTAAGTATGCACCTTCCCATTCATGTCAGTCTTTTTCTTGAAGATCCACTTGCACCCTATGGTTTTTACACCTTCGGGTGGCTCAATCAAGTTCCAAACTTGATTATCCGATATGGATTGCAATTCAGATTTCATGGCTTCTAACCATTTATCCGAATCGGGATCGGACATCGCCTCTTGATAGTAAGTAGGTTCGTCATTCTCAATGACTTCCACTTCATTACTTTCCGACACGATAAATCCATATCTCTCGGGTGCGGATCGTAACCTATCCGATTTACGATGGACTTGTGCATCTTGAACCAGTTCCACAACTTCTTGTGAACTTGGTTCAGTCTCTACTATCGGTTCCATGTTATTTTCGAGTTCTTGAACTTCTTCAAGATCAATTTTACTCCCACTAGATGCTTTATTGAGTAACTATTTCTCAAGAAAAGTACCATATTGAGCAACAAACACTTTGTTCTCAATGCGGTTGTAAAAGTAATACCCTTTGGTTTCCTTAGAGTAACCAACGAAAATGACCTTGTCAGATTTAGGTGCTAACTTATCAGAGACAAGTCTCTTACATAAGCTTCGCAACCCCAAAATCTTCATGAAAGACAAACTAGGTTTTCTTCCATGCCACATCTCATGTGGGGTTTTAGGAGCCGATTTAGTAGGGACTCTGTTCAGTGTGAACGCAGTAGTCTCTAATGCATGTCCCCAAAAGGATATAGGAAGGTCTACTTGACTCATCATCGAACGAACCATATATAATAGGTTTCTATTCCTCCTCTCGGAAACACCATTCCATTGTGGCGTTCCGGGTGGAGTCAATGATAAGTGACTATTATATAGTCATTTATCCTAAGTTTTTATATACTTTTACTTAGTTAAATTACCATTTTCATCTCATTTTAGTATATTTTTAGTTCCTTTTTCATATTTATTAGATTTTACGCTTTTTGGTATACTCTATGCATTTTAGACAGGTTTTTGGAGTCTATTATGATCAAAGGATGCTTAGAAATCTTGGTGCAAAGGCATGGAGGAGCAACAAACAAGTCAAACACACAAAGCCAAATTCCAGCCAGAGCGGCCGTGCAACCAAAAGGGAGCGGCCGTGCACTTGGCCAGGTCAAAGCCATTTTTGGCCCCAAAAACGCAGAGTGGCCGTGTCTTGAAAACTGATCGACCGTGTTAGCCTTCAGAGCGGCCGTGCAGCAGAAGTGGAGTGGCCGTGCTATTTGCCTGTTCAAAAATCCAAATTTGGCGCCAAGGGAGCACGGCCGTGCAAAATCCTTGACTCGGCCGTGCAAGTCGCGTCTGCAGAATTAAAAGGCACCTTTTGAAGGCACCTTCTTGAAGAGTTTCCTCCCAATTATAAAAAGACCCATTGTACTCAGTCTTCAAGACCGAATTTTCATAGTATTTTCATCAGATATTGTTAGAGATTAGATACAAATACTTGTTACATTACTTTCCAAAGATCCTTTGAATTCAAGTCTATTTTTGGTTCTTGAAGTTTCTTTGGAAAAGAAGCAACAAAGTGAAGCATTATTCCAGCCATTCATCTTCTATTTCATCATAAGTTTCTCTTACTCTATTCTTTATTATAATTGCTTATCTGTTTTACATGGCTAGTGAGTAATCTTCCTTGTTCTTGGGGTTGGAAACTCAAAGCATAACTGTTCATCATCTTAAAATGTGAAAGTCTTGTCTTCTATCTTCATCTAAACAATTTCTTTATATCAATCTCTAAATGACTTACATTTTGGATACGTCCAACTTGTATGATTCAGTCAATTGAGAGAAGGACCTAGCGGAGAATCTCGATTGACGGAACCATATAAAGAAACTGGGTTCCATTGATCATGAAAGTAGTTCAACGGCCTAGGGATGTTCCTTTAATGAAAAGTATGTTAAATCTCGTTCTTAGTGGATTCTTACTAATTATGGTCAGCTAGAGATAAGCCGGAATGCCCGTTTGTGACAGGGCGGGAGTACCATAAACGGAAATCTCAAACAGTTAGGACATAATTAGTGAAGAATACAAACGCTACTGTCTTAACCCGAAGTAGTGTAGGCCTAACGTACCATCCTTGATTTTTATGAAAACCTTTATTTCTTAAGACAATGACTATTTGATGAATAAATTATGTGTATGATTTCCAATCCCGAGAATGTTTCGTTTTATAAAGTTTTTAAAGTATTTTCTGTATATGTTTCTTTCTATTTCCAAAACCAATCTTTATCTCCCCCAATCTATTCTATAATTTTAATAAAGACAAAAATAATTCCTAAGTAAACCCTGTCTTTGTGGGATCGACTCGTACTTGCACCCGCTCTATTGCAATAGCCCGTGCGCTTGCGGATATTAAATAAATCATTAGGTTTCGACCTCAACAAATTTTTGGCGCCGTTGTCGGGGACAACGATTTACTTTTAGTTTTTGTCTTTACTACATAAATTTTTTGTTTTCATTTTGTTTTGTCTTTACTTCCGATAAATTGTTACGTTTAATCTCTTCTTGAGTATTTTTCTTATAGTGTATGAAACGAGCTCGAACATTCTTTGACAATTTTGATCCAGAACCCGAACGAAGTTTTCACGAAAGATTAAGAAAATTCAAAGAGACACTAAGCAAGCATATGGCGGAAGGAGAGCCACAAACACCAGCTAGGACCCTACGGGTCTTTGTGAATCCAAGTACCCCGGGAACTAGATCCCCTATAGTTGTGCCAAATATCGGAGCGACACACTTTGAGATAAAGCCGCAACTTTTGCATGTGGTTATGAATAACCAATATAGCGGTACTGCTTTCGAAGATTCTCATCTTCACATCCAAACATTCCTTGAATACTGTGATACCACATTGTTATGGGTAAAATTCAGGATTGCTACGTCTTAAGTTTTTATCAGCATGTCAACATCTTCACTCTCGAAGGTAAGGTAAAAATTATTTACTTAAATTAATTGATTATTTATTTCTGTTATATTTTAAATACAGGGATAAAAAGTACGTGGGAAAAACGTGTCCAACAGACTCCTTTCAACGGCTTGGAAGACTAGGTCAAGATGAAGATAACTCACCGAAATTATAGGGAGTTTGTTAGGATTTTATCTTTTTGTTATTTATTTCTTATTTATAAGCTTATGGCTGGAAACGAAAAAAAACAACAACACAAGAACACACGCACTACGCTCACACAGCTCAAAAATCCTTTGTAATCCGCCCCAGCTTTCTGCTTTGTAATTCATTATTAATACAATTGTTTGGGAAGGTAGGTGCTCATAATCACCTCCCGAGGTTTTGTGCCGGCGAGATAGTTATCTCAAGGGTTTTTATCGTTACATGATCGAGCCATCTTGATTACATTGTTGCACCAATTATATTCCATTGCACCCTCCTTAGCTTCATTTCAATTCCTATCATTGTTGGTGTTTTTAGCCAAAAGCAGGTTTGGCGCCCACCGAGGGGCCCTTGATTTTTTAATTGGTTCAAGATTCTTACGTTTCTACCATGTCTACCCAACCTTTGACTTCCGCCGTCACCAAAGCTCTTTCTAGCGGTTTAAATCCTCAAACCGTGCTTAGGAGGCCAAGAAACATTGCCTCCTCCTCCTCCTGTGAATTCGGCAAGAAGCGAGATGTCGCCATCTCTGATCTCGAGATAAAGAGTATGCTGATGCAGATGAAGAATCAACTGGACCGTCAACAGAATAGCACCTCCTTGATAGCCGAAAGCTTGATCAGGGTGCAAAAAGAGCAGGAGTTACTCTCTAAAAGAATGGATAATGTCTCTCCTTACCGTCCCAGAGTCCTTGATTTCAACATTGGGGACAACTTTCAAACTTTCAACGAATTCCTTCCAATGGCTTCATCTGTCAGGATGTCGACATCTTCTCCTCCAATTACGACCTCTGAGGCGATGTCGACACCCTTAGCCAGCAGTGCCTACAGAATGACTTTTCCAGAAGGGCCCATCTTCACTAATAGCACCGTTCTGACATCCTCTACAGATAATGTTAATCCTTTTATTAATTTCAATACTAGTTCTGCTTTAGATAATACTGCTCGTACTACTAATCCTTTTGCAGGAACCCGTTGCAACCAGACCACCTTCTCCCCCACCGGTAACAAAGGTAATCAATGTTATTAGTGGTGGTTCTGATATTTGTGGTACTTCTTATTCTGCAGCTAAGAGATTCGCCAAGCAAGCTAAGGACGAGAAGCCTGAAATATCTTCCAAGACGTCACAACTCACCTCTCAAGATGTCATTTCCTTCGAAGAAAGTGACAAGGACAATGTTATGGATCCACATCATGACGCCTTAGTCATTGCACTCCAGATAGCTAACTGCAAGGTCATACGTATCCTAGTAGATGGGGGCAGCTCTGTGAATCTCATTATGCTGGATGCTCTGAAGGAAATGAAGATCCCTGAAGACAGCATTGTAAAGAGAACCTCGGTGCTCGTGGGTTTCAGTGGAGAAACCAAAAGTACAGTGGGTGAGATTACACTTTCAGTCTACGTCGAAGGTATCAATTCCATGGAGAGATTATGCGTGATAGATAGTACAACTTGCTATAATGTGATATTGGGAAGACCGTGGATCCATGGGATAAAGGCTGTACCATCCACCTATCACCAATGTGTCAAGATGCCGACACCTTGGGGCGTCGTCAAGGTTTACAGTGACCAGCAATCAGCTAAAGAATGTTATATGACTTCCATGAAGGCAT
The DNA here is from genome assembly GCA_022495995.1 of Adenophora triphylla var. japonica. Classification (NCBI taxonomy): domain Eukaryota; kingdom Viridiplantae; phylum Streptophyta; class Magnoliopsida; order Asterales; family Campanulaceae; genus Adenophora; species Adenophora triphylla. The sequence goes on from JAFEMH010002228.1 coordinate 207,729, forward strand.
CAACGACCCCTAAGATGGCATAGCAATTACAGAGAAAGGCCCGTGAGGTTCTGGAGGCGAAGGAGCATGATTTGAAAGAGATACTCTTAGACCCCTCAAACCCAGATCTCAAGGTGCTGGTTGGTCAAGATGTTCCAGCAGAAATAGAAGAAGATCTTATTAATCTTTTGAAAAGCAGGATTAAAAGCTTCGCATGGAAACATGAAGATATGACAGGCATCAGTAAAGATGTGATCACCCACAAACTCAACATTGATCCATCCTTTAGACCAATCCACCAAAAGAGAAGGAAGTTCGCACAGGAAAGGAACATTATCATCCAAGAAGAAGTGGACAGACTGCTCAAAGCTAAGATGATCAGAGAGGTCGAATACCCAAGATGGCTAGCAAATGTGGTGGTAGTAGAAAAGAAGAACGGAAAATGGAGAGTTTGTATTGACTTCACAGACTTGAACAAAGCTTGTCCAAAAGATCCTTTCCCCTTGCCACACATTGATACTCTGGTAGATGCTACTTGTGGACATGAAGTGTTGACTTTCCTAGATGCGTCTTCAGGATTCCAGCAAATCCAGATGGAGCCATCCGACCAAGAGGATACCGCGTTCATCACCCCAACAGGTATTTATTGTTATATTGCAATGCCTTTTGGACTAAGAAATGCAGGTGCTGCATATCAGAGGCTAGTCAACATGATGTTCAAAGAGAAGATTAGGGACACTATGGAGGTATACATCGACAATATGGTGATAAATTCGAAGAAGGCTGAAGATCATGTTCAAGATCTTGCTCAAGCGTTTGACATTCTAGACAAGTTCAACATGAAGCTGAACCCAGCAAAGTGCAATTTTGGCATGAAGTCCAGGAAATTCTTGGGGTACATGGTGACGCATAGAGGGATAGAAGCAAGTCCAGAACAAATAAAAGCCATTATCAACTTAACGTCACCCAAATCCATAAAAGATGTTCAAAGATTGACAGGGAAGGTGGCAGCATTGAATCGATTCATCTCAAAATCCTCAGACAGATGCAAGCCGTTCTATGACATCTTAAAGAAGAATTCTAGGTTCGAGTGGACTGATAAGCATGAACAAGCCTTTCAAGATTTGAAGATGTACATGTCAACACCTCCCCTTCTTTCAAAGCCTCAAGAAGGTGAGCCATTGTGTGTCTACTTAGCTGTCTCCGAAACCGCAGTTAGTGCCGTCCTGGTCCGTGATCAAGATGGCATTCGGCGAATATACTATGTAAGTAAAACATTGCTCGATGCGGAAATCAGGTATTCACACCTTGAAAAGTTAATATTAGCTTTAATTTCTGCTTCAATTAAGTTAAGACATTATTTTGAAACTCGTGTTATTATCATTCGTACTAACTATCCAATAAAAAGTGTTATGAGAAAACCAGAAATGTCAGGAAGGATGGCCAAGTGGCCCGTTCAGTTAAGCACTTATGACATCAAATATGAGCCTAGAACAGCAATAAAATCACAAGCACTTGTAGATTTTGTGGCAGACTTTAGTCCAAGTATGCAACCAGAAGTAGAACTTGAAGCCCAACAACTCCAAGATGGGGACTTCTTGAGGATGTGGACTCTATTCACAGATGGTGCTTCTAATATGAGGGGCACAGGGTTAGGTGTTGTCCTAAAGTCACCACAAGGGGACATCATACCCTAAGCCATTAGTTGTGATTTTAAAGCCACCAATAATGAGGCAGAGTACGAAGCCTTAATCGTGGGCCTATCCGTGGCTCTAGACATGAACATCAAAGCAATACAGGTATATAGTGATTCATTATTACTTGTAAATCATTTTAACGGTTCCTATGCAGCAAAAAATGCCAAGATAACAGCTTATTTGGGCATTGTAAAGATTTTGGCAAGCAAATTTCAAATATTCTCTTTTAAACAAATACCTCGAGAAGAGAACTCTCAAGCAGATGCATTGGCAAATCTTGGATCAGCTTTCAAGAGTTTATCTCAGACCAATATCCCAATCATACATGTTAACATCCCTGCTGTGGAAAGGTTAGAACTATTCTGTATAGATGACGACATCCCTGATAGTCAGATGCAGATATCTTGGATGACGCCAATAATCAAATATCTTCAAGACTATCCATGATGAGGAAAAGAACGCTAGAGCATTCAGGGTAAGAATTTCAAGATTTATATTAATAGATAATGTGCTATTTAAAAAATCATTTGCAGGCCCATATTTGAGATGTCTCGAAGCCGACCAAGCTAAAGAAATCCTAAGAGAGTTACATGAAAGATCATGTGGTAACCATTCTGGGGGCAGAAGCTTATATACAAAGGCTCTAAGAATGGGTTATTACTGGCCAACAATGTGCCAAGATGCTACCATCTTTGCCAAATGTGATTCCTGCCAGAGGCATAGCGACATCTTGCATCAGCCCGCAGAATTGCTTCATCCAATCCTCTCTACTTGGCCGTTCATGAGATGGGGGATGGATATAATGGGAAATTGCCTAAAGCTCCTGGGGAAAAAGTTTTCTTGCTTGCTATGACTGATTACTTCTCTAAATGGGTTGAGACTGAATCCTATGTGCAAGTTCGTGATAAGGAAGTCATATCCTTCATTAAGAAAAATATATTTAGTAGGTTTGGCATCCCATCTGAAATAGTATATGACAATGGCTCTCAATTCATCAGCAAGAAGACCCAAGATTTTCTTGCTGGGTGGGGAGTTAAGATGGTGACATCTTTACCTGTGCATCCTCAAGCTAATGGCCAGGCAGAATCAAGTAATAAAATAATCATCAATAACCTGAAGAAGAGGCTAGATCAAAAGAAAGGAATATGGGCAGAAGAGCTTCCCTTTGTCCTTTGGGCAGATAGAACCACACCAAAAAATGCGACAGGCCAAACCCCCTATTCCTTAGTGTTTGGAGCAGAAGCGGTCATCCCGGCAGAAATTGTCGTCCCCAGTGCCAGGCTCAAGATGTTGACACCAGAGCAAAATGATGCCAACCTGAGTCATGATCTAGACACCATTGACGAACTAAGGGACCTTGCTAAGATCAGGATAGCAGCATATCAACAGAAGATTGCAAGATCCTACAACAAGAATGTTAGATTGCGAAAATTCCAAGTTGGTGATTTAGTCTTACGAAAGGTATTTCAAAATACAAGAGAACCCAATGCTGGAAAGATGGCTCCCAAATGGAAAGGGCTATACCTAGTAGATCTTTGAAGCGACGAAAGGTTCCTATTGGCTATCAACTCTAGAAGGAGCAAGGATTTCCAGAAGCTGGAATGCCATCCATCTCAAAGCCTATTTTATGTAAGTTTAAATGATTATTTTACAATACAAATAAAAACATGGTACGATCTTTATCATCCTAAGTTCAATAAAAGTACTTGTTTCCATTTTTATTCAATTTTTGGAATAATTACTGACTTAAGCATCAGAGGGGCGTTAGCTAAGCTAACGCCCACCCCTAACATGTTTCTGTTTTGCAAGGAAATAAGAAGCATTAGAATAAAACTCATTGGTCAATTAAGATGTAAGCATCTTCCCAAGAATTTAACGTCTTATATATGGTACGGACTATCTCTCAATCTTTGTTTAAAAAGTGTTTTTATAATTATTTTATTTTCTTTTAATAAAATGTGACATCAGAAAAGATGTCAAAATCTTTCATTAATTAGTTATTTTGCAAGAAGTTGACACCTTAAACTGGAAATCTCCAAATTCAGTCCAAATCCTCGTGAAAACAACCGTTTTGAGACTGGCCATCTCACTTCCGTTTAAGGTACTTAATCCCTTCAAAGGTTTAAAGAAATTTCTTTCTTTCACCGCATTAAGGTTTAAACACCTCGCCTGGAGCGCACGATGTCAACCTTGATTGAGGTGTGTGGTGGGCCCGTATGTTTAATATATATGAATTACCCATCACCACTCAATCAATGTGTTAGACCCTAAGATCATTACAAATGGTTATGACACTTACGTGTCATCTAAGTACAAACGGTTATTGACATTTACATGTCAATCTAAGTAATTGCAAAGGATTTCTACATCCACTCGCAAGTTGTTACCATCTACGAAGAGGTTAACATATCAACCTCCTAAAAACGTTTTTCATAAAGATACTTGGGGAAAGTTTTTCCAAAACCCAAGCAAAAGTTTATCCTACAGAAAGCATAAACAGTGCTGGACCAACCCAACACTTGAAAAAACAAATTGTCTTGGCCCTTATGGGCCGATTACAAACCAAAATATTGTCTTCGGGACACAGCCCATTTCAAACCAAAGTTTTTAACCAAATTTTTTTAAAACCAAAAGTTTTTACCTTCTTCCTTCATGGGGTGGCTACTGCCACTGATGTTGTTGCTGCTCCTTCATCCAAGATATCATCACCTTTGGCTGCCGAAGATCCTTCTCCTACCTCCTCTCCCTTAGCTTCCAAAGTCTTCAAGAGGGAACGTTATTTCTCAACATTCCACTCTGTGTGCTTCTCGGCATGGAACTCCTCCATCATTTGAATCTTGATTGCAACCATGCTCTGGGCAGCGGAAGCCATCATATTCTTCTTTAAATCCTCAATCTCATGCAGCTGTGTGTCTTGAAGGGAAGACATCCCTGTCATCAAGATTTCCACCTCCTTCTGTAATTTTTCATTTTTCTTAGCCCCGGCTTCCCTCTGTTTCTTGACTTGAATAAGTTCCAGCACCAACTTCCTATTCCTTTCCTCAAGAGCGTTCATTCTTATCTTAGCAGCATCAACACCCTGCAAAAAGCCAAAAGGTAGGTCAAAACCATGGATACACTATTTCCTTTGAGACTCTGTTTTTTCATAAAAAACTTACCACTACTGCTCTAGCCAGCGCTTCTTCCATATCCCCTAAGCCTGTTTCATCCACATTTATCACCTCCTTGGAACTGCTCTTCCTCTTCTTTACCCTGGCTCCCACAGATGGTGCCTCCATCTCCCTTTTGGGCTCCAACAACTGATTGCTTGCTTGAGTTTGCCCCACGAAATCTTGAAGATCCTTAAGAGAAAAGGCTGCGGTAGACTTTGAAACTGTCAGAAGAAGTGCATTGTCAGAAGAATTCAAAATCCAGAAACACCAAGATAATGTGCACAAAGATAAAAAAGAAAACTTACCAGTAGACATTTTGGTGGAGGGTGGTATCCCATTATCCTCAGAGACTGCTATATCTTCGTAAGGTTAGAAAGATCTTTCCCCCTCTGAGAACTCCAATAACCTGTTCACCTTCCCAATTGTTTCAGCAGATGGAGGGAAAAGCTTAGCCCAATCGATAGCTGCAAAAACAAACAAAGAAATTACAACAGGTAAGTGCGGGAAATAAGGAAAAATTGAAGTTTGAAAGAAGGATACCTTCCCTATTCCATTCAGTTGCCAAGAAATCTCCTTCCTCCAAGGAATCCTTCTCGACAAAGAAATATTTCGATTTCCAACCCCTATCACTCACAGTTACTTTCAAGAACAAGGGTTTCATTCCAGTCCTAGTCTTAAGAAGGTATCTGGTAGACCCAAAAGTTTGAAGCTCATACACAAAAGCCAACTCCTTCAAACCTATATCTAAACCGAATTCACGGTTCACCCTCAAGACGCAAGAAAAGATCCTCCAAACCATGGGCATCACTTGTACAATAGCAAGGTTAGTCTTTCTAAAAAACTCGTTTATCATTGCAGGAAAATGATAAGAAAAACCCAAAGTAAAGGGATACTCGTAAAGACAAACCCATTTCGGAGATACGAAATCGGACCTAAGAAGAACATCGAATGATCTAAAGATAGTAGAATCCGGGAAGCAGTGTCGATCCTTGAGGGATTCGATCAGTTCATTGTTAAAAACACAGATTTCTTCATCTGGTTTCTTCAACAAACCTTCACACGAGAAACCCTCGTCCTCGTTTAAACTCAGAGGATTTTTCGTGGTTTTTACTTTTTTCGATTTCACCATTTTTTGAAAAAGCAACAGGAAGAAAAAGAGAGGGAAAGATTTTACCTTCAAGGAAGATTCACCGTCGTGAAGAAGAACGTATGAAAGTGATGGGAAAAGGTGAAGGAGAAAGTGAAAAAGGTTTCCAATTAAAAACCCTAGATCTTGGGGTGGTTACACTAATTAAATGGAGGTTAACTCCTCAACCGCCACGTAACTCCTCAATAATTTAAACGCAGAGCTTCTAGAAAGACGTGAAAAAAATCGACCTTTTAAATTCATTTAAAAGACAGTTTTTTGGGGACAATTGTTATGGGTAAAATTCAGGATTGCTACGTCTTAAGTTTTTATCAGCATGTCCACATCTTCACTCTCGAAGGCAAGGTAAAAATTATTTACTTAAATTAATTGATTATTTATTTCTGTTATTTTTTAAATACAGGGATAAAAAGTACGTGGGAAAAACGTGTCCAACAGACTCCTTTCAACGGCTTGGAAGACTAGGTCAAGATGAAGATAACTCACCGAAATTATAGGGAGTTTGTTAGGATTTTATCTTTTTGTTATTTATTTCTTATTTATAAGCTTATGGCTGGAAACGAAAAAACACAATAACACAAGAACACATGCACTACGCTCACACAGCTCAAAAATCCTTTGTAATTCGCCATAGCTTTCTGCTTTGTAATTCGTTATTAATACAATTGTTTGGGAAGGTAGGTGCTCATAATCACCTCCCGAGATTTTGTGCCGGCGAGATAGTTATCTCAAGGGTTTTCCTCATTACATGATCGAGCCATCTTGATTACATTGTTACACCAATTATATTTCATTGCACCCTCCTTAGCTTCATTTCAATTCCTATCATTGTTGATTGTTTTTAGCCAAAACACACACGTATTCAGAATGTTACCCCGAAAACAATTCGGATGCGCCTTTTTCCTTTCTCTCTAAAGGATAAGGCGAAACAGTGGTTAATTTCAGTCCCACCCAACTCTTTTACAACTTGGGACCAAATTCAAGAAGCATTCCTTGGATGTTTCTTCCCTCCGAGCAAGACCGCTCAAATTCAGACGAAGATTACAAATTTTAGCCAAACAGGAAGCGAATCACTGTATGACGCTTGGGAGCTATACAAAGAGCTCCTAAGGATGTGCCCTCACCACGGGCTTGAAAAGTGGTTAATTGTGCACACTTTCTACAATGGTCTCACATATAGAACACGGGAGACAATTGATGCCGCCGCAGGAGGTGCACTAATGAATAAGACGATGAATGAAGCATACGACTTGATAGAGAACATAGCCATGAATCACTATCAATGGTTCAATGAGAAGGAACAACCGCAGGGGATTCCAGGTAAGTACAATATTGATGTCATTACTACCTTGTCTTCTAAATTTGATATGCTTCTTAAAAAGTTTGAAAACTTTAATGGAAATCCCGTGGCCAACATTAATGTTGTTTGTGAACTATGTGGATCAAACTCACATAGTACAGAATGTTGTGAATTGCTTGACACTACTTCTAGTGATCAAGTAAATTTTGTTAATTCTTATGGGAAAAATGGTGGTATGTATTCAAACACATACAATCCCGAATGGAGAAATCACCCTAATTTTTCCTATAAGAATAACAATATTTTAAACCCGCAATCTTCTACACAACCACCAGGATTCACACAAAAGAATTTCAATGGCAATTCTAGTGCTTTCTCTCCCCTTAAATCTAAATTGGATCTTATTATGGATTCTATTGTTGAAAATAAGAATGAACAAGAAAAGACCAATAATGAGTTAAGGGAATCCATTAAGTCATTGAATGCTAGGTTTGATAATTTAGCCGCCCACAATAGAATGCTTGAAAATCAACAAGTCGGCACCTCGCATAGACCACAAGGGAGTTTTCCCAATCAATCGCAAAGGCCCGACGAGCATGTTAGTGCGGTAAAAACTAGGAGTGGAAAAGAAATTGTAGATCCCCTTCCTAAGGAAAATATCAAACCGAGTAAGGAGAACATTAGTCCAACCCCACCGATGGTTGAGACTAATGAAGATGTTGAAAATGGGACAGAATCCCCTAAGATTTCTAGAAATTTTGACCCTCCAATACCATACCCTCAAAAGTTGGTAAGAGCTAAACTCGACAAACAATTTGCAAAATTTTTAGAAATCTTAAAATCTATTTATATCAACATACCTTTTACCGATGCCCTTCAACAAATGCCGTCCTATGCTAAGTTCTTAAAGGATATTCTGGCAAATAAGAGAAAACTTGAGGAGCATAAGGCGCCGCTTTGACAGAAGAAGTAAGTGCCATTTTACAAAGAGAACTTCCTCCTAAATTAAAAGATCCCGGCACTTTCTCTATTCCTTGCAAAATAGGTAAATACAATGTTGATAATGCTTTGTTAGATCTTGGGGCAAGTGTGAGCCTCATTCCGCTTTCGGTAGGTAAGAAACTAGGTGTAGGAGAAATGAAACCCACCACTATTTCTCTCCAACTAGCGGATCGCTCCATTAAATACCCGATGGGTATTATGGAAGATGTCCCTTGTCAAATTGGGAAATTGATCATCCCGGTCGACTTTGTAGTCCTTGAGATGGAGGAAGATCACCAAATTTCAATCATTCTAGGAAGACCTTTTCTTGCCACCACTGATACAATAATAGATGTAAAGAATGACACTCTTTCTCTAAACATTGGAAATAAGAAATTCGAATTTAAAGACTTAAATCTCAAGAAACCGTGCCATAAAATCAACACTCCTAAAAATGATAGCAAAAAGGGTGAAAAGTCACAAGCCAAGGACTCAAAAATAATAATTAAAAAGCCCTTAGATAATAGAGGTGGAAAAAATGTGCACCCTAAAAAGCATAATAAAATTGAAAAATTAAAGGGTAGGGGGCCTAAGAAAAAAAGCACACCAGAATGTCACATACGCATCAATCATGCCAAAGGGCAAGAAATGGCGAGTTGTTAAGGATAAGAGACCATTACAATACCACTCACCGCCCATTTTTACTGAAAAAAAAGGGGTCGAGCTTATGACCTTAAACAAGCATCATTGAAATAGTAAATCGATGGATTATTTTCTTATTTGTCATAATTTTCTTTACTCTTTTCCCCACCGCATGCTTATCTCTTTACTCTTTGTCCTTGAAACATTGAGGACAATGTTCATTTCAAGTGTTGGGAGGGTATATCTATCTTTATTTTACTTGCTTTTTAGTCTAGATTTACTTGCTTTCTAGTGTAAATTTTTCTTTTTAACTTAGTTGCATTTTTATTTTATGCATGTATATATATATATATTAAAAAAAAAAAAAAAAAAAAATCCCTATGATGATTCATACTATTATTTCTTATGCTTGTCATTTGCCCTATGATAATACCTTTGTCTTTCCTCTCATATTTTCTATAAACTTAGAAATTAATAAGAAGAAAAATAGGGATATTTTTAGGAAATAAATTAAAAGCCTCATAATTTAGTATAGCAAAATATAGAGTTTTATCAAGAAAAAGCATTTGATTAGATTGAATCTTTATGGATCATCTTTATACACTTGGTTATTCTTATGAAAAATTTTGAAAATATTTCTTTAAAATTGTACATTTTAAATTCTATTAAATGTTTATTCCCTTATTAGAAGCATCCCCTTTATTTTGCATCCCTTGAATCACACCTCTTCATTAAAATTCTATCTTTCCATTTCCACTAATCGAATCAAGGTTAGGCATTTTATCTTATTTCTAAAAAGAGTGACTTAGTCATCAAATCTTATAAGCAAAAAGAAACCTATTACTTCCTAAGTAACTCGGGGCACGGCGTTCGCTGCGACGATGCTTCCTTGCCAAATAGAAGTAATATTCAAAGTATTCTTGATCTAAGTATTAGGAACATGTGGTTCGCAGCCACAATGTCTCCTACTTGAAAGGATAAAAAATAACTAAGGTCTTTTGCAAAAATATAAAACGTGCAAAAATAAGATGAAATTGTTGAAGCCTTGATGAGATTTTTCCACTATCATCATCCATTTTTCGTCATTGTGATTCAAAAATGCAATACAATTCTTCGAAAACTTCTAGTTTGTGAATAAGTGTTTATATTTTCCTTGTACATTTTAAAGTAATAAATTCATTTTTCTCAAAAATCACTCTAAAGAGTGAAAGTTTCTCTTTTACCAAGTAAATGATCTAAGATTTATCCTTCTAGCATGCTTTACTTGATCAAATTCTATATATGCTATATTAAGTTATTGTCTTACAAATTATTTCTTTAAAATATCCCCAAAATTCTTCTTTCTAATAATTTTTAAAGGTATATAAAATATGACTAGAAAGATGAAGGCAATATCCAAAAGGCATTTAGGGCTTGCTACTATATTTCTGAGGGATCATTCTTGTTTTTTCTTTTCTTTTCTCCCTCTCCATGTTTTCATCCTAAACTTGCTTGGGGACAAGCAAGAGCTTAAGCGTGGGGGAGTTTGATAAGTGACTATTATATAGTCATTTATCCTAAGTTTTATATACTTTTACTTAGTTAAATTACCATTTTCATCTCATTTTAGTATATTTTTAGTTCCTTTTTCATATTTATTAGATTTTACGCTTTTTGGTATACTCTATACATTTTAGACAGGTTTTTGGAGTCTATTATGATCAAAGAATGCTTAGCCATCTTGGTGCAAAGGCATGGAGAAGCAACAAACAAGTCAAACACACAAAGCCAAATTCCAGCCAGAGCGGCCGTGCAGCCAAAAGGGAGCGGCCGTGCACTTGGCCAGGTCAAAGCCATTTTTGGACCCAAAAAACGCAGAGTGGCTGTGTCTTGAAAACTGATCGACCGTGTTAGCCTTCAGAGCGGCCGTGCTATTTGCCTGTTCAAAAATCCAAATTTGGCGCCAAGGGAGCACGACCGTGCAAAATCCTTGACTCGGCCGTGCAAGTCGCGTCTGCAGAATTAAAAGGCACCTTCTTGAAGAGTTTCCTCCCAATTATAAAAAGACCCATTGTACTCAGTCTTCAAGATCGAATTTTCATAGTATTTTCATCAGATATTGTTAGAGATTAGATACAAATACTTGTTACATTACTTTCCAAAGATCCTTTGAAGATTCAAGTCTATTTTTGGTTCTTGAAGTTCCTTTGGAAAAGAAGCAATAAAGTGAAGCATTATTCCAGCCATTCATCTTTTATTTCATCATAAGTTTCTCTTACTCTATTCTTTATTATAATTGCTTATCTGTTTTACATGGCTAGTGAGTAATTCCCCTTGTTCTTGGGGTTGGAAACTCAAAGCATAATTGTTCATCATCTTAAAATGTGAAAGTCTTGTCTTCTATCTTCATCTAAACAATTTCTTTATATCAATCTCTAAATGACTTACATTTTGGAGACGTCCAACTTGTATGATTCAGTCAATTGAGAGAAGGACCTAGTGGAGAATCTCGATTGACGGAATCATATAAAGAAACTGGGTTCCATTGATCACGAAAGTAGTTCAACGGCCTAGGGATGTTCCTTTAATGGAAAGTATGTTGACTCTCGTTCTTAGTGGATTCTTACTAATTATGGTCAACTAGAGATAAGCCGGAATGCCCGTTTGTGACAGGGCAGGAGTACCATAAACGAAAATCTCAAACAGTTAGGACATAATTAGTGAAGAATACAAACGCTACTGTCTTAACCCGAAGTAGTGTAGGCCTAACGTACCATCCTTGATTTTTATGAAAACCTTTATTTCTTAAGACAATGACTATTTGATGAACAAATTATGTGTATGATTTCCAATCCCGAGAATGCTTCATTTTATAAAGTTTTTAAAGTATTTTCGGTATATGTTTCTTTCTATTTCCAAAACCAATCTTTATCTCCCCCAATCTATTCTATAATTTTAATAAAGACAAAAATAATTCCTAAGTAAACCATGTCTCTGTGGGATCGACCCGTACTTGCACCCGCTATATTGCAATAGCCCGTGCGCTTGCGGATATTAAATAAATTGTTAGGTTTCGACCTCAACAGTCAACTCTGAAACAATTCCACAGTTTTTGAGATGATTATCAAACTCTTGTCTCAAATACTCACCACCACGATCGGATCGAAGTGCTTTAATTGTTTTGCCATGTTGATTTTGTACTTCGTTATGAAATGTTCTAAACATCTCAAATGATTCACTCTTTGACTTCATTAGATAGACATAGCCATATTTAGATAAGTCATCGGTGAATGTAATGAAATACTGAAATCCTCCCCTAGCAATGATGCCCATTGGTCCGCATACATCAGTATGTATTAGGCCCAATAAGTCACTAGCCCTTTCACTACTCTTAGTGTAGGGTGATTTGGTCATTTTGCCTAATAAACAAGATTCGCATATCTCATATGATTCATAATCATGTGAGTCTAACATTCCATCTTTGTGGAGTTTAGAAATGCTTTTCTCGTTTATATGACCAAGACGACAATGACACATGAACGAGTTGTTCACGTCATTCGGTTTAGACTTCTTGTCTACATGATAAACATTTTCAATACTATTTTGTTTCTCATCAACATCAAGAACATAAAGACCATTAAATGAATTTGCAATACCATAAAGCATATCATTTAAATAAATATAAAACTTCTTATTCTTAATAAGAAAATTATACCCTTCATTATCCAAACAAGAAACTGAAATAATATTCCTACTCAAATCCGGAACATAGTAACAATTGTTCAAAACAAGTACTAAGCCACTAGGTAAAGTTACATCATATGTTCCTACGGCTAATGTAGCAACTCTTGCTCCATTCCCAACACGTAGGTCAACTTTACCTTGTTTGAGCAGCTTCTTATTTCTCAGTCCCTGCACATTTAAACAAATGTGAGATCCACATCCGGTATCTAATACCCATGAACTAGAAACAGAAAGGAAAATATCTATCATATAGATACCTGAATCAGCAGCAATCGTATTGTCCTTCTTCGCCTTTAGGCCTTCCTTGTAAGCCTTGCAGTTGCGCTTCCAATGACCAACCTCTTGGCAATGGTAGCAAACCGCATCCTTTTGAGATGCCTTGGGAGCCTCTCCGGCAACGGCAACCTTTGCCTTAGGTTTAGCAACACTTGCTTTACCTTTGCCATATTTCTTGAACCCTTAGCCTTTGTTAACCATTAACACAGTATCGGTTTGGGGTTTCTTGATATTCTTCTCTGCGGTCTTAAGCATCGCTTGCGATTCCGAGAGATTCTTATCCATGCCAGTCATGTAATAGTGCATAATAAAATGACCATAACTTTCAGGCAATGAATTCAATATCAAATCCGTGGCGAGTTACAAACTCAACGGATTTCCAAGCCTTTCGAGACGCTCAATGTGACCCTTCATCTTAAGGACATGAGCTCCCACCGATTGCTCCTCGTGCATCTTGCATGCAGTTAGGGCCTTAACCACATCAAACCGCTCATTTCTTGCTTGCACTTGGAACATTTCCTTTAAGCGCTCAGCAAGATCAAATGATGTATCTATGTGCTCAAGGTCCTTCTGAAGAGCCTTAGACATAGTGGCAAGCATAAGGCATGCAACATCTGTAGAATCATCATTATGTTTCTTATGTGCATCCCTATCTGCCCTAGAAGCATTTGAAGCAGGTTGAGGTGGAATGGGTTCATTGAGAGCGTACAGTTTCTTCTCTTGCTTTTGAACAATTCTAAGGCTTCTGATCCAATCAGAATAGTTTGTACCGCTCTCCTCAAGCTTGTCCTTCTCAAGGACTGATCACAGTGACAGGGGTTGATTATTATGATTAGCCATTCTACAATAAAATATGCAAACAATGAAACACATAAGTATCAACACATTTATCATCTAAGAGCAAATAATGTATTTCATAAATACTCTCACTAAATTATACACCTTCAAATACAAGCATGTATCATATAATCATAGTAGGCTAAGATCCATATTCACTTGATTTTGGTTTAACTGAGTCAATGCCCAAAATCAAGCTATTTAGGTAGAAACATCAATCATATCACTATATGACTCTTAGATCTTTTATGAGATTTCCTTAGACATCATATGTCAAAAAATATGTTTTAAATCTCATCTATGCCTTGGGTCAAATCTCATTTGAAAGCACCAATTAAGTCAAAACCCTTTTCAAACGCATGAGACATGGAACGATGCACCTAACTGAGCCAAAACTACATCAACCATAATCTCATCTTGATCACAAATTACGATATAAGATACCCCAAACTCTCGAAACTACATCAAATACTCTAAAGTATCACAAGTGTTCTAATCAAGGAATGGCATAAGACTTAAATATTTAGAAGGTTTTCATATTGTAACAAACATCGCATGGTTGTAACATAGATCTCATGTGAACATAATCATGAACATAGGGCTTCACAAAATTTCATACAAACAATTTGATTTTAATTTTGAGAAATTACAAATCCAAATAATCATATTAATAGATCAATAACCTATGTGATAAACTAATCAAATTAATCCATCATTAATCATGAACATGGCATATCATATATATACTTGTTTTTCATAAAAACAAAACACATAAATCTATATCTATTTCATATATCATGGTAGCAAATAATCAAATTAAATCTAGCATGCAATTTCAATCCTAATCATGACAAGACAGGGCTCTGATACCACTGTTGGGTTTTGGGGTTACAAACGCAGCGAAAAATTAAACAAAGAACATCAAAACCCTAACCCTTAGATTCGTCTAGCATGAAGAGATTAGAAAAACTATGAAATAGAATTACATACCTTTAATGCGATTTCGTTTGTCAAAGTAGATCTCAAAATTCAAGCCTTGAACTTTGATGTCGAATCTTCTAATTTCCTTCTTCGAACTTGGTGATGAAATCAACAATGGAGCTTCAAGCCTTAGGAGATAAAACAACCTCCCTCTAATGGTGATCCATGCGCGAACGAACCAAGAACTCCTTCTTGTTGGATTGCTAGATGATCCTCTTGATTATTGAATCAATATTCAATAATCAAAGCCAAAACTATGGAATAATTTGGGAGCCTTTGATTCAAAATCAAAACCAAAATCTAGAGTTTCATAAACCTAGAATAATGATGTGTGTGTGAGAGAGATTATGTGGCTGCAAAGGTTGTATTTATATCCCATATAAATCCCCTAACAATTAGGGTAGAAACCTTGTCAAACACCAAAACCTTCTAAGCCAAGGAATCACGTACGGACCAAAATTTGACCGGGGCATGACTCGTGCCACGACGTTTCAGGTTATCACGAGTGTCACAAGCCAAAACCAAGTCATGATACGAGTCGTGACTAATTTTGTACTCATGCTGATTTTTGTCACGACTCGTGCCCAAGAGCACGAGTCGTGCCCACCCCACAAAGTCAACAAGTCAACGATTTCCTTGATTGCCTCAAAACGCAGTCATTCAACTGCTCCTGTCACGACTCGTGCCCAAGGGCACGAGTCGTGCCTTTTCCCAAAATTTCCAGATTTAGCTCGAATCAAATTCGTTCTTTGTGTGTGACCCAAAAGGAATTATATTATGTTGGTAGTGAGTCGAAACATCGACCTCACAAGACATAAGTGACTTCTAGCAAATCATTATGTCACCCAATTAATATAATATCAATGATTGATTCCTCGATAGATCAAATGTCACAATCCATTTGTCCACGATATCCAATTGAACATGAGTCATGGTCTAGGTCAACTCATCTTGTTCAACGCTTTCTCGATTCCAAATATGTTGATAATCCAAATGCATTTGATCTCTATCAAATCACTTGAGTGTGGCCACACATTTCATCAACATCATTCATCGAGGGGCCCAAGCAAACATCTCTCTTCATAAGAGGGACAAGTTATACGTAAAGGAGACCTAGTCTAACGTCTTGATATTACTCCTTGAACTAACGTCTTGCAAATTGGTTGTTATCTCTTCCTATTTTTTTTAGGGATAAGTTATATGTAAAGGAGACCTAGTCTAACAATGACTCCACTTGACCACTAGTTCAGAAGAAGACCCAGTCCAATCTTGTAAAGATCCACAACGGTTAATCTACAACAAACCTCCTATTTTCTAGGATGAAGAGATTAATTATAAAACGGGTATATAAATAAGTTAGACACACCATTGTAAACACAGGCACTCTTAGCTACTCTCTCTCTCTCTCTCTCTCTCTCTCTCTCTCTCTCTCTCTCTCTCTCTCTCTCAATACGCCATTACTTTGTATTCACTAACAGATTAATAAAATCATTTTTTTGGTTGAGGTAAGTTTTTCCTAAAACCTCCCAAGGTTTTGTGTCGGCGAATTATTGTTCAAGGGCTTTCCTCATTACATAAACATGTTCATCTTTATAGAGAAACTATATTCCATTTGTGCCCAAAGTTCATCAAAGACAAATTTACTTGTTGAAATTTGTCCAAAACAGTGAATACAAAAGTATTTAAAGTAATAATATTAGTTTAATTTAGTTATCATAATAAAAATTTAAAAATTGTTATTAATAATATTTATAATGTTGTATTAATAACAATTCACTTAAACTTGTGATACCCTCGTGCGTTAAATGCACGAGAAAAATACTATTCCATAGAAAGTTAAGATTTTAAGCAAAATTAGTCATGTGAAAAATATATATGAAGATAAAAGTAATAATTAGACAATGATTTCCTATAAAAACACTTGCACATGCTAATGAAAAAATATTACAAATTTTGGAAAAATTCCTTTTACACAACATTAATTGTTTGACTTGTTGGCTTTTCATATTCATCGCATATTAAAATATTCAAATCAGCCCGATTAGTTACCCTTGACAATGCAACATAAACCTAACCATGGTTGAATAACAGTCTTTTGAGGAATAGGCCAACTTGAGACAGTTATTGACCTTGAATTTATTAATTGTCATTGCATAGGAGATAATCATTGGAAACTGTCTCCTCTGAAACTTGAAATGCAACGATAGATCCGCAGTAGTCAATGATATTCTGGGGACATACTTTATGTACAACATTGCTTCCATTTAAAATTTTAGCCTCAACAACACGATTCCCAAGCCTTGTAATGGTTAGCCTAGTACCGTTGAATAACCTCGCACTATAATCAATATTACGAAGCAACATAACAGGGATACCAACCTTCAGCGAAAGATGATGAGTTGGTGACCATTTAAATACCATTATGCTTCCTTTTATATTGTCATAAGAAATCGTCGCACAAAACACCTTCTTCAATTAGTGAGTCAATAGCCATAGATTAAAATAAAATTTTAGAACGTTATATATCATTTCGCTTCCTTTTTCTATTGTCATCAGAAATAGTAGCACAAGTCAAAACACCTTCTTCAATTTCGGAGTCAACTATATTCGTAGCACTTGAGTCTAAAAAAAATAGAAAGACAAACAACTAAGCAAAATTATTTAAGAAAATATCTTAATCATAAGAATAAATAGAATATTTTTTTTTTGAAAATAAAATTCCTGAAAGATTACCTATTATCTTTTTTTTCTCTTATTTGTACCTTGGACACTTAATTTTTGAGGATCCTTTATCTTATATTATTGAATCCATGACTGTTGTAGAAGTTGATCCTTCAATAAATCAAATCATTTAAAAACATTAATATAATAAAAAATAAGTAATTAAAAAACTACTAAAAAATAATTAATCTAACAATACCATCTCTTTGTAATTTTTTACTGGCAATATCTTGAATAATGGAATTTGCACCGTTTTCATAATGAAATGAATCAAGAACTTGTGAATTAAATGATGTTGAAAATGACAAAAACCAGTACACATCTAATACCATAATTATTTTAGAAAAAAAATAAAAGTATTACAATAAATCTATTAATATTATATATATTTACAAGTACTATTATAATTAAGAGACTATTTTAATTTTACTAAATCGATTTAATAATTAATAAGTAATTAGCATTTTTCTAAAAATTTTACAATTATTTAGGTTTTAAAATTAAAAAGCCCAATTAAATTGCAGAAGTGATGGAGAATCTCCCAGTAATTATAATTTATATAGCAAGTGTACTAGTGATCCGTATTAATAATATTAACAAGTAATGATTGAATCCACAAATACTTATGTGTAAAACAAGTTTATTTAAAATCACAAAATCTGGGGAGAAACGCGTTTTTCCGTCGCGTATGGAGAAACGGGGCTTGGTTTGTCGCGCGATATACTTAGCCACAACAACTGGATATCACTTCCTCAGTTTCTGGATATCCAGAACATTGCATATGGATATCCAGAAGCTTTGAAAAGAATATCCAGAAACCAAAATATTTTTTCTGGATATCCTTTCCAAAGCCTCTGGATATCCATATTCAATGTTCTGGATATCCAGAAGCTTTGGAAAGGATATCCAGAAAAAATATTTTAGTTTCTGGATATCCTTTTCAAAGCTTCTGGATATCCATATTCAATGTTCTGGATATCCAGAAGCTTTGAATAGGATATCCAGAAACTGACTATCTATGTCGCGCGACAAATCAAGCCCCGTTTCTCCATAAGGAACGGAGAAACGCGTTTCTCAGCAGACCTACTCATTTAAAATAGTGCAAAAGTAAACAAAAAGGGGTTTTTGTTTGTTTGATTATTAAACTAAGAAAGCAAAAATTAAAGAGCACGAAAGAAATCAAGATAGACAAGAGATTCATGTATTGAGATTAATAATTATTATCACTTTACTCTATTCAAATGGAATAAAGGGGAACAATTGTTGGGTTTTACGGGTCCATGCGCAGCGGAATTAAGCATTAAAACATAAAACCCAAGAAGCCCTAGGATCCGTTCTATACAATTAATTTAAATTCCTATGAGATAGAATTAAACCAACCTTGAAACGCTTTCCGGTCTTGAGCTATCGAACGATTTGATTATGTGATATCGAATCACAAACTTCGTTCTTCAACTTGCTTAAACTCTAGGCCTTGATCGATGAACGAGCGAAGAACCTCTTTTGGTATCCACACCTTTGAATGAATTCAAGAACAACTTCTTGATGATTGCTAGATCTAAAACCTTGAAGAATATTGAGAGTATTTTGTTGTGAATTTTGATTGAAAATTTCGGCTAACTTCTAGGTCTGACAGAACCCTTGTATTTATACTACAATAGTAAGAATACTTCTCCTAATCGTATTAGGAGAGACAGGCTGTCTGTCGCGCGGTATATTAAGCCATTGGCTTAATATGTCGCGCGGTATATATAGCCAGATACAGAAACTCTCAACTATTCTTCCTCCGGTTTAAACAATTCATTCTAGTTGTGTGTGACCCAATAGGATTACATTATGTTGGCAATGAGTTCGATCATATCGAATCTCATAAGACATAAGCGGACTCTAGCAAGCCATTATGTCTACCCAAATAATGTAACGTAGGAGTTCACGTTTCCAATGGTGTACTTCCATTTATCCCTTTGTCTCACGATGTTATATTGAACACAAGTCATGGTCCTTGTCAACTTGTTATTGTTCAATGCTTTCTCGATTCTTGAGTATAATGATAATTCCAATCATATTGGGGTACGGCCATACACTTTCATCATTATCACTCATCGAGGGCCCAAGCATAACATCTCTCTTCCGAGGGACAAATTCCTTCTTGACTTATCATCCTTCCCATCATGAATCCGATCATGCCAATGATAGTCTTTATAGATATCGTGTTAAGATATCGTTTGACTAAAATCAAACATGACTTTCATCATATGTAAGGTTACGATAATCTTAGGTCTAGGAAATAAATGAAGTAACCGTATGAGATTTAAGTATGACATTTGACCATGACATAAATCTCATGCGGGTCATGTCCAGTCACTTATTCTCTAACAAGTACCCATAATTTCAATGTGCATCTCTTATGCATATAATCATCACATGATTATCCATTGACAATTATACTAATTTATTCTCTTAATAATTAGGGACAGAGATTATTATAAACAAATATACAAAAACATATAATAATCAAATAATAAACATCTCATATAATAATAAATAATGTCAACACATAAGTCTATCAATCATAGGCCTAGGGCATAACACCAACAGTCTCCCACTTGCACTAGGCCCAATCTACCATGTATCGAATACCCATGGACCTAACATGACCATCATGTTTAGCTTGCGAGAGAGCCTTAGTTAGTGGGTCCGCCACGTTGTCATCAGTGTCTACTCTGCATATCTTAACGTCTTCCCTTTCACATATCTCACGGATAATGTGGAAACGTCGAAGTATGTGTTTGGATCTCTGGTGTGACCTTGGTTCCTTTGCTTGTGCAATGGCACCATTGTTATCACAGTAAAGTTCAATAGGATCTCTGATGCTTGGAACGACTTCCAAATCACTAATGAACTTCTTGATCCAAACTGCTTCCTTAGCTGCATCGGATGCCGCTATGTACTCAGCTTCGGTTGTAGAATCAGCGACGGTACTTTGCTTGGAACTTTTCCAACTCACAGTTCCTCCATTAAGCGTAAACAAAAATCCAGACTGCGATCTGAAATCATCTTTGTCGGTTTGGAAGCTAGCATCTGTGTAGCCTTTTACTACAAGATCTTCTTCCATTCCTCCAAAGACCAAGAATACATCCTTAGTTCTTCGTAAGTACTTAAGGATATTCTTGACTGCTATCCAATGTGGTTCGCCGGGATCCGATTGGTACCTACTCGTCATGCTTAGAGCACACGAGATGTCGGGTCTAGTACATAACATAGCATACATGATAGACCCAATTGCCGAAGCATATGGAATACCATTCATTCTCTTTCGCTCATCATTAGTCTTAGGACTTTGATTCTTGCTAAGAGATATACCATGCAACATTGGCAAGTTTCCTCTTTTAGAATTTTCCATTTGGAATCTTCTAAGGACTTTGTCAATGTAAGTATTTTGACTTAAACCAATCATCCTCTTAGATCTATCTCTATAAATCTTGATACCAAGGATATATGCGGCTTCGCCCATATCTTTCATTGAAAAGCACTTTCCCAACCAAGACTTGACAGTCTCTAGTGCAGGAACGTCATTTCCAATGAGTAAGATATCGTCGACATACAACACTAAAAATAGTGCCACGCTCCCACTAATTTTCTTGTATACACAAGGTTCATCTTCGTTCTTGATAAAACCAAACTCCTTGATTGCTTCATCAAAACGTAGATTCCAACTCCTTGAAGCTTGCTTCAATCCATAAATGGATTTCTGCAACTTACACACCTTGTTAGAATTTTCTGGACTGACAAAACCTTCAGGTTGTATCATGTATACATCCTCAAGTAACTTCCCATTAAGGAAAGCTGTTTTGACATCCATTTGCCATATCTCATAGTCATAATATGCGGCTATGGCAAGTAAAATTCTAATAGACTTAAGCATAGCTACAGGCGAAAAGGTTTCATCATAGTCAATGCCATGAGTCTGCCTATATCCCTTAGCTACTAGCCTAGCCTTATAGGTGTGCACCTTCCCATCCATGTCGGTCTTCTTCTTGAAAACCCATTTGCACCCTATGGTTTTTACACCTTCGGGTGGATCAATCAAGTTCCAAACTTGATTATCAGCCATGGATTGTAATTCGGACTTCATGGCCTCTTGCCATTTTTCCGAATCCGGAGCGGACATCGCTTCTTGATAGCAAGTGGGTTCATCATTTTCGATTAACTCCACTTCATCACTTTCCGTAACGAGAAATCCATATCTCTCGGGTTCGGATCGTGACCTACCACTTCGGCGAGGAACTTGTGCATCTTGAACCGGTTCCACAACGGTTTGTGAACTTGGTTCAGTTTCTACCATTGGTTCAATGTTGTTTTCGGGTTCTCGAACTTCTTCGAGATCTATTTTACTCCCACTGGTTCCTTTGCGAAGAAACTCTTTTTCTAAGAAAGTACCATTTCGAGCAACAAACACTTTGTTCTCGTTTCGGTTGTAGAAATAGTATCCTTTGGTTTCCTTAGGATATCCCACGAAAACACATTTATCAGATTTAGGTGCTAGCTTGTCGGAAGTTAACTTCTTGACATATGCATCGCAACCCCAAATCTTCATGAAAGACAAACTAGGTTTTCTTCCATGCCACATCTCATATGGGGTCTTTTGAACCGATTTGGTAGGAACTCTGTTTATAGTGAAAGCAGCAGTTTCTAGTGCATGTCCCCAAAAGGATAAAGGAAGCTCAACTTGACTCATCATAGAACGAACCATGTCCAACAAAGTTCTATTCCTCCTTTCAGACACACCATTCCATTGTGGTGTTCCAGGTGGAGAGAGTTCTGAAATGATTCCACAACTCTTAAGATGACTGTCAAATTCTTGGCTCAAATATTCACCACCTCGATCGGATCGAAGTACCTTAATAGTTTTGCCAAGTTGATTTTGCACCTCATTTTGAAATATTCAAAATATCTCAAACGATTCACTTTTATGTTTCATTAGATAAACATATCCAAATCTACTATAATCATCAGTGAATGTTATGAAGTACCGAAATTCTCCCTAGCATCGCTACTCATAGGCCCACATACATCGGTATGTATGAGTCCTAATAAGTCGCCCGCCCTTTCACCGGTTTTGGTAAATGGGTCCTTGGTCATCTTGCCAAGTAAACAAGACTCGCATGTCTCATATGATTCATAATCATGTGAGTCCAAAAATCCATCTTTGTGGAGTTTAGAGATGCGTTTCTCGTTTATGTGGCCAAGACGACAATGCCATAAGTAAGTGTGGTTTACATCATTGGGTTTAGATTTCTTGTTAATGTTATAGATATCATTATCACGATTTTCAATATCAAGAACATAAAGGCCATTGAATGAAATAGCAGTACAATAATGCATATCACTCTTGTGAATAGAAAATTTCTTATCACATATAAGAAAATTAAAACCTTCATTATCCAAACATGAAATCGAAATAATATTCCTACTTAAAGCTGGAACGTAATAACAATTGTTCAAAACAAGTATTAGTCCACTAGGTAAAGTAACTTCATAAGTTCCTACGGCTAATGCAGCAACTCTTGCTCCATTCCCCACACGTAGGTCCACTTCACCTTCCTTAAGCATCCTTCTGTTCTTTAGACCCTGCACATTTAAACAAATGTGAGTTCCACATCCGGTATCCAATACCCAAGAACTAGAAGTAGATAGGAATATATCTATAACAAAGATACCTGAAGTTGAAGCAACTCCTTTGCCCTTCTTCAGTGCTTCCTTGTATTTTGCGCAGTTTCTCCTCCAATGTCCAATCTCATTGCAATGGAAGCAGACTGCGTCCTCTTGGGACTTAGGCTTAGCCTCTTTAGGCTTGGAAGCCTCTTTGGGCTTGGCAACCTTTGCCTTAGGATTAGCAACCTTTGCTTTTCCTTTACCCTTGAACCCTTTCCCCTTGTTAACCATTAGCACTTGATCGGTCTTCTTCTCGACAATATTGGTTTCCGCAGAGTCAACATTTGAACTAACTCGGAAAGGTTTCTATTCATTCCACCCATGTTATAGTGCATTATGAAATGACTAAAACTTTTGGGTAATGAATTCAATATTATGTCGGTAGCCAACTCTTGGCTAATTGGAAAACCGAGCCTTTCAAGATGCTCAATGTGGCCCTTTAACTTGAGAGCGTGGGGACCAACGGCTTGTCCTTCACTCATCTTGCATGAGGTCAAGGCTGCAACTTGTGTTGTACCTTTCTTGCCTAGCTTGAATTTGGAACATTTCCATCAGCCCGATTGTTTAAGTCGATTGTCCCCAAGTGCTCAAGATTCTTAGAAGACTCTTGCACATGGCGGAGAGCATAAGGCAACTAACATCGTAGAGTCACGCTTGTGCTTCGGATATTGTTCCCTTATTGCCCTAGCGGCATTGGCGGCGGGTTCGGGTGGAATAGGTTCGGTGAGAACGTACGGTTTCTCCTCTTGTTTGAGAACAATTCTCAAACTACGGATCCAATCCATATAGTTTGTACCATTCTCTTCCAACTTTTCCTTCTCAAGGACGGATCGCGGTGAAAAGTGATTATTGTTTGATGCCATTTATTCTACAAAAAGATATACATAAAATATGAACACATATAAGTAAACATATCATATGAGAAGTATAGTGCATTTAAATAAATGCTCCCACTAAATTATACACCTTCAAATGCAAATAAGCATAATATACATTTAATGGGCTAAGATCCAACTTTAATTCAATTTCAAGTTTGCTATGGCAAACCGCTCAAAATTAAATTAATTAGGTAGAAAACATCAATCATATCACATATATGACTCTTAGATCTTTTATGAGATCAATTCAAGACATCATATGTCTAGGCATATTTTAATCTCATCTTATGCCTTGGGTCCAAAACCATTTTGATAACCCAATTAAGTTCATTCACTTTAAAACGTATAGGAACCACCATTTCCTCATCTTGCTCGCATTCGAATAGAATCAAAGCACCTTGCTATGGCAAGCCCACCCAAAACTATCCGAATGGTCTCAAGTGTTTTTAATCATGAATTGGCATAAAGAACTTAAAAGTTAAATGAAGGTTCTTTAAAGGCAGATTATAAGCATGTCAGAAAGATAGTCAAAATCATGCACCAGGTAAGTTCCCAGGAAGATAGGTGAGCCACAAGGACTTCTTAAGTACCAACTCTTCCTTTGACAGAACTCTCCTAGACATGCATAATTAGAAATCAACTCTGATTAGGCAACATAATCCCTACCTTTTTATAAACAATCAGTTTCCTTTTAAATTTCGCGTATTTATGACTTGTTTCCATAAACAATCATAAGATCCAAAATTTACAATGTCTAAATCTAAACACATTAGGAAACTAAATATCATGTTTCAATTAAACATCTAATTTAAAAAAAAATTCTTAACATGTAAGAACAAATAAAACATGCATCGCAATAATTATTAAAATCATATTTTAATCAATTAATCATGCATATCAATGAATCAATCTAGCATAGACTTATAAACTCAATTTTATAACATCCAAATTTTCATATACATTGCAATAATTATTAAAATCACATTTTAATCAATTAATCATGTATATCAATGAATCAATCTATCGCGGACTTATAAACTCAATTTTATAACATCCAGATTTTCATATCAACATATCAGATTGTAAACACAATCACGAGAATAGCGAAAAATTGAACAAGCGGATTACGCCGGTTTTGGCTTATTATGTCGCGTGACAACATCGGCCCAGGCTTGATATGTCGCGCGACCTAACAGCGATTAACTTTGAACTCCACATGGCTCAATATGTCGCGCGACCAAAGTAGCCGGGTTACAGGAATTTCAGTTCGAACCAATACAGATTACATGTAATTAAATCACGTAAAACATCCTTTTTACGTATTTAATTCAAAGATAATTCGAAAACGATTTTCACATTGTTTCACATAAACAATTAAAAATTCTATCGCAAAACAAAACATGCAATAAGCATATAAACAATTTATATCTTAAATCTAGCATGTTAATTCAAACTTAATCATACGAACGGGGCTTTGATACCACTGTTGGGTTTTACGGGTCCATGCGCAGCGGAATTAAGCATTAAAACATAAAACCCAAGAAGCCCTAGGATCCGTTCTATACAATTAATTTAAATTCCTATGAGATAGAATTAAACCAACCTTGAAACGCTTTCCGGTCTTGAGCTATCGAACGATTTGATTATGTGATATCGAATCACAAACTTCGTTCTTCAACTTGCTTAAACTCTAGGCCTTGATCGATGAACGAGCGAAGACCCTCTTTTGGTATCCACACCTTTGAATGAATTCAAGAACAACTTCTTGATGATTGCTAGATCTAAAACCTTGAAGAATATTGAGAGTATTTTGTTGTGAATTTTGATTGAAAATTTCGGCTAACTTCTAGGTCGACGAACCCTTGTATTTATACTACAATAGTAAGAATACTTCTCCTAATCGTATTAGGAGAGACAGTATCAAAAACGCGTGGCTGATATGTCGCGCGGTATATTAAGCCGTTGGCTTAATATGTCGCGCGGTATATATAGCCGGATACGAAACTCTCAACTATTCTTCCTCCGGTTTAACCAATTCATTCTAGTTGTGTGTGACCCAATAGGATTACATTATGTTGGCAATGAGTTCGATCATATCGAATCTCATAAGACATAAGCGGACTCTAGCAAGCCATTATGTCTACCCAAATAATGTAACGTAAGAGTTCACGTTTCCAATGGTGTACTTCCATTTATCCCTTTGTCTCACGATGTTATATTGAACACAAGTCATGGTCCTTGTCAACTTGTTATTGTTCAATGCTTTCTCGATTCTTGAGTATAATGATAATTCCAATCATATTGGGGTACGGCCATACACTTTCATCATTATCACT
This sequence comes from Adenophora triphylla var. japonica, assembly GCA_022495995.1. Taxonomy (NCBI): domain Eukaryota; kingdom Viridiplantae; phylum Streptophyta; class Magnoliopsida; order Asterales; family Campanulaceae; genus Adenophora; species Adenophora triphylla. Next base: position 234,094 of record JAFEMH010002228.1, read on the forward strand.
CATCGAGGGGCCCAAGCATAACATCTCTCTTCCGAGGGACAAATTCCTTCTTGACTTATCATCCTTCCCATCATGAATCCGATCATGCCAATGATAGTCTTTATAGATATCGTGTTAAGATATCGTTTGACTAAAATCAAACATGACTTTCATCATATGTAAGGTTACGATAATCTTAGGTCTAGAAAATAAATGAAGTAACCGTATGAGATTTAAGTATGACATTTGACCATGACATAAATCTCATGCGGGTCATGTCCAGTCACTTGTTCTCTAACAAGTACCCATAATTTCAATGTGCATCTCTTATGCATATAATCATCACATGATTATCCATTGACAATTATACTAATTTATTCTCTTAATAATTAGGGACAGAGATTATTATAAACAAATATACAAAAACATATAATAATCAAATAATAAACATCTCATATAATAATAAATAATGTCAACACATAAGTCTATCAATCATAGGCCTAGGGCATAACACCAACAACAATCTCATTAAAGAGTTCGTTTACAAAAGTTAGGGTTGATATGTTTGATGTGCGGATTGCAACCCTATTATTTCTTTCTTGTTTATACGTTTCGCTAGGTCTATAGAAACAATCAATAAATTCATTTAATCCTTAAGAACAATATAACCTATATCCTTTTGATTTCCGCTAGTTTATCAATTAAACCTATTCATCGCAATAATGACCGGTGTATAAATTATCCATGCTAGTACAATAATTTATACCCAAGTAATTCAATAGATCAAAAGTACTTACCATTATACAATTGAACCCACAAAAGAACATTAAAAATATTGAGATGAACAAGATTAATAATTGAATGGGAAAGAATTAAAACATTAGCATACATATGCAATAGTTATTTACCCAATTCACGAATCAAAAAATTTAGCTACGAATAGCCATAAAAGAGAAAATAAAATAAATAAAATAAGCACATAAAAACCTATATCTTGAATTCTTGAAAATCCTTCTTGAAACAATTAACCTAGAATATGTGATGATAATCAAAAGTAACTATGTATTGTATATATAATAGGGAGGAGAAAGAGTTTCCTAAAGTGGATCAAAATCCTACTTCCTCTTTGAATCCTTCAATCCGAGAGAGCAGCCTCGAATTCGGCTTGGCTGCGGTCGTACCCTCTAAGGGGTGCGGTCGTACCCTCTAAGTACAAAATGGTGCGGTCGCGCGGGGTTGCTAGACCGGTCGCACCAAGTTTCTGTCCCTTTAGGTGCGGTCGCTCTAGTGGAGGGGTGCGATCGCACCCTATGCCTGTCATCATTGTTATTTTCTTTTTTGCTCCACTTCGTTTCGTCCCATTTATTGGCTCTTTTTTAAGTTTAATTTAATCATTTTCCTGTACTTACACAAAAACACTTGAAACACATCAAAACACCCAAGGGTTGAACTAAAAATAAGTCTAAGGATATATCATTTGAATTGGTAGAAACACATCCATTAAATACCCTCAAACTGATCTTTTGTTCGTACTCGAGTAAAACAAAACTAACAAAAAATAAAACTAATATCTAAACTAAAACAAAGGAAAATATTTTTGAAATGTTCAAATCATATAAAAGGTTGTTGGTCATATAAGTCTCAGATTTTCACAACACACATTATCTACAAGATTTATCAATAACATGAGATTATAATTACATTGATGTATCTAACTTACAATTCTCCACCACATAATAAAAGATGAATGAATAATGAGAAATCATTGTCACAAGCGTAAGATGTTTTATAGAGTCACTTGTGTCATGCTTTAAACCAAAGATAATAAAATGAAATTATGCGTAAGGACACTCATATGAATGTTTAAACACAACTGCAACCCGGCTATTCTTTAGGGATCAAATATTACTTTATGGCTTGTAATATATCGCGAAACTCGCGGGCTAGGTTCACAGTTACAAATGAAGGTAAGGATATATAAAGTCAAGCATATGAAATTAGAAAGTTTTCAAAATATATTCTCACTTGAGTTTATCTCTCCGCTCACCCATGTCAACCCATGTTTCAACCCTCAAACTTAGACTTTGCACAATTTCACACAAAAGGGTTGATCACCTTCCTTTCTTTATTTTGGACACTTTCCACTTTAACACAAAAGGGGGCATGGCTTTTCAGATATTTCTTCATCTTTTTTTTCTTTTCTTTACTTTGCGTACATATAAATCACAAATAATACTATGCATTAAAAACTTTGCACAAGCCACTCTTTTCAATACAATACACAACCTTTTTTTCTTTGTTTTGTTTACCACTTTCCACTCAACCCTTTAATTTCCCACACATAACTCACAATTTTCCATTCATTTCGTAATTTCACTTTCTTGAAAATACGAGAAAATAGGGTATAAGTGTAAGGGCGGGATAATGTAGGTACAAAAGAACGCGAAATCTAGGTACAAAAGAAGGCGAATGGTGGTTTAAGATAACCTCCCACTTCGTGATAGATTTCCATTTTTATTAAATCTCAAAAATGGGCTATAATGGAAATTTTTATAAGGACTAGAAAGTTAAACGCTTACAAATAGGGTTCAAAGAAAATAGTCATATATCACTTACCGAATAACATAATTGATGTGTTATTAACAGTCATGCAAACATGTTCTAGGTACCCCGATAAGGTCTCCTAGTTGGTAACAATGATAAAAAAAAAAAAATGGATGTGAAAGGCGGAATAATAATAGTTCACATGTTTCAATATAATCATATCCTCCTATTGATAATAACGTTAAAGATTTTAAAATTAAAACACACTCAAATCATTATAAACATTAGCCAATATCAGAAAATATGAAAAGAAGAAAAATTTCCTTAGCTTTCTATTATCTTCTTCTCATTTAAATTTTGATTGTTTTTAGAGTAGTGTGATCATTCATAAAAAATAAAATGATTAGCCTAGAGTCTGTTTAATTCATTGAGACGTTCTCGAAGCACACTTATTAAAGCAAATCATCATTCATAAAATAAGAGGAAAAATATTTGACTAAGAAAGTATTGAAATGGAAGTAAGATACATAAAGTAGGTTTGAAGTTTGAAGTTTGAAGTGAGGTTACCTAGAAGCAAGTCATCAGAAAAGAATGAAAATGGGCAAGTAGGTTCAAAATGACCTAATTTCTTGTAAATAAATAATAATGGAGGGTAGGGCAGGTTGTATGAAAGCTATTATTTAACCAATTAATTAAAAGGAGTAGATATCTTTTCTAGTGTGTGTCTTTTAGTGACGACTTCCCTCCCTTCACCAGTCAAATAGTAGTAGCTAACTAAGCTTTTTTCACGAAATAAACAAATAGCGTACAACTCCTCCGTTCCGTCCGAAAAGATAAAAATTTAATTTTACACGAAAATTAAAAAAATATTAAGGAAAGTGTATACTCCCTCCGTCCCAGCTTAAGCTTTACCAATTTCTCAAAAGGGCGTTCCGTAACAAGCTTCACCTTTCCTAAAATGGAAAATGTTTATTAATATTTTATTATATTCACTAACTTTTCTCTCTCACACATTTAAATTATGAGTCTCACTTGTCATATCCACTCACTTCTTTTCTTTCACAACCCTTCTCCCACTCCCATTTTTTTGAATATATATATTGCTTTCTTAATTTGCGTGTTTCACCAAAATGGTGAAGCTTAACCCGGGACGGAGGGAGTAATGAAGTATTAAATGATGTGAGTATGAAAAGTGATGTAGGAAAGAGAAAGTGGGATAGAGAATAATTAGTGGTTAGTTATTGTGAGTATTACAAGTGGGTCCCACAAATAAAGAAGTATTAAAAAATTTATATTTTAGGAATGTGCCTTTTTAAATGTGACACCCAAAATGAAATTTTGTGCATTTTCGAATGATGCGGAGGGAGTATATTTTATTTAATAAATGACCAAGTGATTCCCGGTAACACAAATTCTACTATCCTTATAGTACGGCAAAGACGAATCTAGACCTATTTATTTGAGGTGGGTTTCAGAATTTTGAAAAAAATAATTTTTTTATCTAAATCAACGACTATATGTAACTTTTTTTTATATATGGATTTATTTTTTATTGTTATTATTGTTTACAATATTTTTTAAATATCAAGCTCATGCGGTTTCAAAATCCTGAATCCGCGCCTAAAGTACGGGGAGGGTAAATCAGCAGAAAAACTTAAAACATGGGGCATATTTAGCCAAAGCAACAATAGCTTTACATTACAAATGCTCTTGTAACTTGTCAACCTCTTTCAACTACAAACATTCAATAGCTTTCATGATATGATTCATAACAACTGTGGTACAAAATGTGAAATTATTTTCTGCCAAAGCACACATTAAAGGAAATTTGAAACATATACCCCCCCCCCTAAGATTTGTGCTAATTTCAATGCCACCCTTATTATGCTATAACTGGAAGGAAAATGGTGGACACTGAAATTTGGCCAAACTTGAGGAGTGGGTATCGTACCCATTTTCACCATAAATCTCCACAAGACGATGAGGTTGAAGAATCAAAGAAGGAAACCCGACGCCTCTTGTTGGAAAGGGAAGAAGTTGTTGCAGAGAACTCCTGGGAAGCATAGAATTTGTCAAGCACAGATCTGAGGGCCTGACGAACAGAAGTTGTCAGAAGTTGAACATCTTCTTCCATTTTCCCATCCTCCTTTTTGGAACTACCAGTAATCAGAAAACGATTTGTCATCCTTCTTCCCAAGGTTGCAATCTCTTCCTTAACGGTTTGTAGATGAAGGGCGTCAAGTGCTTGCCTTAAGTCCAAAAGAAGCTCGTGCTTATACTCGCAACATAGAGATACTCTAATGGAATATGGATATCCTTGAGTGACATGATCAATTTCTTGTTCAACTCGTACTTCATCTACGTCCATCGGTATAAGAATGCCTTTGGTAGCTTCATTGGCACACAGCTTGAGTTGTTTCAAGTGGGTAATAACTTGTGCAAGTAATGAAGCTTTATCCATCTGCTAATCCAAACAACAACTCAAATATATGCACAATGAATTTAGGGGCCGTTGAGCAAGTTTTGGGAGAAACTAGTTTCTCCGTAAATTATAAAAAGTCCACTTTTTTTCTACTTGCAAGTAGTTAGCGAATATTTAGGAACAGTTTATAAAACAGGACTTTCTATAACTTAAGGAGAAACTAGTTTCCCCCAAAATATTGTGGGGGCCGTTTGGTAGGTCGATAAATGACCGGATAGAATTATTAGTCCAATAAAAGTATGTTTGGTAGATTAAATGCAAACGTAGCAATTATTCAAAGTACAACCCAGATAAGTATATGACCTCTTATCCCCTTCTTATTTATCCTAAAAAAAAGGGTGGTATTATTAATCCCTGGATTAATAACCTCCTCCCTATTTACCAAACAGTATTACATTACTAAGAGCATAGAATCGGCGATTTGAAATGGTGGTATTATTAATCCCTAGATTAATAACCTCCTCGCTATTTACCAAACAATATTACATTACTCCCTATTTACCAAACAATATTACATTACTAAGAGCATAGAATCGGTGGTTTGAAATACGATCTTCATCTCAAAATAAATGTTATACTTGTACAATAAAAGGGCAAACCCCGGTGTGCCTAGCGCCAATGGCTAGAGTCTTCCCCTTCCCCTGACAATTGACAAGAGACTGTTCGCCAAGGTTCGAATGGTCACCAAAAAGGAGCAACCTAACCGTTGCGCCAAGGCTCATCCTCTATACTTGTACGATCCAAAAAAGAAAAAATCCAAATATATAAAAGATAATACCAAAGAAGGGGGGAAATTGAATTACCTTGTTAGAGCCTGGGATTAGTGAGCGGAGCATAGTTAGATGACCATTAATTCTCTCTCTCCGCCGTCGCTCAGCCTCGCTATGGTTTCTTAGCGCCGCCAAGGCCTTGTCGGCAGTCTTCAACCCCTTTGGACCTGGCTTCACTAGAGCCCTCACTATCTCTCCTCGCTCACTATCCAACACCAACGACGAAGACGACATCGTTCCATTTCCAACGCCTCGAAAAACTAGCTCCTCCGACAAGGAAAATCCATCAATGGTGTAAGGAAATTCCATGGTTTAATTGGGGTTTGGGGTAGGAATCGGGGTATTATGGAGCATTTTTTGTAGTGGTTTTGAGAGGGTGGAGGTAAAATTAATATTATGAGAGAAGATGAACAAGGTGTTGAGTGTGAGCTGCTCTTGCTCTGCTACTACTTAAAGATGGAGGCGAAGCGTACGGATTGTTTGGAATTGGATCGGTGACTGATTTTTCTTGGACATATTCTTTTGGGCTTTTCTTTCTTTATCTTTGAGCTCACAGCACACTCTCTCTCTCTCTCACACACACACACACTCTCTCTCTCTCTCTCTCTCTCTCTCTCTCTCTCTCTCTCTCCCTCCATTTTTAAAAGAGAATTGTTATTTTTTTTATTTATTATTTTTTTTTTTTTGATACGGGTTAAGAACGTAGAGTTAGTGCGGATCACTAGCTCCGGCACAGGTGTCACAGCGGAGGTAAATCGCGAATATGTCCAAATCAGTGGCGGCGCGCCTCTTTCACGGCAGAGGAGCCCTCTGCAGCGGTAGTTGAACTCACACCGAGGTTCTGGCCGATATGCCGCTTTCTTAGCTTGAATGGATGTGCTTAGGGAGCTCTGGGCACGGCAGGAAGAAATTAATCGCGATTCCCAGGAGGAATCGAACCGGTGACCTCCCTTACGGAAAGTCACCCAAGATACCATTGGGCCATGGCCCATTAGGTAAAGAGAAGAGAATTGTTATTTATCCCAACATTACTAAGGAATACCCCAAAATACTAAGTGTACCCAATGCTCAGCACTAGTCACACCACCACTATCCCCATTTTACCCATTTCTATTATTTTTGACTTTAGCTATGAGTGCTAAGTAGAAAATACAACCAAGCGTTCATCCTCTTCGTACATGGCTTGACTCCTTTAGAGGTGTCCTCAATCGCTTTATAAACAAGGGTGTTCTTCGCGACGAGGAGTTTGGTGGTTTTCGGAAACGCGGAGCGGGGGTTACGGAATTGCTGGAGGGTTTCTTCCTTCTTTGAGCGGCTGATGGCGGAGCAGATTGGTGGCGCCGCGAGAACGAGGGTGGTGGGAATTGGGGTTGAGGAAATGGGTTTATAGGGTTAGGGATTGAGGGCGTGAGGAGAAATGGGGGAAATTGGTGGAGGGGGAGGACAAGAGAGTTGCCTCCATTGTTGATTATGGTAGATAAGGAGAGAGAGAAATTTTTCATGGAGGAGGCAAAGGGTTTTCAGGCGGCTGGGTTTTAAATTATGTTCCGGCGAGCCATTTTTTTCGGCCAACTTCATTGATGAGCGTTGCGTGGGTCTTTGGCTAGAAAAGGGTAAAAAAGGGAGAGTGGTGGTGTGTTGAATGTTGGGTAGACTTAATATTGCGGGAGTATTCAATAATGTTGCGGGGGTAAACAACAATTCTCTTTTTAACACTCATTTTTTTAAATGCACCGTGGTACTATCATAAATAACCAAAACATCAAATGAAAATCTTAACATTTTTTAAATATCATTTTTATAATATATTAAATCTTGATTAATAAAAAAAACTCAATAAAAAAAAATTGTGGTGAAAGTATCTTAATTAAATAGCTAAAACTTATTAACACATTAATATTACTAAATACTAACATCGCTCTTTAACAACAAACAAAAGTTGAGACACTTAGGCTCCGTTTGTTTGTCGTAAAATATTTTTCGAAAAACATTTTTTTTCATTTTTTGATGTTTGGTAAGTACCAAAAAATGGAAAAAATATTTTTCCCCTTTTCGCTGTAAAATGACTTATGAATTTTTCCTAATTAAAATATTTTCCAGAAAATGGTAACACAACCCCCACCCAACCCCACCCCCTGTTCCACCCCACCCCACCCCTACCCCACCATACTCACCACCACCACCCACTGCCCCCACCCCACCCCCACTCACCACCACCACCACCTCCGTCGGGTAAAAAAAAATTAATCATTTAAAATTTATTTTTAACAAACCCCCACCCCTCCACTCACCACAACCACCCCTGCCCTGCCCCCCACCCCACTCGACTTATCTCAAATTGTGTTTTTATCGAAAAATATTTTCATTGAACACATGAAATTTTTTTCGAAAAATATTTTCCTTACCAAACAGCCGAAAACATGTTTATATCATTTTTCGAAAAATATTTTACAGGAAATCATTTTGCGTAAGTTATTTTACGTGAAACAAACGGAGCCTTAAAATCACTCCTACTACTAGCACAAAAACACTCTCACTAGACATTAAAACACTATCACTAGCAATAAAATATACTTAACACTAGCTTGAATGATAAAGAGTATTAGGATTCGTTTATTTGTGGGAAAATATTTTTCTAGAATATGTTTTTTGCATTTTCTGTTTTTTTGGTAAGCACCGAAAAATGGAGAAAATATTTTTCTCACTTGTCTAAGTAAAATGACTTACGGATTTTTCTTTCGTACTTCATTTTTTCGGAAAATGTTAAACACTATCACTCACACACCTAACTTTCCATACACCCACATCAACAACTCTCTACCCAATCACCTACCTCACCCTCTCATAAAAAAAAATTACTGGTATTAAAATTATTTTTTAGAACTCTCCAACGTATCCTTAGTGTATGTGTTATTAAGTGCAACTGTATGTATTTTAAATTTAATTTTTTTAGTCATTTTAAATTTAATTTTAACAATTCCCCCCCCCCCCCACCACCCCGAGGTAAAAAAAAAATATTTTTTATTCACTTTAAAATTATTTTAACAACTACCCCACCCAACCCCACTCCCCCACTCTCAGCTACCCACCCCTAACCCACCCTACCCACGCCTACCTTACTTTACCTCTACCCCACCCCACACCCACACACCTCACCCCTATTAATCCCCACCCCCTACCTTACCCACCCCACCTCAATCACCCTACTCCACCCTATATTTTACAACTTATATCAGATTGTGTTTTCACCGAAAAATATTTTTCTTTAATTTATCAAACACGTGAAAATATTTTTCGAAAAACATTTTTCTTAGATTTACCAAATAGCCGAAAACATGTTTATGTCATTTTTCGAAAAACATTTTCATTTTTCGGAAAATATTTTATGGGAAATCATTTTCTAGCGACCAAACTGTACGTGCAAAGTGCACCTCTAAAGCGTCCTTTGTACGTTGCGCGTGCGCGACTCAAATGGTGCTCCGTACCATTCGAGTAGGATGGTTGAGCTAGCCTAATGGGCCACTTGGTTGGTACATTGAGGAACAACTTGATGACTCATTAGATTTATTCATTTAAATACCTTCATTACTTTTCTTCTCAAATCAATGTGGGATGGCATTTCATATTCCTCAAAACTCTTCAACTAACCTTATTAAGTTATATACTTGAGTAATTAATTTTTCATTCACCCGAAAATGATTTTGAGAAAATAAAGACAACGAGAATAGAAAAGAGGATTTAAAAATGGATCCAACTCCCATCTCCCGTAACACTTTTTCTATAGCAACAACGAGAATAGAAATTTGATTGATGTATCACAAACGAGGATTGATGAAATATTAATCAAAGTTTTATATTATATGAACAAAACGAATATAATGACGATTAACAAATTAGAAATAGTAAAATTTAGCAATTAAAGATAGCAATTCAAGGTATGAATAATAACATAATTGTCATCCTTTATGGGAAAATTTCCCAATTATTAACATAGATTAAAATTGATCTTCTTTCTTAGATTGTGTATGAAAACATCAAACACTAAATGCTTATTAATTATTGATTTCTTAAAATCTGACCAAAACATGTATGATAACATTAATCAATGCAAAGGTCCACAATAAAATGTAGAAACCTTTTATTTATAGGTAAAAACTAATCAGAATGCACTACAAGAAAAGGGGCTATTTACGGCGCTCATTTACGGCGGTGGACACGCGTCCGCCGTATATATCATATATATACGGCGGTTATGTATACCGCCGTATATAAGTAATATATACGGCGGTCTAGACCGCCGTAAATAAGTAAATACGTATATTTGACATGAAGGCGTACGAGATCGAAGTTATATACGGCGGTGTATAAGTAGCCGCCGTATATAGTTAACTATTATCGGCGGTTTTGTACGCGTCCGCCGTAAATAGTTAACTATATACGGCGGTTTGTACGCGTCCGCCGTAAATGTCATTAAATACCGGGAAACCAAATTTCCCTATTCAGTTTCGCGGTATCTCTCCCTCTCTTTCTCTCCTCCAAAGCAGCCATAGCAGCTAGGGCACCGACGATCTCCATAGCTAGGGCACGAACGAAGATCTCGTTCTCTCCTCCAAATCGGCGGGTTGGTATTTACTTTTAATTTTTGGTTTTTATTGTTCTTGGTCTTGGTCTTATGTTGTTTGTAATTTGAATTTTGTGCCTATATGTATCTAAGAAATTTTAAATTTCTAGCCTAATTGAACATTTGGGTCCGGGGAACAAGAAGGCGAAGGGGAGATATTAGAGTAATTACTACTCTGCTCTTTGGTAATTCTTCTTCTGACTCTACCTATGCGTTCTCGTATGAGCTTGGGTTTATAAAGATAATGCTGCAGTTCTTCCCTGATTTCAATTGGTTTTAGTTAGGTCATGAACTTGTTTTTAGTTGGCTTACTGACTTAGGGTTTTCGATTAGTAGGAAAACGGATCGTGGTCTGTTGCGTGCTCTAATTTGTTTGAAGGATTACATTTAGGGCCATGGACTCTAGGACCCCTGAGCGACATAACAAACCCATAAAAGCCCAGACGAGATGCAAAATTCCATAGAAACCCACTCTTACATATTACCCACTGCTTTCGTCATTTGCTCTTATACCCAAAGATAAAAGAGTGAAATTACTTTTATACCTATGCATAAAAATATTTTATTTTTTCAATTTTTTTCACCTTTTCTTAAATATAAAAAAAATCTCACATTTTATTAAGCAATTCACTCCTATACCCAAAGGTATATGCCTAAAACTACTCTTATACTTGGGTTTTGGGTTTTTATGGGATTTTGATCTGAACCTCTATTTGAGGGTGGACTTTTTGATCTCGTCTAGGCTTTTATGGAGATTTCACAATGTTTGTTACAGCATAAATGCGACTATGTGAGCTTTATATTGTATCTTTTTCTTATTCAAAAGGTTGACTTACTTTTTCTTATTCAAAAGGTTGACTTACTCTTTGATATATGTTGGTCTTTTAGCGTGTTTTTCTTTGTGCTTAAGGCGATAATGCTATGTAAATTCAATCAATTATTGTTTTCCCTCAATGCTTGACTTTTTCTTATGCGTTTCAAGTTTTATCCTAGTTATTTGCATATATTTTCTTTGCATCTCAAAACTTTCCTACCTCGAGATTTCTACTTATATGTTGATACTTCCTTTTCCTAGTGACATGATCATGAATCTTGATACCAATGATTCCTTCTTGCTTTACTAAGATACTAAGTTGCCTCCAACAAATAGACAATACCTAGTCGTGGACTTCTTGTTTGAAGGCAAACCTTGTAAATTCCCTTAACTCTAGTGTGCCGTAATCTCAATCTATTAGTCCATATATTGGTGTTGCGCACTTCAAAAAATAATGTTGCGCACTTCAACCTAGTTCCTAAAAATAGTTTCAAATCTTTTGTTGCATGTGCATATTCTTTTGCACATCAACCTAGTTCCTTAAATTAGCTTCTCAATTAGGGGGCTTGTGAGAGAGAACGAATGATGTTGTCATAGGGTTATACTATATCATGGGCCCAAGTTCGACTAATAGGCTAGGCTCCAACAATGTATATTATCTATATCGAGCCAAAAGTTGTACATATTTAGACTATGTTTGTTTATGAGTTTATTTTTATTCTAAACTTTGTGTCTCTCGGTCTTATATATAGGTTGTATTTTAACGTTAAAAATATCAAGTCAAGTCATATATGGACAAAAGTTGGATTGATTTGGATAATCGAATTTCAAATGAGTATTTGTGCAGGGTTGACAACTTTCTCGATTTTGCATTCTCAAAAAAGTCTGTTGGTGTTAAAGAAATATATTGTCCTTGTAAAAAATGCGCAAATCGTTACCAAGAAGACCGTGCAACCGTGAGATCACATTGTATTGCGGTGGGATTTCAAAAGATTACAAGAATTGGATTAGGCACGGGAAGAGTACATTTCGGCGCGTAAGAATGATAATAATGATAGGACAAGCGAAGATGGCATTGAAATTGAATTGGGCGTGCAAGATTGTATGAGGCGAATGGTACATGAAGGGATGGGTATGCTTGGGATAGTAACCAGCCCGGGAATTGAAGAAATCGTACAATCGAGATGCATTCACCGCAAAGTTTCTTAGACTTTTGAGAGATCTTTGATCAAGCCTTGTGGGAAGGGTGTGATAAGTTTACGGTACTCTCATTTATTGTAGAACTTATGCCTTTGGAAGGCTAATTATCGAGTGGCCGATAAGGGATTTACTTCTTTATTAAAAATTTTCATTAGGGCATTGCCTCGGTCGGCGAAAGTGCCAAGTTCCTATCGTGAGGCGTACAAGATGACTGCGGATTTGGGTTTTAGTTATAAAACGTGGGACGCGTGCATTAATCATTGTATGTTGTTTCGAAATGAAGCGAAAAACTTACTAAATGTGAAATTTGTGGAGCCTCTAGATATAAGCAACAAGAAGAAGGGGTAGCGGTGAAGGTGCGGAAACAAGTGGCAAGAATAAACTTCCCAAGCGGAGTAGCGATGAAGAAAGTATGGTATTTTCCCTTAAAGCCAAGGTTGCAAAGGTTGTATTGGTCATCTAAGACCGCGACACTCATGAGATGGCATGCGAAAAGAATAGACGATGGTGTCTTTGAGGCATCCTGCGGACTCTCGTGCGTGGAAGAAATTCGATGAACGTTATCCATTATTTTCAAGTGAAATTCGAAATGTTAGATTGGGATTAGCATCGACGGATTTAATCCTTTCGAACAATGACTATATCTCACGGTACTTGGCCGGTTGTGCTTATGCCATACAATCTTCCACCTTGGTTATGCATGAAACAGCCATATTTCTTCTTGTCGGTGCTTACTCGAGGCCCCGAAAGGGCCGGGCGACAAGATAGATGTGTATCTCCAACCGTTAATTGATGAGTTGAAGGAATTGTGGGAAGATGGTATATCAACTTATGATGCATCAAGGAGCGAGTTGTTTACTTTACGAGCTTCACTATTGTGGACAATAAATGACTTTCCTGCATATGGAATGTTGTGCTGGATGGAGCACTAAAGGTGAATATGCTTGCCCTTGTTGCAATGTGAGACCTCAAGCACGATGGTTGAATCATGGTGGCAAGTATTGTTATATTGGTCATCGACGCTTCTTGCCTAGGAGTCATGCTTTTCGTAAGGATAAAGGCTCTTTTGATGGTACTCATGAAGTGAGAGATAAGCCCAAGTTATTGTTTGGAACAAAATTGCTTAAACAAGTTGAAAATATGGAAAGCAGTATAAAATAGAAGATGTTATTAAAAAGAGGAAAAGAGAAGAGGGTGAGAAGCAACAAGCCAAGTTGGAGAAAAGAAAGGTTCCTAAGTTGTGTCACAATTGGAAAAAGAGGAGTATCTTCTTTGAGTTGCCTTATTGGGCAAATAATCATGTTCGTCATAATCTTGATGTTATGCACATTGAAAAAAATGTGTGTGATAATGTGCTACATACTCTGTTAGGTATCGCGGGAAATCAAAAGATAATGATAAAGCAAGAAAAGACCTAAAAGTGATGAACATTCGGAAACCATTGCATCTACAAAAGCTTCCATCGCAAAGATATTATGCCTCAGGCTCGGTTCTACAATGAGTAAGAAGCATAAAGACACATTCTTGAAAGTTCTAAAGGGAGTCAAAGTCACACGATGGCTACTCGTCAAACATATCTCGTTGTGTACATCTAGAGGAAAGAGCTATTTGGGGTCTTAAGAGCCATGATAGTCATATTTTGCTCCAACAACTACTCCCTTTAGGCTGTTCGAAAAGTGTTGCCTACTTACATTTGTAAAAGCCATCATTGAGTTGGCAAATTTCTTTAGGCAATTATCCTCGAAAGGTGAATACACTTGCTTTGATCTCGAAAAGATACAAGATCGGATGGTGTCACACTATGTGCTCTCGAGAAAATATTCCCACCGACTTTCTTTGATGTTATGGAGCACTTGCCGGTGCATTTAGCCGAGGAGGCCTTGCTAGCGAGCCCCAATACAATTTCGTTGGATGTATCCAGGTAGAGAGGTACATCCATATTAAATTTACTTTGAAAAAGTTAAATTCTTTTTTACATCTGCTTTAGCATGAGTAAATGTTTTTGTAGGTTTCTACTTACATTAAAATTATATGTTCGAAATCGAGCCCATCCAGAGGCCTCCATAGCTAAGGCAATTGTGGGTGAAGAATGCATGACTTTTTGTACGCAATATTTGGATGACATTGAGACAAAGTCCAATCGTCCTAGAAGAAATGATGATGAAGGTGATGAGTTAGGCCGCTTTGTAGGAAAAGAAGAGGTAATTATCCTTGATTACATCACACGAGTACAAGCGCATAGATATGTGCTTTTCAATCGAAGATGTTGAACAATACCTAGAGTAAGTGATTCCTTACATGAGGCTTACATTCCTTATATCTTTTATATTTCAAATTAATACTTAATTCATATTTTCGATGCGCTCGGAATGCATCGTGTACATTTGAGGAGACATTACCTCGTAATCAACGACATCTTATAGAGAAAGAACATAATGATAAGTTTGTTAGGCTGGTTTAAGGATTATGTAAGTATGAAACCACCTTCATATAATAGTTTCAATTTATCGTTTTAAATATTTTCTTATTAAATTTTGTTTTTTATAAAAGGTATGCACGACGAAAGATGTAGTGCCCGAAAGAATTACGAGTCTTGCATTGGGTCCTCATATGGATGCGAGGCGGTATAAGTCTTACATAATAAATGGTTTTCGATTTCGAGTGAAGGATGTCGATAGACGAAGGAAAACTTCAAAATAGTGGAGTCATGCTTTGAATGCAAGTGTGACAAGTTTTGCAAGCCGAAAGGATAATAATCCCATTGTAGGGGATGTTAACTTCTACGGGGAGTTGATTGAGATCCTTGAAATTCGTTATAGCAACTCAATAAGATTTGTATTGTTTAAATGTGATTGGGTTGATAGCCGGACGAGCAAGATGGAAGATGAGCAAAAATTTACTCTTGTAAACTTCAATCACAAGTTGTATAAGGATAATCGAGTTGGTGATGAACCATTCATATTAGCATCTCAAGCTGAGCAAGTTTGGTATGTTAAAGATCCTATAGAAAGTGATTGGAAAGTTGTGATGAGGATTACGCCAAGAGATAGTTTTGACATATATTCAAATGATGATAAACAAGTTGCAAATTCGATTCCACAATTGGTACCATTTTGCTCACAAAATCTGGATGAAAATGTTGCTAACGAAGAAGCATCGTGGGTGCGAGATGGAGTTGATGGGGTCGAGATTGAAACTACTAATATCAATGACCTAGATGTTGATATGGCCGATAATGATGATGTTGATATGGCCGATAATGATGATGATTAGTTTGAGTAGTATTTGTTTAGATCTTATTTGCTTACTATTTACTAAGACAATGTTATTACTTAAGTTTCATGTTTCAATCAAACTTCTTATTTTTGTATGGTTGAATATTAATATTGTTACTTCTATATAATATGTATTTGTTTAGGTCTTATTTGCTTACTATTTACTAAGACAATGTTATTACTAAAATTTGTGTCTCTCCGTCTTATGTATAGGTGGTTTTTGTGTTGAAAATATGCCTCCTAAGGAGAGAGAGGGTAGCAACAAGAGGGTAGACAAAACCCGCCGCCGTAGTCCCAAATGATCCGTATATGGGATTGACCCAATTGACCGCCGCTCGAAAAGAAAAAATGGCGGAATTTGGAGGGTAGGAAATTTCAAGTCACCACTTTCCTTCATTTGCCGGTGTTGAGTGATTTGGGTTTAGAGACGTTAGTAACGAGAATTGATGACGCAAGCCGGGTTAGGTAATTTCTGGGGAAGACTCCATCTACGTATTTGAGATATTCACTTGAGTTCCTTTCAACTTTGGAGGTAGGCCGGGGTCACAAGAAAATACTATTCGGTTTCATATGAATGATGAAGCCTATCGAGTGGATTATGATGAGTTGAGGCAAATCTTTGGGGTTGATCGTAGAGAGGAAGCTGGGTCGAGTACGATGGGGGACTTGTTTTTCTTTTCGGAGCTCACGGGATTGCCCTGCAAAAAAATACCTTAGGGCTTCCTCTCTTTCTCACCCGGCTTGGAAATTATTTTACGAGAGGTCTATCTATGTCTTGGTTGGCAAACGGAGAGCCCGCTCAATTGAATGTGGCTATGGTAAACCTTTTGCGAACGGGGTTGAGGAGTTTTCGGGTGATTCTGATTGGGTTGATATTTTTGTTCGGAGATGTGAGGCATTTGCCCTTACCAAAAAGGGAAACATATCAATAGGGGGATGATCACATTGATTCTTTGAAGCTTGTGTGGGTGAACCAAAACCCGAGGCGATGAGATTGATGGGGGCACGAGTTTTTATTACGTAGGCGCTAGTGCGGTATGACAAGTTTGTGAGGACCAGGAGGGCGACGGACAACGAGGTCTTTATTATTTGAATATGGTACTCCCGGGAGGACGGTCCGTTGCGGGGGTAGGGGCCACGTTTCAGTGGTGAACAAGCCGAGCATTGGCGTATGCCGGTGTTGATGATCAAATGGATCCCGTTGATGAGGAGGATGATGAGGAGCGGGAAGAGGAGGATCGGGAGAGATAGGGTGGTCGGGGAGGAGAGGAGAACCAGAGCCGGCGGGGTTCTTTTGATCGAGTGGGATACCATGAGGGCATTTTGGAGGAGCGGGGAGCGATCAAGGATCGCTCGGGAGCGAAGCCGACATGCTTTGGAGGATGCTAGATGGGGGAGGTTATCGCTCGGGAACGAGTCGACGGACTTTAGAGGATGCTAGATGGGGGAGGTGCAAGATCGGTTTGAGGGGTTGGAAGATGAAGCTGCCATTTTGGGAGCCCGGTATACGCATTTGGAGGCTTGGGCGATGCGAGACGAGCCCGGAGTTACGAGCCGGTTTCGAGAGGATTATTTGACTATGATGCATTCGAGAGCCCTTTGCTCGTGCACGAGCGTTCTTCCCGTCGAGACCTACTATCGGGGACAAACCTCCGCTCTCATCGGTGATATTATTGTGATGTTATTATTAATGTTTCATGTTTCAATCAAACTTGTTATTTTGTATGGTTGAATATTAATATTGTTAATTGTAATATGTATTTGTTTAGATCTTATTTGCTTACTATTACTAAGACAATGTTATTACTTATGTTTCATATTTCAATCAAACTTGTTATTTTGTATGGTTGGATTGAATATTAATATTGTTAATTGTAATATGTATTTGTTTTGCTTCTTTTGATCAAACTCTTATTTCCTACAGGATCTTGTTGCAGCAGCTTACTTTCTACCTCCGTCATCTGCTAGCTTGTCCAGGTACTCCTTTTACTTTGGGATGTCCCCGCCTCGCTTCCCCACCAATTTGGTACCGCGGAGCCCCCCCCCCGTACTATTTTATACTTTTACGTATCAAGCAAGGCTTGCCCTATAGTGTTGTTGTTGTTGTTGTTCCTTGTGGTTGTTGTTCCCCCTTGCCCGCTTCCCCACCGATTTGGTATTTGTTTTTGTTAAATGTGACATATAACAAATGTGTCCACAACCCGCGGAGCCCCCCCCGTAATGTCATGTTTGTTGTTCCCCCCGCCCCGCTTCCTACTCAAATCACATATTTTGGAGGTAATACACCACATATTTTGTATTTAACTGATGAAATTGAATTTGCAATGCCCTCTTTATACTCTCTCAACCTTGAAGGGACTACTCTCAACCTTGAATTGATTTCCTCGTTGTAAAAAAAAAAAACAAAATTATGCAAAAAAAGGGTGCTCCTTTAAGGATTGGACTCATCCCCACTAGATCAAATCCCCTTGTTTTTTATTTTTCTTTGTGAAGTATATCTAGCTTCGTTTGTAGAATATGTTTTCTTGATGAGTGTTGATGGTTTTACGCCTCGTTTTTTACCAGAACAAAGCCTTGCTATATATGAATGATTTTGGCCCTGTTTTTGCAATGGGAGTTTTTTCCACCTTAAAATAGTAATAGTGGTGTCTTCTGTCTTGTTTGATCTCAACTATTTGCATAAATTCTTCTTTTTAGTCTTGTTCTTTTACTAATTGAGCTGCTGTAGGGCCTTCATTTATGTGTCATTCCAAATATAGCATGGTCAAGTTACGAAAAATAGGACTACATTAATTTAAACAATAATGGTTCAGAATATCATTTCTGGAAATCAATGTTAATTCTACTATTTCAAGGGTCTTCACTAAAGGATTTTGCATTAAACTATAGCCTGGAAAAATGAAATGAATTGCACTCATGTACATGAAGGCTTATAGTAATCAAATTGACTTTGAAAAGTCAAAATAGGAGTTTCTTTTCAAATGGAGAGAGCATGCGGTCTCACTATCATATACTCATTCAATGAGCTCTTTTTTTTTTCTCTATGCTAATTATTGCTACATATGTCAATTTCAACTTCAATGAGCTCTGTTATACTTTATACTTTTAATGAAAACGATACTTGGTATATAGGTGGAAACCATTAACCTTCCTGTATCGCTCCCTAACCCGGGGCTTGGGATAAATTGTGGTCTAACAATCCCATCGCACGCAGATTATTTTTCTTTAAAAAAATGAAAAAAAAAAAAGAAAAGTTGTTATTCTTCTTTGTTTTGTTGTTGTTCTTTGTTTTGTTGTTGTTGTTCTTCTTTGTTTTGTTGTTGTTGTTCTTCTTTGTTTTGTTGTTGTTCTTCTTTGTTTTGTTGTTGTTCTTTGTTTTGTTGTTGTTGTTCTTCTTTGTTTTGTTATTGTTGTTCTTCTTTGTTTTGTTGTTGTTATTCTTCTTTGTTTTGTTGTTGTTCTTTGTTTTGTCAATGTTCATATTTCTATATCTACCTTGTAGTATTACAATTGTATATTGGAAGCATTGTTATTCTATAAGGCCATTTATAAGACCAATATATGGTCTTATACATGATACATAAGACCTATAATAAATTTATAGGTCTTATACATATATTATAAGATTGTTTTTTGGGTCCTTTACTTGGTTTATCCAATTCTTGTGCTATAATTGAATTGTCATATGACAGATATGCCTCCAAGGAAAAATTTATTACTGTGTCGTGGCTCTAACCCTAAAGGAAGAGGGTTGGCAAAACCAACCGCCAAATGGGGTAAAGAGAGATTGATCATAATATGGAATAATTATGGTCAACCAGTTGGTGGGGAAATGGCACAATTAGCTACTCAGATAGGAATTTTTGCTAAAAATGGGGAACATTTCCCATTAACTAATGAGTGGTCTCGAGATGAATCACGAGTGCATAAATAACGTATGGAATGACGTTACGGTAAGTTGTAATCCATATTTCTTACATATATCTCTAGTACGTAGTCAAAAGTCTTATGCTTCTCTAACAATTGATTTTTTTCTTTGTTGAATTGTGTATATAGGAAAATACAAATGCTCCTCCTGAGTATTTCCGGTTATAGCTCTTTCTCTCGCTAAAGCGTGGCGTATTTGGAAATACAATGTGAGACAAGCATATAATAAGTATTATATAGTTATGAATATTACTCGGTTATGACTTTGTTATGAATATTGACTCGATTATGAATATTATTACTCGGTTGAAACGGCATTATAAGATGTATCAATCGACGAAGACGCATTGGCTCACCCACCCCGTGGGTGCGTTGCGAATCAACGGGCCGCACTTGTTGCGATGTGGGTACGCCCAAGGCTCGGGTATATTTCAAATTAATCTCAATCTATTATCGTGAATGTCTTATATAAGTAGTCAAATTAATACTAATATTATCTTTTTTTTTTTTCCAGAAATATCGAAACAAATAAATTGAATCGAGAAAAACAATCGTGCTCGAATAGGACCGGAAAAACGTCCCATCCCAAAGTCATCAAAGAGGTTTGTCATCGTTCAATTTAGTTCTCAGTTGTCAATTCAATTAATGTTTCTTTTTGTATCGTATATAAATATTTTTTTTTTTTGTCAAATGATTCTATTATAAATTGTAGAGAGGCGACAAGGGATTACCAACCGATCGCTTAAGCGTTTTCATACATACGCGCACGGGCAAAACACCCAGATCAAGCCACCACTCAAATGATTGTAAGTTAAAGTTTCAACCTTTTCTGTTTCAGTTTTGTTATTCTATAGAATACTTTTTTCATTTCTAACTTCATTTTCATAATATTAATTAAAGTTAAAACATTTATATTGAACATGTTGTTTTTGTTACAAGAAACGCTTAATGATGCGGTTGAGGAGGCTGCCGAGAGGACTCTCCGCGGCGCGTGAAAATATTTTTGTTGGTATGTTTGGCTCGATGACCATGGGAGAGTTCGATGTATGGGAGGCGGTCCTGAACAAAACTAAGGTGTTTGGTAAATCCCAACCTTCTCAGCGAGCGTAGCGGAGGCGGTGGCGGGGGTCGGGCGAGATTTTGAAAGACAACTTGAGGAGGAACGCCGAAAAAAATGAGGATGAACGCCTTAAGTTACAACAACAAATTGATGAATTGAAACGTTGGATGGAACGACGTGGAAATGACGGTAATGAATAGGTGTTCGTGGATTTTAGACATTGTATATTTTGGATACATTCAACAACTAATAACTTTTTGTATAATGGTTATTATGTAATGGATACATTCAACATTAATTGTGTTAATATGTAGATTGTAAATATTGATTGCATTTGTGTATTTTTTGTTATATTGTGTGTGTACAGGTTGAATTTGGTTTTTGTGAACGTATTTTTGGGGAAAATGAATTATACAAAGCTGGGGAAAAAAAAATAGGATTATTTACGGCGGTGACTAAATCCGCCGTATAAACCTAGGGACGACTCGTGCCCAAAGGGGGGACGAGGGAACCAGTAGGGGGTGTAAATGGGACGACTCGTGCCATGTTGGACGAGTCGTCCCTATTTAGTTATTTACGGCGGATATAGTGACCGCCGTATAAAAGTCCCATGGACGACTCGTTTGGACGAGGGAACCTGGTGGGGGTGCAACTGGGACGACTCGTCACGGAGCGGACGACTCGTCTCTTATTTACGGCGGTTACACATTCCGCCGTATAAAGATCACTCAAATACGCCATTTTATACGTATGTATTCCATTTATATACGGCGGTGGTATATCCGCCGTATATAGTATATACGGCGGTTGTCCCGCCGTATATAGTATATACGGCGATGATTTATACGGGGATCTATTTACGGCGGCTAGTCCGCCGTAAATACTATTTACGGCGGGGCGCGTATTATTTACGGCGGATTTTAACCGCCGTAAATAAGCCTGTTTCTTGTAGTGATGACTTGTTATGACGAGGAGGGCTGTCATATGACAAGCATTTGAATGCACGTTCTTGTCTTACGAACTCTTGGTCTTGTGGTATGCGGACCGGCCTCCCTACCGGGAGGTCAAGAGTTCGATTCCTGCTGGAATCATATACTCCCTCCGTCCCAGACCAAGGGTTCATCTTTCCCTTTTGGGACGTCCCAGACCAAGAGTTCATTTCCATTAAAGGCAAATTTTTGAATATATTAATACCCTTATCATCTTCATATATTTACAAAAAAACCATTCATTATATCCTTATACATTCTCTCTCCTATTTCCTACCACACATTTAACTACTATTCCTCCCACTCATTCTCTCTCCTATTAAATATTTTTAACTTTTACATTCTCTCTCCTATTCCCTACCACACATTTAACTTTTACATTATCTCTCATATTTCCTATCACACATTTAATTACTATTTCCTATCTCACATTTAACTTTTATTCATTTTTTAAAAAATTTCTTAAAAAGCGTGAAATCCCCCACATATACCCTTGGTCTGGGACGGAGGGAGTATGTGGAATATATACCATGAGTATTTCAGGAACCTGTGAAGTCCTCTGGTGCAACCGAGTGTTAGGAGGCGGCATTGCTGGGCTTGGCCTCAGCGGCGGGAGTCGAGTCCTATGCAGCAGCTGGTGCAGAGCCATTGGTGGTGCGAAAGTGTGGGTCACCGGAGTAAGGCAGTGTGAAAGCGTGGGCCGTGGAGCAGCCATTGGTGCTGTCGCTCCCTGTGAGGGCCAAGTATAAGGGGTGTTGCTGTTCTAACCATCTCGGTCGAGCCACGATTTACATCCGCCAGTACAGTACTCTGAGAGGCCGGAGCCATTCCGGCGTAAGTTGGAAACCTGGGTATCAAAAAAAAAAAAAAACTCTGGGTTTACAATATATCCTAAACCCTAAGCTTATAGAAGCCAGCGCATTCATGCAAATACATGTGAACAATGTGTCCTACATGTTGTACACGACCACCTAACGTCTCAAAATTCATCCAAGGCCCTACAATACAAGAACCTAAATATTACATAAATGTCCCTAGATTACCGTATACTATGTGTCTAGGGGTCTGTACTCCAGGTCTAAAGATGATGATAGTGAGTGCATCTGATATTGGGTACTTATAAACTGTAAGACTCAATTTTTCACCCAATAAACCAACAACTCCAGCTAACAATGATAAATAAGTGAAATGGTTCATCTATTAATGACTTTAAAATATAATAAATTAATGATAAGACTATTTTAACTCTCATAGAATAATGTTGTTGGACTTGTTGGTAGGCTTCTTTAAGACTTAACAGAAAACCGACTGCAAAGTAACGGAGATTGAAAATAATCGAAATTAAGTCGAGTCTTGTATTAAATACAATCTCCGTAAGAAGTTATTGTCCCGCACAGTGCTTACTAAGCCGATGGCAATCTTCTAGTAAGATGAAACGACTTTTAAGTATATGATAGGAGCACTCCAAATCAAATACTCTAGCGAACAACACAATGTTTGCAACTTTAGACTTGAAGGATTTGATGCAACAATATGCCAATGATTTGGATATGTTATTCTATCTTAAATGAGGGTAGGAAGGCTCAAAATACTGAAAATATTTCTATTGAAATTCGGAGGGAAAGTATATAAGGAGAGTCAAAGGATTTTGTGGCTTTTCCCTTGAAAAGTCACAACTTTTCGGGTATAACAGTACTTGCACGGCCGTGTCCAAGGAACTGCACGGCCGTGCAAGGCAATATGCACGGTCGAGTCCAAGGCACTGCACGGTCGAGAGGCAAGGCAAGGCACGGTGCACGGCCGTGCAAAAGCTTCTTCAGCCTGCTCGTCAGCCCTTTAGCCACAACAAGTCCAAACCAATTTTGGGACCAACCCAAATCAAATTTTGACCCAATATTTAACTCTCGTTAAGTTACAAATCATTTGTCATTAATTTCTCATTCACCCGGAAATGGTTTTTGAGACAATAAATGAGTTTCATAATCTACACTAAATGTAGAATACATTTTGTAACTTACTTCGTTAACGAATAACGAACTCCGTTGGAAGTTAACGAACTTCCGTTAGAAAGTTAGGTCAACGACAAGTCAAACATAACTTTCGTTACCCATTTCCAACAATCCCCCACATGAATGACAATTAATGCATGTATGCAATTTCGTCCAAAAGTTCCGGCGAACCATTATTACATCGGGATAGATAGCTTATGGCTTTGAATCTCCCCTAGTGAAATATTATCGGATATACTAGCCATTTGGTAGCGAGTCGCTTTGAACCAGTGACTGTATGATGTATACCAAGACAACAATACTCACATAATAATAGCTCTAACAGTTATTGTTCCCACGTTTTGTCCATTTCGGCCCTGGACCGTATCTCATTCATAAGCGTTTATTTAGAGGCAGCCAAATTACCTCTCGCTTATATAGGTGATTCTTACTATAAGGAGTATCATGCACTACTCCACTCGTAGGTATAGAAATCATTAAAAGTTTTCTCAACTTATCCTTACCACTGCTGCATGTGCTTTGTACTTGGATGTTCTGGGAATGAGTATTCAACATCTCCAGGTTAATAAACCGAGTTGTTGTTTCCAAGTAACTCTACTAGAACTTATAACTTGGTTGTCTCATTGAACCAAGGGCCTGGGATCTCCATTTCTCAAGGTTGAGTGTCCGCTATAAGTCCTTTTGTTGTGGGTTTTAAACCCATTCCCCTTATCAGTTTATACAGTTGATCTCGATTTATACCTTTGGTAAACGGATCCGCTAAGTTATCACATGACTTTACATAATCAATAGTGATAACGCCATTCTTGATCAACTGTCTAATGGTATTGTGTCTATGATGAATATGTCTAGACTTACCATTATACATACTATTATGTGCCCTTCCAATTGCTGATTGACTATCACAATGTATTAGCACAGCAGGCACAGGTTTGCTCCAACAAGGAATATCCTCCAGGAAGTTCTTAAGCCATTCTGCTTCTTCCCCAGCTTTATCTAAAGCGATAAACTCAGACTCCATCGTGGATCTGGCTATACATGCTTGTTTGGAGGATTTCCAAGACACTGCTCCTCCACCTATTGTGAATACATATCCACTTGTGGACTTAGAGTCTTTCGTGTCCGATATCCAATTGGCATCACAGTATCCTTCTAATACTGCTGGATATTTCTTATAAAGTATCCCATGGTTTAATGTATACCTTAAATATCTTAGTACTCTCATTAGTGCTTTCCAATGATCAGTACTAGGATTACTTCTAGAACCCACTTAGTTTGCTCACTTGAATATGCAATGTCTGGACGTGTACAATTAGTTAAGTACATCAGACTACCAATTATTCTTGCATATTCCAGTTGAGAAACTGGTTCCCCTTTGTTCTTGGCTAAATGTAGAGCCAAGTCTACCGGTGTCTTAGCCGGAGGGTCATCAAAGACATTGAATTTCCGAAGAACATTCTCTAGGTAATGAGATTGTGAAAGAACTAATCCTTCAGATGTTCTAGAGATCTTTATCCCTAATATTACATCAGCGAATCCCATGTCTTTCATGTCAAAGTTCTTCTTTAACATGCCTTTAGTATTCATGATCAAATCATGACTACTTCCCATTATGAGCATATCGTCTACATAAAGACAAACGATAACGAATGATTCGGATGTTCCTTTAATGTAGACACATTTGTCACATTCGTTAATCTTGAATCCATTCGATAACATGGTTCTATCGAACTTCTCATGCCATTGTTTAGGTGCTTGTTTCAGTTTATACAAGGACTTTACGAGTTTACACACCTTTCTTTCTTTACCAGGAACTGCGAACCCTTCGGGTTGTTCCATGTAAATTTCTTCATCAAGTTCTCCATTTAGGAAAGCAGTCTTCACATCCATTTGGTGTATCTCAAGATTATGCACTGCTGCAATAGCTATGAGAACTCGAATAGATGTAATCCTTGTGACAGGGGAGTATGTATCGAAGAAATCATATCCCTCTTTCTGTCTAAAGCCTTTGGCAACTAGCCTAGCTTTGTACTTATCGACTGATCCATCCACTTTATACTTCCTTTTAAGGATCCATTTGCAACCTAATGGTTTGCAACCTGGAGGGAGATCAACTAATTCCCAAGTATTGTTGAGCATTATGGATTCTATTTCACTGTTAATAGCCTCTTTCCAGAATGAACTATCCGGACCGGATAAAGCTTCTTTAACTTGATTCTTTGGTTCGTTTTCTAACATGTAAGATAGAAAATCAGGACCAAAAGACTTTTCCACTCTTGCCCTTTTGCTACGTCTCGGTTCTTCATCTTCTATTTGAGAAGGACCGGTTGTAGATTCATGTGTTCTCTTATTAGAAGCTATATCTTTCCTGTCCTTAGCGGGAAAGATGTTTGCAAAGAATACCGCATTCCTTGATTCTATAGTAGTTCCTACATGCATATCAGGAATGTCTGATTTGTGAACTATAAAATGATAGGCACTACTATTATTGGCATATCCAATAAAAACACAGTCAATGGTCTTTGGACCAATCTTGACTTGTTTCGGCTTAGGTACTTCAACCTTGGCTAAACACCCCCACACTTTAAGGTATTTATAACATGGTCTACGACTATGCCATAATTCATAGGGCATTTTATCAATACCTTTCTTGGGTATTTTATTAAGAACATAATTAGAAGTGAGTATGGCTTCCCCCTACAAGTTGTCGGGTAAGCCTGAACTTATCAGAAGCGCGTTCATCATCTCCTTGAGAGTACGGTTTTTGCGTTCAGCAACTCCGTTAGATTGAGGGGTATATTGAGCCGTTGTTTGATGAATTATGCCGGATTCCCAACATAGTCCTTCAAACGGTGCTTCATATTCTCCACCTCTATTGCTTCTAATTTTCTTAATCTTCAAGTTAAGTTGATTTTCAACTTCTTTCTTATAAGTCTCAAAAGCCACTAAGGCTTCATCCTTACTTCTTAAGAGATAGACATAACAAAATTTTGTGCAATCATCTATAAATGTAATGAAATATTTTTTACCTCCTCGAGTTTGCACAAGTTTTAAATCACATATATCGGTGTGAATTAATTCAAGAGGGGTCGTGTTTCTTTCTATTGCATTAAATGGCGACTTCGTCATTTTTGCCTCAACACAAACTTCGCACCTATTAGTCGAGTCGGATTTAGTCATTTGGATTAAATCTTGTCTTGCTAATTTCTTAATGATGTCGAGGTTTACCTGTCCTAATCTATCATGCCATAAATTAGAACTTTCTGACAAGTAAACATAAGAAACAACGCTTTTATTCTTCGCACTATGGCGGACAATATTCATTACATTCATCTTGAAAAGGCCCTCCTCGAGGTAGCCCTTTTCAAGGAACAAACCATTCTTAGTTATTACAAATTTGTCAGATTCAAATACAAGTCTAAATCCGGCCTTACTAAGCAAAGCGCCGGAAACTAAATTTTTACGGATGTCTGGAACATGCAGCACATCCAACAAGGTTACCTCTTTTTCGGAAGTCATCTTCAATATCATGTTTCCAATGCCTTGAACATCGGAGGTCGCGGAATTTCCCATGTAGAGCTTTCTTTCGGAGATGGGAGTATAGGAGGAGAAACTCTCCTTATTACCACAAATGTGGCGGGTAGCACCGGTATCTATCCACCAAGCTTTTGGATTCTCATCCAAGTTTGCAACGTTAGCCTCAAAGATCACCGCTGCAAAGTCTAGGTCCATGTGGTCAACATTATTCGCCTCTTTCTTCGGGAGACGACAGTCCTTTGCTAAGTGGCCCGGTTTGCCACAATTATAGCAAGACCCCTTGAACTTCTTAGAGCCCTTATTCTTTCCTTTCTTAGCATTCCCGGCATTTCCGAAATGCTTTCTCTTTGTGCCACTCGTGCTAGCCTCGGCGAGATTGACCTTAGCCTCCATCTTGCCCTTAGCATCCTTGGCCTCGTTGTTTCTATTGTTCTCTTCAATTTGAAGATGAACAACAATGTCTTCCAAGGACATCTCCTTGCGTTTATGCTTGAGATAGTTCTTGAAATCCTTCCATGAAGGCGGCAACTTTTCAATGATAGAGGCCACCTTGAATGGAGCATTCATGATCATCCCCTCGGCATCAAGCCCATGTAGAATGAGTTGGAACTCATCCACTTGAGTTGTTACCGATCTGGAATCGACCATCATGAAGTCAAGATACTTACCGACGACAAATTTCTTTGACCCGACGTCTTCGATCTTGTACTTCCTTTCCAAGGTGTCCCACAACGCCTTGGCTATCTCGACATTACTATACACATTGTATAGTGCATCGTCAAGTCCATTTAGGATGTAATTCTTACACAAAAAATTACCGTGAGCCCAAGCCTCCTTGGCCATTTGCCGTTGAGGGTCGGGATCACCATTTGCCACCGCCGGAGGATCTTCTTTTAAGAAGCGGTGCAAGCTTAGGGTGGTCAAGTAGAATAGCATCTTCTGTTGCCATCTCTTGAAATCCACACCAGTGAACTTCGGGGGTTTCTCACCATGACCCGGGTGATGCGGTGTATGAGCGGGTGCAACATTGTTGAACGTTGCGTCACCTTGAGAAGGAGGCGTTACATTGCCTAGACTTGATGCGGTGGTGTCTTTCTGATGTATCCCAAGATAAAGCTGCAGCAAACCTGGGAGGCTGAAGAGATTCCGATTGATTTTGTTTCCTAATTTTTGAAGTGTTTTAATTAGGATTTATTTCTTTTCCTTTTCCAAGTAAGTTTAGGATTTATTTCTTTTCCTTTTCCAAGTAAGTTTAGGATTTATTTAGAGTATAAATACTCCTTTCATTGTTTGCTTTAAGAGACGTTTTGATAATTAAATTAAATTGAATTGCTTTGCAATTGAAGGTTTTTACCTTGAAGCTTTTAGCTTGTTTGTTGGAGTTCTTTGAATTCCTTGTGAAGGTTCTCATCTTTTGGTGTTTACCTCTTCAAACCCTAATTCAATTGTTGATTCAATTCGAATTGGGTCAAATAGTTGTTGATTCAATTATTTGCCTATCTGTTTTATTATTCCGCTGCAACCCCTTTACATCAGTTGGTATCAGACAAAGGACGATCCAAGGAAGAAAATCTAACAAGAAAGATGACCAACAATGGTGGAGAAGAAGAATCCCTTCTTGAGAAGATCGATATGCGTTTGGAGTTTGATCGTTGTCAGGTAAGAAAATATTCTATAAAGTATAATAAACTTTATAAGGAGTCCGATGATAAGAATGACTTGATGCTTTATTTTGAAACTGAGATTCAAAACGGCCGACTTCTAGCAAGTCATCAGTTTTTGGTGGATAAGTATCGCGACGAAAGGGATGTTGTTTGGGCAGAAGCTGAACGATGTCTTGTCCAAATCGATCTTTATACGAAAAGAATTCATCGTTTCGAGGCACGAAGGGAGGCTGAATTGAAGCGTCTCGAGGAAGAAAATCGCCTTGCTATTGATATATTTCCTGCCCAAGAAGATCCTGTTGAAGAGGAGTCTATTGTTGAAAATCTATGTGCAAAGGACGAGGACATTCAGGTTTGTGATAATAATATTCCTTCCCTTATTATAAACCCTGTTCATGCCCCTATTGAGTCCAAGGTGAATTATGAAATCCGAAGTAATTGGTTTGTGGCAAAATCGAATTTTGTATTGGGCGATATTTTTGTCGGTGACTTTATTATGATTACTCATGTGGACGATGGGGAGGTTGATCGGCCAAGAGATAATGGGATTGATACGGATGATAGTATTATGTTTCCGGAGGAAATTTTCATGCATATATTTATGCTTCGTCGTCATATGTATTCAAAATACTTGTTTCAATGGGATGGACACGTTTTCTTCTTTCTTCCAAGGACGAGAAAAGATTTGCTTTATTCGAAATATCTCTTTATTTGGGATGGAAGATGTCAGATGTTGATCAAGGGGAGGTCGGGGCGGAAGGTCAACAATGGAGGGTCAAACACTACAAAATCATGTTCTTTTTCTAAATGCCAGAATTCGGAGACGAATTCTTTTGAAGTGGGGGTGTATGATGTATCCCAAGATAAAGCTGCAGCAAACCTGGGAGGCTGAAGAGATTCCGATTGATTTTGTTTCCTAATTTTTAAAGTGTTTTAATTAGAATTTATTTCTTTTCCTTTTCCAAGTAAGTTTAGGATTTATTTCTTTTCCTTTTCCAAGTAAGTTTAGGATTTATTTAGAGTATAAATACTCCTTTCATTGTTTGCTTTAAGAGACGTTTTGATAATTAAATTAAATTGAATTGCTTTGCAATTGAAGGTTTTTACCTTGAAGCTTTTAGCTTGTTTATTGGAGTTCTTTGAATTCCTTGTGAAGGTTCTCATCTTTTGGTGTTTACCTCTTCAAACCCTAATTCAATTGTTGATTCAATTCGAATTGGGTCAAATAGTTGTTGATTCAATTATTTGCCTATCTGTTTTATTATTCCGCTGCAACCCCTTTACATCACTTTCTCGGTTGTCATCTCTTGAAAGTCTGGAGAAGCGTCAATTAACTTCTTACGATTGTTGGACTTGTTGGTAGGCTTCTTTAAGACTTAACAGAAAAACTGACGGGTAAAGTAATGGAGATTGAAAACAAACGAAATTAAGTCGAGTCTTGTATTAAATACAATCTCCGTAAGAATTTATTGCCCGCACAGGTGCTTACGGTTTCGATGGCAATCTTCTAGTAAGATGAAACGACTTTTAAGTATATGATAGGAGCACTCCAAATCAAATACTCTAGCGAACAACACAATGTTTGCAACTTTGGACTTGAAGGATTTGATGCAACAATATGCCAATGATTTGGATATATTATTCTATCTTAAATGAGGGTAGGAAGGCTCAAAATACTGAAAATATTTCTATTGAAATTCGGAGGGGTATAAGGAGAGTCAAAGGGTTTTGTGGCTTTTCCCTTGAAAAGTCACAACTTTTTGGGTATAACAGTACTTGCACGGCCGTGTCCAAGGAACTGCACGGCCGTGCAAGGCAATATGCACGGTCGAGTCCAAGGCACTGCACGGTCGAGAGGCAAGGCAAGGCACGGTGCACGGCCGTGTCCTAGACACTTGCACGGCCGTGCAGAAGCTTCTTCAGCCTGCTCGTCAGCCCTTTAGCCACAACAAGTCCAAACCAATTTTGGGACCAACCCAAATCAAATTTTGACCCAATATTTAACTCTCGTTAAGTTACAAATCATTTGTCATTAATTTCTCATTCACCCGGAAATGGTTTTTGAGACAATAAATGAGTTTCATAATCTACACTAAATGTAGAATATATTTTGTAACTTACTTCGTTAACGAATAACGAACTCCGTTGGAAGTTAACGAACTTCCGTTAGAAAGTTAGGTCAACGACAAGTCAAACATAACTTTCGTTACCCATTTCCAACAAATGTTAGAGTAAAAATGCACACAGGGCCGGCCTTGCTATTGATATAAGGCAAGTGAGGCGGCCGCCTAGGGTCCCCGAAATTTTACTCAATTTTAGGGCCCCAAATTTTTTAAGTTTATTATATATTTTTTAAAAGCCGATTTTAAACAAAGGTCTTCTAGTGTCCAAATGGTAAAAGTCTGGGGCATTAAGTTTTATGCTCGCCTTTGCTTTTCTTAGTGTCTGTATTCAATTTCTGTCAGCTACATTATATATCTTCTCTTCTATTTGTTATTTTCTCTTTCCTAATTTTAGTTTTATTTCTTTTCTTTTACCCACTTTTTTTTTCTCTTTCCAAAGTTTAAATTTATTTTCTTTCCTTCTACACATTTTTTTCTTTTTCCTAGTTAATTTTTATTTCTCTCCTAGTTAATTCAACGTTTTGTTTACTTCTCTCGTACACATTTTTTTCTCGCTCCTAGTTTAATTTTAACTTTCCTTTATGTTCTTTTAGGTTTGATTTATTTTTCAATATAATTTTAATAAACTATTTGCAATCATAACTACAACATTATTGCATTATTTATTCGAATATTTGCATATATCACTAAAATTTGGTGAAACATGCCACTTCACTATTGCTTGCGAGTAAATTTAAGGGCCACAATCAAATAATTTTACCTAGGACCTCTAATTTCACAGGACCGACCTTGAATGCACAAATTACATACTTAAATAAAATTAAAATGAGAATTGTAGATCAACAAAGTCACCACCAATAAGTAGTTAAATATATGTTTATCATTAGAATTGCTTAATCCCAATCACAAAGCATTACTTAGTACCCCTAATTTAATTAAAGTGAATTAGAATTTTCTATTTACCTTTATGATCTCCTTAGTGATAATGCCTTTGTATTCTATCATGTAAATCTTTTTGTCGTTTTGATCGACTGAAGATGTTGCTTGATTGATGAATGTGTTTTTATCCATCCAAATGATATACTTTTAGACTTACTTGATGATAAATATTACTCCCTTCGTCCCACCTCAAGGTTCCACCTTGAGGTTTACACGCTTTTTAAGAAATTTTTTTAAAGTGGGTAGAAAATTTGAGGAGAGAGAATGTAAAAGTTAAATGTGTGGTAGGGAATAGGAGAGAGAATGTAAAAGTTAAAAATATTTAATAGGAGAGAGAATGAGTGGGAGGAATAGTAAGTTAATGATTGGTTTTTTTGTAAATATGTTAACTTTATAAGGGTATAATGAATAATATTTTTGTAAATATATGGAGATGATAAAGGTATAAATATATAGAAAACTTTCCATTTAAGGAAGGTAACCTTGAAGTGGGACGGCCTAAAAGGGAAAGGTGGAACCTTGAGGTGGGACGAAGGGAGTAGATGTTTTAATGTATTTTTGGAGTTTATACGAGTACAGGTAATAGAAGGAGAAGTTTATGGATTATGGTTTTAATGAGTACAAAAAGAAACGATCAAAAGCGCGGCGGCAAAATAAGAAAAAATTAAATTAACAGAAGGACAATGAGGATGCGACTCTGAGGAACCAATACCAATTGATATTACTCGATGAGAGTTTTCCAACGATATGTGGCGCGTACAAATCGGATTCCGTATAAATAAGTTATAACCTCCGAAAGTCTGTCGAGAAAGGTACAAGTCAGCGAAGCATGAAGGCGACCGCATAAGGAGTTCACCCAGTAAGGCGAGGGGGGGAACATTACTCAATGCCTTCAATATATTTTGCACTTCCCTAACATCCTGGGAAGTAAGAGTTTGGCCAATAAGAGGGCTAGAAACAGAGCCCGAGGGCCTAGAGGGGCCCACATCATCGACAACTACCTCCACCTTAGACCTTTTTTTGGTCCGGATGATAGCCAGGGCACCCTTGGTATCATCTTGCCCCTCAAGTTTGAGATCCAAGTCCACAAAGTCACTTTGGCGCTCCTAACAAGTCATTAGCTCAAGCTGCAAGTCAGTGCTCGACTTCAATACCCGCTCCACCTTCTGACCCGGGAGCTTCGACTTGCATCCTCTCCTAGAGACCCACCAATTCCTATTCAATGGGTTGGACCAGCTCAGTCCCATCGATAGGAACCATCCCGACTCCTTCCTTAGGAAGTAGGTTGTTCATAGCAATTTCCTCTCTCTCCCCCTGGCTCTTGCGTTATCACGGCTGTGTCCTTTTCGGCTTCTACGACGATCACCTAGATCAATGATTCGCTCCATTTGGCTTTCTTGAGCGGGGGTTAGAACTGCACAAGTCAAGAAGAAAGAGAGTCAATATAAGAGGAACGACCTAAAACTTAAGCAAAAAAAAAATTAATAAAGAGAAGTTACTTAACTGCTATAGTGGCCAGCCGCCTACAGAGACCTGAAACTCTCTTACACGAAGGACACTGCGCCTCAAACCTCTCTCTCTCTCTCTCTCTCATGGATCACCCGATCAGGGTACCTAATAATCCTTATAATTGAGACCAAAAGAGCAACCTCATTCTCACCACCCATCACATGTCGGCCTGGACATAGTTGTCATTGCTACTCAAGTGTCTCCCAATTGACCGTAATATTGCGAGCAACGACATCAACTTACAGGCCAATACATCACTCCAATCAGGGACTCAGTAATCCTCCTTCTTTATCAACCTCGAGTCTACAGTTAGCAAAGGGAATTCCCAACCCTTTCTACACTCTAACAAGATCATGTGGCTATTCCGGCCCGAAACTTTGTCGAGTAGGTTGACGAAGAGTTTGGGCGTCTTAGACTTAGGAGTGGTGCTGATCCCCCAGGTTATTTCATTAGGATTTATTCCCCAAGTGCCCCTATGTTTAGATTTTATGTCATTTTAAGGAGCCCCATTTTGTAAATCATAAATAAAGGTTTAAGTCCAAATTATATTTCCCCTCACACCCCTCGCTTCCGATCCCGTTATTTTAATAGAAATATGATCTTCCTATTTTACCCTCATATATATACTCTTTTTCAACCTAGGGTTTTAGTTTCTCATTTTTTTTGAGAGAGGAGATTAGCGATTGGCGATGGCGATTTTGTGATTTGGGAGATTTCCCGGCGATAAACACTAGATCTAGTGTTTTCTCATTTGATTTCTGCAGGATTTCAAGGTTTTTTGTGTTCGTGGTGTGTTGTTGAAGCCTCGTCTACAAAAACGGGTAGAAATCTATTGCGAATCCATTCTATTATAGTATCTTAATTTGCTTTTAGTTGATATTGTTGTGTTTAAATTGCTTTTATATGTTTATATTTATGTTTATTGAATTTTGTTTTATTTATATATTATGTGCAGATCATATACATTCCCAAAATCACTTGATACGGATTCGTAATGACATTCTTCAAGTTTGGGGATTTGACAGCTATTGCTATGTTTTCTCAGTTTTCATCATTTAATTCTATTGTTGAATTTATTTGTTCGAGGTGGGCCACTTTGAAAAGTGATACTCTATCTCTCTGTTATGTATTACCTAGCAATCCTTGTTGTATGTTGGTTAATGAAGAAGATTTTATGTGCATGAGTATGTTGGTTCGTCGGAACAGGCTTGATTGCATAGATATTCGTGTGAATGAAAGTGGTGATTCTAGTATGAATGATGGGGGAGCCGAATCATCTAAATATGTTGGTCACTGTGGTATTTAATCTAGTGATATTGAGTTTAGTAGTAGTGCTAGTAGTCGTAACCATGTTGCTGTGAACTTTTTTCGTCATAAAGAGAAGGTGCTAAAAAGTACAGAATGTGCAACTGCAATTCAAAAGGTTGGTCAGATATTTAAAGGGGGTTGTCCAGAGTTTAGAAATGCACTTTGTAAGTTTGCTACAAAAGTTGGATTTGAATTTGAATATCTGAAAAATGACAGAAAGTGTGTTACTGCTTAGTGTAGATATAAAGTGGACAAAGGTTGTCCTTGGAGGATTCATGCATTAGTTGAAAAGGTTAATGGATTTCTCTATATTAGGACATATGTTCCAAACCATACATGCATAGATATTGTTAATAATGGGTTTGGACAAGAGCAAAGGTTGAATTCGAGTGTAATTGCAAGTGTTTTAATTGATGATGTTAGAAGTAATCCATCTATTAGGCCAAAGGATGTTGTTAATGATCTTAGGAAGGATTATGGGCTTGAAGTGTCATACAAATCAGTTTGGAGAGGCGTTGAGAAGGCAAAGGAAGCTGTGTTTGGTGACGCGGGTTTATCATATGACAATATGAGAGATTACTTTGATAAAATAAAAGAGTTAGACCCATGTTTTCAATTTAAGATTGATTATAATCATGAGACGTCTCGTTTTGAGCTTTGTTTTGTTGCATTTGGTGCATGTCTACATGGATTTAAATTCTGTCGGCCTATGTTATTTCTTGATGGGACATTTCTTTATGGAAAGTACAAAGGGACTCTTTTGGCAGCAACAGCGAAGGATGGGGATAATGGTATGAAACTTGTCTTTTACCTTAGTAATAGGACATAAATTTATTTTTGTTTTTTTAGTTGAAATTATATTTATTATTTACTTTCTTTTATGATTGTAGGCCTTTTTCATGTTGCTTTTTCAATTGTAGGCTCTGAAAATATAGAAAATTGGACATGGTTTCTTGACTCTGAAACCTCACATTAATGAAAGGACAATGACATTCATTTCGGATCGACATCAAGGGATCATCAAAGCAGTTAAGGATATTATGCCCTCTGCAGCACATTCATTTTGTATGTCTCATATGAGGAACAATCTGAGGGACAAACTGAAAGGATGTTCAGTAGAGCTTCGCTAAAAAATGCTTCATAAATTTTCTCAGTGTTCGTTAGCTCCAACGCATGATCTTTTTCAATTTTATTTGAGTGAAATGAACAAAGAAGGTGGTACTAAGGTTGAAGAATTTATGGATGCTCTTCCAGTTGCCAACTTTGCGAGCGCTTATTTTCCGGGGAAGCGCTATAGTGAGATGTGCTCAAATGCTGCAGAGACTTTTAACTCTCAGATAAAAGACTATAAGGGGTTTCCAGTTTTGGAATTAAATGATCAAATTCGTTTGAAGATGATGGAGAGAATGTTCAAGCGCAGACAGAAATCTCTGAGTTGGAATACAAAATTGTGTCCATTGAAGGAGAAGAAATACAAAGGAAGGTTCGAGTATGGAAAGTCATGGACTATCACTCCTTCAAATGAACATTTGTTTGAAGTTTACTCTGAACCATCCATGTCAGTTGATATTCAACAGTCCTAATGCACATGTGGGAAGTAGCAGCATGAAGGTTTTCCATGCATTCATGCCATTGCAGTTTTGTCAAGGACAAGAGAAGATGCCTTACCATTTATTGAGCCTTATTTCTACACAAGTCACTACAAGCAGTGTTATGCTCTTTATATTCCTCCTATTCATTTGGTAAACATGTGGTTGCTAAAGAAGTTGTCATACTTCCTCCTGCAACTAAACGTCCTCCAGGTAGGCCAAGGAAGACTCGGTTTCCTTCTAGAGGAGAGGTTACAAAAAAAAGGAAGATGAAATGCTCTCGTTGTGGGAAATTAGGATATCATAATAAAAGGACATGCAAAGAACCTTTACAATTAGAACTATAGGCTTTTAATTAGACATTATTCTTCATTTCATACATTCAATTAGCTGATTTTACTCGGGGTTTTGAATGATTTTTTATTGGATTATTATTATTTCGATTTATATACAAGGTAGTTTTTATGAAGGCTTGTTAAGGATTTGTGGCTGAATGTGATTTTTTGAATGTCTTATACCTTATATATAAGACCTGTTACAAACACAATGCAATTGGATTTTTTTTCATTTTCATCTTTTAATAAGTCATATATGTTACTTATAAGACTTTTTTAAAATACAGTTAATAATCTCAATGGTCAAATAGGTCTTATATATAACTTATAAGACCAAAATAATTTGTATAGAAAACTGATCCACTTTGTTTTTTCATACTCATATGTATTATATGTTAGATATGAGATATCCATAGGCTCATAATGATAAAAACTATATGTCTTATATGTTACTTATAAGGCTTATTTTAATAAGTTTTATAAGTAACATATAAGACTTTTTAAAACACATTTAATGAAAGCACAGTTATAAGGTCTTATATAGAACACTTGCTAATTCTTATATACTGCATCATAAACAAAAAAACAGTAAAGGAAACACATAACCATATCTTAATGTTTGAACAACCATATCCTACTGTTTGAACATAAACATATCCTACTGTTTGAACATAACCATATGCTAATGTTTTGAACAACCAATTACGATATACAGTGTTTTTGTGGTTCAAGAAGTCGTGAAACATTTTTGCCCTGTACATAGTGGCAACACCATCATCATAAGTTTTGCTCACTACCCCTTTCTCGAAAATATCTTGGGCAGCCATCAACACATGAATACCACAATCAAGACTTCCATAACTTTGTTGTGGAATCCACTTTACCTTGTTGAATTTTGGCTTTTCAATTTCTTTTTTAGGTAAATCTTTATCTTTACTGGATAATACACGTTTTGCATAATCAAACTGAATCAAGAAAAGAAAATACAATAATCAGACAAATAGAAATTGAAAAGAAAATACAATAATCAGCTTTTTGTTAAGAACATACCATTTTTCTGCCATTAATAATATAGATGTCTTGCCCTGTTCTCGGATGCATTGAATTGTAAAATGACTGTATCCAAGACAAGCAATGTCCAATGATCAACTGTCCTAGCATTAGGATGCTCATTTGCTACAGTGTTTACTGGCATCAGAATGTATTTGGCTTCTTCTTTGGCCAACTTCAATAGAACCTTGTCAACAACTCTTGCAATATCATCACTGTTCTTTTGTCTCAAAAAACTTTGGATAGGAATAAATTATAAATGTTAATAAAGTCTAACAAAAAGAAGTTAGTAAATAATTTAGAGTCAATAACACTTACCATTGAAAAACTTGTCAAGTAACCAACCATTAATTTCTGACTTTCAAAAGTCGGAGGGCAATTGTCATGTGTTTCTTTCAAAATCGAAAGATATGCATCCAATACCTATCAATCCACAAATGTAATCTCATTAAAAAACCTTTTGATATAAAGCATATAAATGTTGATTTAAGAAACTATATAATTAAAAAAAAAATTAACATACATTAGATTAAGTCATTTTGTCATATGCCAGTTCCCACAGATCATTAATACAAACATGATTTGTTTAATTCTGCCATATGGAATCACTGGAAAAAAAACATATATGAGAAATTTTACAAATTTTTAAATATTTATTATAAGAATAAAGTAAGTGTTACTTACTACTTGTTGAGACGACCACACAACTCCTTATACAAAGCTTTGCTCTTTTGATCAATTGCCTTTGTTGTTTCAGTTTTTTTTTCTAGAAATGAAGGCGGTACATCAGAATACATGTCAACAGCTTTTTCATTATCAATATTTACTGTCTGAATAATCTTCTCCCTTGATTTTTCTTCTGTTTTTTTTGTCTTCTTTTTCGGGTAGACAAAATCCGAATCTTCTTTTGCTACCTTCCTCTTACCAACTCTTTCCTTTACACCCCTTTCCACAGATCCTATTTTCAACTGCTTTCCCTTTCCCTTTCTCTCTTTCATTTCATCTTATTTTTCTTTTTCCTCATTCTCCTTCTCTTTTTCTTTCTCCGTTGTAGCCCTCTTCTCATTAAACTTTCTCTTGTACTCTTGTTCTTTCTCAGCAAACTGCTCCAGCAGTTGCAAAAGTGTCTCCTCATGATCTTTTTCATTATTAGTAAGTCTTTCAATCTCATTTCTCAAATCTGCAACTGTTTTTTCAAACATTGAAATTGTATCATCATGGGCAACTTTCATCTTTTGAATTTCCTCCTCCTTTGCTTTCATTTGTTCTTCAGCCATTTTCAGTTGCTTCACACTCTCTACCTCTGAAGCAAACAAAACCTGACCCTCTTCAATTGATTGATCTTTTTTTTTTCAAAATCAACTACTCTAATAAGAAAATCATCCCTTTCTTTGATCAAATTTTCTTTTTCCCTTTTCAAGTCACACAGCTCAACATTCTTTCTTCTTTCTTCTTCGATTTTGGCATTCAACTTTTCATTTTCAATTTTCAACTCTGACATCTCAGCATTTTTTCTGACTTCTTCTTCAAGAACAGAATTCAATTTCTCTATCTCCTTCAACAAATCATCCTTTTCCTTCAACAGTCCCTCATCCACACTCTTAACAACATCACCTATGACTTCCTCAACTGATTCACCAACATTATGTCTCATGGTAGGTATGAATATGCTGTGATCAGTACTTCTGAAATCAATTATCATGTTATCGGAACTGATATTTTTAGGGCCAACAATTCCATCATTATTACTTTCTGTCTCCACATCTTTTCCCTCAAGATCACCATTTTTCAACATAATCTCTTCCTCAGATGTTAACACAAGCTCTCCAACAGTAACCTATATTCATAAGAGAGGATTTTTAGAAATATCTTATATCTTGATTATAAGACAATTTATAATGTCTTATATGTAACATATAAGACATTATACACAAACAACTACAAAACTATGAGACCTAAAGATGAACATTAATATTAATAAAATGTCCATACCTCATCTTTTCCCAATTTTGCAATCAGTTTACTGAAATCTTTTATTTTTTTTCGAGATGTCCCACTTCATGAACCTCGGTAGCAAGCTCCTTGTTGGTTTGAAGATTGTTGTGTGCTCATTAAACCAATGCTAAAAGAACATTAAAAATTGTATAATTATACATATATACATATATTTAATAAAAAAACATTAAATAAACAAAGACTTTACTTACAGGTAAAAGCGATACACAGCCTATCACAAGAAGCGGTGTTGAATGCTTTTCATTCAACGATTGCTTCAGATTCTCAACAATAGCTCTTGACCAATCATAGGTATTCATCTTCTTGAAATCATCAACATAATAAAAAAAAAGCTGATGATATATGTTCTCCCTTTGATGAAAAAAAACAATGACCCCATTGCTATTAAAACAAGCAATTTCACAACATCCTCAACATCTTCCTCTTCATCACTCATCACAATTCTTCTCAATGCTTCTTTCACTAACTTCATATTCACCATACTAGGACAGTTAGGAAATTGCCTCTTCACCAAATCAAATGAAAGAAAATCTAACCTTAACTTCTTCAAATTCATTTCCTCTTCCCCACCAACCACTCCAAAAATTGTTGTTACATCTCTAGGTGTTACATCAACAAAAACCTCCAAGTTTGAATTTTTGTACATTCGAATCATAACACATAATTATCTCCTCAATGGTTGAATCCATCTTGCAATATGTAAAATCCATATTTGAAAAAATGGCATGGAAAAAGTTGTAGAAAGGTATTTTTTTCAACTTCATAAAATGGGCTGCCTTGAGAGGTGTCTCCTTCATAATCGACCAAATAGCATGCACATTGGACCTATAATTTGGGATCCATGACAAATGTTTTCCTGCTCTTGAAGCTTTTGAAATCCCTTTGGGAAGTTTTTGGTTAACAACTGCTGGTGATGATTTCTTCTTGGGCTTCGGAGATTTGGCTTTTGGATTTAGTCTTTTAGCTACAGGTTCAGCCTACTCTTTGACCTTGTTACAGATTTATGTACTTGTTTTTGTGGTTGAAGGGATATTGCAATATCCTTAGTCTTTGATCTAGTTACAGGGGTATGTACAGGTACAGGGGATTTGAGAGGTGAAGCTGCTGGTGTTTTCTTTTTTTGTTTTTCCTTGACCTCAGGACAATGATGGATATTTGGTGTTTCTGCAGAAGCTGGAGAAATGTGCACACAAGCAGTTGGTGTTTCTGCAGAAGCTGGAGAACTGTGCACACAAGCAGTTGGTAAATGATGGATATTTTGTGTTTCTGCAAAAGGAGGTGAAGCAGTTGGTGTTCTTCCGATGATACAGAGGATGCTGATGCATTTCTAGACTTTTTACCAAAGGGATTATACTTCATACCTTGCTTTTTTCCCATCTATAAATAAAAATACAAGATGATATATTGTTAGACTGAATATAATAACATTGTTGTAAGACTTTTTAAAAAGTCTTATAAGTTAATTATAAGACTTTTTAATAAGTCTTATAAGCAACTTATAAGTCTTTATGTTACTTATAAGACTTAAAAATTCTTATATATAAGACTTATAAGACTTATTAAAAAGTCTTATAAGCTACTTATAAGACTTTTTAAAAGTCTTATATGTTACATAAGACTTATAAGACTTATTAAAGAGTCTTATAAGTATCATATAAGACTTATTAAAAAGTCTTATAAGCAACTTATAAGTTGCTTTAAAAAGTTTTATAAGCAACTTATAAGACTTTTTTGACTTTTTTAAAAGTATTATAAGTAACATATAAGACTTTTTAATAAGTCATATATGTTACTTATAAGACTTTTTAAAGTCTTATATACAACATATAAGACTTATAAGTAGCTTATAAGACTTATCAAGTCTTCTATAAGACTTATATATAAGACTTTATAAGTCTTATAAGTAGCTTATAAGATTTTTTTGACTTTTTTTCAAAAGTCTTAAGTGACTTATAGGTCTTATAAGTAACATATATGACTTTTTAAAAAGTCTTATATGTTACTTATAAAACTTTTTTAAAGCACAATTTCCAAAGTTCAAATAAGTCTTATAACTATTAAAAAAAAGTCTTATAAGTTAATAAAAAAAGTCTTATAAGTTGTTTATAGGACTTTTATAAGTTGCTTATAAGACTTTATAAGTCCTATATATAAAACTTTATAAGTCTTATATAAGTCTTATAAGCAACTTATAAGACTTTTTAAAAAGTCTTTTAAGTAGCTTATAAGTCTTATATGTTGATTATAAGACTTTTTAAAAAGTCATATAAGTAGCTTATAAGACTTAAAAAGTCTTATAAACAACTTATAAGACTTTTTAAAAAGTCTTATAAGTTACTTATAGGTCTTATATGTTATTTATAAGACTTTTTTATAGCACAATTCCCAAAGTTCAAATAGGTCTTATAACTATTAGAAAAAGTCTTATAAGTTAACTTCTAATTTTTTTAAGAAAATGCAATAAAAATAAATTGATGACATTCAGCTTTCTAAAAGACAATTCCTAGGCCTTATAACATCATCATAATATATTTCTCAATGTTATAATAGCTTTAAGAAATGATGAAGTAATGTTTATCAGAACCAAAATATTGAAAAACACTAGTATTAAATGTTTTCAAAATTTGTTTATCTCTGTATAATATTTCAAATAAGTACTGTTTAAAACATAAACGAAGAAAAAACGTATAAAAACAACGAAATAAAGTAAAAATTCATTATACTCGATGAATTTTTTTATGAAATTTACCTTTTATGAGTTTAAATTCACTTCGCTCTTCACTTCAACGGACTTTCGCCTGAGTTTACCGGAAATTTCTTCAGCTTCAACGGAAATCGCCTGAATTTCGCCTGGATTTAGAGAGAGAAAATGATTTTTGAACGCGTTTTTTAAGGGCATTTTGGTCTTTTAACAGTGAGGGGTGTGTGAGGAATTAGTAAAAGGCCATTTCTTAAAATGGGATTAAATCTCCTAAAGGGGCTCTAGGGTCCGTTGGCCATTTCATTAACTACAACCTTAGAGAATATCCTAAAATGTGCATGCACGGTTCGTACCCCACCCCATAAACCAGCACACCATGGCGAAGGCGACCAGCACCCTGACGACATTGGCACCCATCTGCATCGTAACAACGGCCATGCACTCTAAGAATTCGCAGATAAAGGGATCTAGAGAAGCCTCAACCCTACCTCAAATTGGCAGTAATAGAAAGCCACCCTGCTCGAATTGAGGGCCCAATGTACCCATGATTAAGCCTTCATGTGCCTCTCAATAAAGTGGGAAAGCTGGTACTTCTCCCTCGACACCTCGAAATGCTCGTGGATGATCCTAAGGCGGGACTCGGGTGACTTCCTATCGGCCTGGGGCCTGGGGGCCATGTAACCATTTCGTTGCGACCTGCGACCACTGTGGAGCAAAATATGTCCACAATTCTTCATGAGGCGGAGGTCGATGCCTCACTTTGACTGGTAGTGTTTTGTTGATCGTTAGCTGCCATATCTATAGAAGACAAGGAAGCAGGGGAATCAGTTCTAAAAGAAGAGGGAGATGAACTACATATGGGCGACCTAGATTCCCCTGGGAAAGGAAGCCTAAGGAGGAAAGGGAGGTTTATCTGACTTAATGTATAAAATGATAAAATGGTCGATAACCTTGTTGAATAGATGAAAGCGGATAACCCTTGGGTCGTCAACAGCCATGTCCCCTAAACTCTCACCGACCGAAAACCCAATTTTCCAAAAAAAAAGAAGACCTTATTTAGTTAAAATGGTGATGCATTCCTCTAGAGACAACTCCCTTCATGGGCCCCTCTACCCTTTTATAAACTCTAAGGTTCACACAGTTGTAACCATATATAGCCCCCATTTTAAACCCTAAAACCTATCCATGACGGATTTAAGAAAAACTTCAATTTCAAACCCTAAGAAACGAGATTGAAGAATACCTGAAGTTTTCGAAGTAGGGGATGGGTACTGTAGCACCAAAAAGGTTCTCGTTAGCGCCGGAGTTGGATTTCTTGCCTTTGCTCTCTTGCTATGGACTCAAGAAATCAAGGTTCGGAAAGTTTGGAAATGGCTTAAGTTCATCCTTTTATACCTCTTTCCTTAATTACCTGAAGTGGAAAGGTTCGGCTAAACGGTTGGATAATTATCAAATAGTGGGCCGAATTCAATGCCCATGCCAGTTCCCAAGAAGAATGTACAATCGACAGAATCTGTACAATTAAGTGTGTAAATTACGGCGAATTGAAGACAGCTCATCAAACCGCCCAAAAGT
Organism: Adenophora triphylla var. japonica; assembly: GCA_022495995.1. NCBI lineage: Eukaryota > Viridiplantae > Streptophyta > Magnoliopsida > Asterales > Campanulaceae > Adenophora > Adenophora triphylla. The sequence continues at coordinate 278,110 of JAFEMH010002228.1, forward strand.
CAAACGTCGAGAAGCGACCTACATCTTATGAATCGAGCTGTAAACGCTGCGTCCATTCCATACCAAGAATTTATCACAACTTCCTACTCGACAAGTCGAGCTAGAAAGTCGGGGGCCACTGAACGAAATAAAAGAGACGGGCCAGGCCCAACAGACCGGTCCTACGTCCAAACAGGCCCAAAGGCCCACCAAGCGTACAAGACCCATTAAGGCGCCCATAACTACGTGCACTCATGAGCTAGATCAGTCGACCAAGCATATGGTCCGACCTTTACTATGTCCTGACTATTAGAATAAATGGAGGATTAGACGAAGTCAATTCATACATTGAGAGAGAGAATTGATATGAATGACTCAATTGATTATGATGCTAGAGATACATATTTATAGGATTACAATGAGGAGGTAATCTCCTAGAAGAAGAAGATTTCTAATCTAATACAAAGATTGTGTTTCCTAATCTAATACAAGAATTGTGTTTCCTAAACTGTATGTAACAATATATACTTGAATATAATATTATGATATTATATTCCTAATACCGACTTGGCTACGTCCGACATACGATCCATCCCTTAAGTGATCTCAGCCTAACCAAAGGCATGAAATCAGGTCGACCTCGACCAAACTAACGTGCGTAAATCAGCACCGTAATAAATAACCAACTCCTACATTCGAGAAGACGATTACGCCTACTTCCCCTCCAAAATTTACGGGATTGGTGACATTTGTCCAATGATTGCAATATAAATATCAATCCATATCTAACCTAAAAAGGTAACGTCAATTTGACTACTGAATTATATTTTGTTTTCTCAACAGTTTTGTAATCATATACACCATATCTTATTATCAAGTCGGAGGGTATTAGCCGAATACCATCACAGCTAATTATTTGTTTGTGGTTTCAGGTATATGGCATCGAAGTACAACCTAATGCTAGAATAATAATAATAATTCGGACGATTCCTGTAACATCATAAACATTTATTTGGTGACGAATTACCAGATATTTTAGGTACAGAGGACAGTTCAGTTTTTGACAGTTCAGTTTTTACTAATAGTAAGTGCGACAGGGGTGGAAGTTTGGGCCCTAACTGAAGTGGGATGAGAGAAAACAGGTCATCACTTGTGCAAGAGCTTTAGCTACCCTCCTTTTGTTTTACAATATAATTAATTTTTCATGTCTTTTAAGCTCTAAAATACTTGTTTTAAACAAACCACTATCCCATCTACTAAATTTTAAATTATATTTTAGTGTGTTTTTCTTGTCACCATATATTATATAGTTTAGGTAATGAATTGATTATAAAATTTAAGGTAATGGAGTCACATTTGACTTTTACATGCTTGATTGTTTTTGTTTTTGGTTTTCTCTTAAAATATAATATACTCCCTCCGTCCCAGACAAAGGGTCCTTGGGTTGGATTTCACGCTTATTAAATTTTTTTTTAAAAAATGAATAAAGAATTGTAAGTGGATAAAAAATTAGAGGAGAGAGAATGTAAAAGTTAAATGTGGGGTAGAAAATAGTAGTTAATGATTGGTTTTTTGTAAGTGGATAGAAGATTAGAGGAGAGAGAATATAAAAATTAAATGTGGGGTAGGGAATAGTAGTTAATGATTAGTTTTTTTATAAATATATTAATATTATAAGGGTATAATGAATGGTTTTCTTGTAAATATATTTAAATTATAAGGGTATAAATGTTCGAAGCACTGTTCAAAACTTGTCATTCATGAAAGAGACTCTTGAAGTGGGACGGATCAAAAGGAAAAATAGGACTCTTGAAGTGGGACGAAGAGAGTAGTATTTTTTTTCTAAAATAACATAGTTCAAATTTTTCTTCTTTCAATTTTGTATCATTCATGTATGTAGGTAGGAGTAGGAGTTAGGACGTATACTTGTTGCTATATAACATACTAGCAGTACTCCCGTGCGATGCACGGCGATAACATGATTTTTTTAAAATAATTACAACATCATTTTTATAATAGATTATTAATTACTCCATCTGCAAAAATAAATATTCAAAACTAATTTAAACTTGATCTTGATTTTTTTGAATATTCATTTTTGCAATGAATGATTATTAAGAAATAAAGAAAAACCTAAAGAAAGAGGGATAAATATACGAAATACACAGACCATACACTTTGGAGTATGTGTTTATATATTTATATTGCATTTAAAAAAATCATAAAATAAAAATTTTTGTGAAAGAAACTCAAAATAAAACGCTACAAAAATTTCATTTATATTTTCAGTTTACCAATGTTAAGTATAACTCTAAAGTCATGTTTGAACCGGTGATTAATTTTAAAATTTTCGTATTTCTCTCTACTATATTTAATACTCCCTCCGTCCCATAAGTCTTAAGAAAACTTTCCATTTTGGGCGTCCCATAAGTCTTAAGAATTCCCAAAATGGAAACCTTAAATCACTATTCTCTCCACTCATTCTCTCTCCTACATTATTTTAATACTCACAACACATTATAATTTACTATTTCCTCCACTCATTCTCTCTCCTATTTAATTTTTCACACTCACAACACTTCTTCCACTCATTCTCTCTCCTAATACTATAATAATATTTCTTAATTCTCGTGTCAAATAGAATCTTCTTAAGCCCATTGGGACGGAGGGAGTATATCTGTAGTATATTCCTTTGAATAAATGGCATTTCCATATGATGACAACTCAGTATCCATATGTTGTATTCACTGATTTCAAATCATCTTTTAATTTAATGTATTTAAAAAAAATTGAAACCAATTTTTTAAAAATTTCTAAAGATTAACTTTCCATGTATTATCTGTACTAATACTTATAAATTATTTTTTCATATATTGCATTTAATGATTTTCAAAATTAACTTTCCAAATATTGCATTTGAGAGTTTAATAATTTATAGAGTAAGAATTAACTTTCCATCTATTTCATATGATAACGTAAGTAAATTCAATTTCCAAAATATATATTTATGTGATTGTGAATTCAAATTTCAATTGAAATGATAGTATGGCATTTCTTTTAAAAATAAAAGTGAAATCCTTTTTTCTCTCAACCAAGGGATAAAAGAAAATTTGTTTCTTTCTTTCTTTCTAACCACTCCAAATAAATAAAAATAAATATGGACTGCTCTTCTTGACCCAACTCAGCAACTCCTCTTTCGAAAAATAACTGCTCTCTCTGTTCCTTAGTAATATGCACAAATAAATTTAACACAAAAATTAAGAAAATATAAGAAAATGGTTATATGTTGTGAGTGAAAATATTGAGTAAATGAGGGAGAAAACGAAGTAAATGGATAATTGTCGTGAATACGATGAATAAGTCCCATTTTCATTTTGAAACTTTACTAATCACTTTGAAATGAATAAAAGTTGTTTCTTTGCAAAATACTATGGAACAGAGAGGGTATGAATCAAGTCAAGATAATTATGCTATTTTCTTGCACCTCTTGATCATATTTGCAAATTCAAAAAATAGTAAGTGATATATTTTCATAACATTCATCATCACGTCTCTTTATCTCTCGGAAAATTAGCCAAACACCTCTCATCCTTTCTCCCACTCTACTCATATGAACTCTTTCTTTCATAGTCGTCAATTATTACCAACAGTACTCATCACAGTGTATGTAAAATAATCAGGAGTGAACAAATGGAATGTTAGAGAGAGAGAGAGAGAGAGAGAGAGAGAGAGAGAGAGAGAAAGAAGAAGTAAACAATAAGATTTCGAGTTTACAAAGGTGACTCAGTTAACTGAAACAGAACCACAGTTATAATCAAGTTTACTGCAATGCAACATGCCAACAACACCATACCATTGACAACAATCTCCTATTCTACTTGCAGAAAACAGAGGGGTTGAAGTACAAAAGAAAATGAAAATAAAGAACGCACCAGGAATTGCTAATTATATGCTTTAGATCGCCACATACACCACCATTTCTCCACCATTGCCGTCGACAACCCTTCCTCCACCAGTTCCCCATAACCACCACCCATTACACAAACCAATCTTCAAATTCCCCATCCACCACCACCACTACCGACTCTTTCACATATCTATGCCCAGATTTTTCCCTTCCATTTTCGAAACCTAAAAGAAAAGTTGCAACCCTAACCTTAACTCATTATCTAACCTCTACAACCTAAGCCGTCATACCACCACCATTTAAAACCTCAATCTTTATCAAGGTAAAATCACAATCCTGAAACCCAAGTGTGTTCATCTCTCTCAACAAATTATTTAACCCATCTCCTCTCTTCTATATTACTCGAGAAAACCCGTAAATCGCATCTCACGAAACCCCTAAACTAATCCTAATTTTTGAAAATCCCCGGTAAATCAAATACCCTATCCACTCTAAACCACAATCCCTCATTCTGAAACCCTAAATCGACGTCTCTTGTCTCAAATGAAGAACCCAAGCTTCATCGACTTCTTCAATCACCCCTTTCAAAACCCCAAACCCTAGAAATTGTTGACCACCGGAGCTTTCAAAATAGTTGACCACCAGTTCCGTTGCCTTTATCTTTGATTGAACACGTCTTTCATGTTAGATTGGTAGTCCACGCTGCCACTTCTTCTTCTACAACCACCGGAGCTTCCTTCTCAGTTACTTCTTTTCCCGACACCGATGCTTCTTCTTAAACAGAATATTACTTAAAGTACTTACTAATTCGGAGTGTGATTTTGTGTGTGCTTAGGTGTGTGCATTTGTGTGAGCAAAATCAATTGAAGAGGGAGAAGGGTAAGAAATGAAGTTAAGAATGTGGTTACAGTCAGTTTTGACGGAATCTTCAAGAGTACACCAAGTTCAAACTTGAGACACCTGTTTCTATATTTTGCAGCAAAATTCATCCACGTATACAATTTTTTGTCTGAACCAAACATGTGTCAAACTAAAGCATAAATAGACTGTAACGTGAATCAGAATGGGATGTCAGAAAACGTATTGTTCACGCCAAAGAAAACGATGAATATCAGTGAGCATATGACAAAAATATCCCCGACATACGGTATAATATCCTAAAATACCCTTTCCATTTTCGTTGCCAATGAAAGGGACGTTTTTGGGCGGGATTTTCCCTTAATTGGCATGACAATCTTCTTTTTAGATATAGATAGATTTATGATTTGTTTATATAGTTTTTTTGTTTTTGTTTTATATACCTTTGGAATATTTGAAATAAGACAAAAAATAAGGATATTCGGTCAAATTTGGAATTATTGGCAACTTGACCAATTGGTGGTCAAATTGGCATACCTTCGTGTTGAAACTTCGGAATGATGAAAAATAAAAAAAAATGCTTTAGAAACTAAGCACATAACGCTTTCAAAAGGCACATTAATTGTTTGAAAGGACAATTAAGTTGCACCCTATTTTGACCAATGAGATTAGTTTTTGCTTAAATATATGGCCAACAACCCTAGAGCCCCTGTTATAGGGAGATTCAATCTCATTTTAAGAAGGGTAAATTTTCCTAGGACCCTCTTGACCAAATTATATTCCTCTTAAAGAAAAGATTTTTATAAATCCCAAATACACCCCTCCGCCTAGTTTGGGCGACCGCCCAACAACATAGGGCGATCGCCCAACTCAAAAACTGAAAATTATTAATAAGTCTTATATGAGACTTATTAAAAAGTCTTATATGAAATTTATAAGACTTTAAAAAATTCTTATAATTAAGTTAAAAAAAGTCTTTTATAAGACTTTTTGTATAAGTCTTTTAAAAAGTCTTATAAGTTACTTATAAGACTTTTTTTAAAAAGTCTTATAAGTAACTTATAAAACTTTTTAAGTCTTATATATGTTATAAGACTTATAAAATATAAGACTTTTTAAAAAGTCTTATATGTTACTTATAAGACTTTTTAAAAAGTTATTTATAAGACTTTTTAAAAAGTCTTATAAGTTACTAGGCGAGTCTTATAAGACTTTTTGTATAAGTCTTTTAAAAAAGTCTTATAAGTTACTTATAAGACTTTTTAAAAAAGTCTTATAAGTTACTTATAAGACTTTTTAAGTCTTATATATGTTATAAGACTTATTAAATATAAGAGTAACTTACAAGACTTTTTAAGTCTTATATATGTTATAAGACTTATAAAAAAGTCTTATACGTTACTTATAAGACTTTTTAAAAAGTCTTATAGGTTACTAGGCGGAGGGGTGTCATTTTTTTGAGTTGGGCGATCGCCCTATGTTGTTGGGCGGTCGCCCAAACTAGGCGGAGGGGTGTCTGGGGAAATAACTAAATGTTGTTTCTTAAATTGGGTTTAAATCTCGCCCAAGGGGCCCTAGAGGAAATGGGTCTTTTAAGAAATGATCTTTTACTAATTTCTCATACACTCCTCGCTGTTAAAAGACAAAAATACCTTTATTATTTTGTATGGGTGACGCGTCATTCATCAGGACTGAACTCAATTTCAAAACTGAAAACTACATTTTAGTCACTGGAATGTTTAAAATTATATATTTGTCACTTGACTTTCTGACATTTTAGATCAGTCATTGGACTCAAAATAGTTTCAGTCTGATCACTTCAGTTTCAAAAATTACAAATTAATCACTGAATGTTTCAGATCATCACAACAGTCTTTAGCATTTTCAAAAACACTTCCATTTTTTATATTTTTCACATTATAAGACTACTTAGTCTCTTATAATTGACTTATAAGACAATTTTTTTAACAAAAAAAAAATCAAAAAAATCAATAATAACAACGAATTACTCTTATAATTTACACATTTACAATCCTTATAAGTGAATTATAAGACTACTTTGTCTCTTATAATTTACTTATAAGACAAATTTTTCAACAAAAAAAATCAAAAAATTCAATAAAAACAATGAATTACTGTCATAATTTACACATTTGCACTCTTATAAGTGAATTATAAGACTACTTTGTCTCTTATAATGGACTTATATGACAATTTTTTCAAAAAAAAAAATCAAAAAAATCAATAATAACAACGAATTACTCTTATAATTTACACATTTACAACTCTTATAAGTCAATTATAAGACTTATACATTACCTAAACTTAAAAGACATTTCTAGGTCTTATAACATTGTCATAAAACCTAAAATTTATGAGTTCATAAATCATTCAGAGATAGGTCTCGTATAATAATTATAAAACTTATATAAGTAGAATATCTAATTGCAAGCATACAGAAAAAGTCTTATGTGTTACTTATAAGACTTATACATTACCTTAACTTAAAAAAGACAAGCCCAGGTCTTATAACATTGTCATAAGACCTGCAAATTATAAGTTCATAAACCATTCAGATATGGCTCATATAATAATTATAAGACTTGCATATGAGTATAACAAATTGCAAGCATACAAAAAAGGTCTAATATGTTACTTATAAGACTTATACATTACCTTAACTTAAAAGACATTTCTAGGTCTTATAACATTGTCATAAGACCTACAATTTATGAGTTCATAAACCATTCAGATATGTCTCATATAATAATTATAAGACTTATATAAGAAGAATAACAAATTGCAAGCATACAGAAAAAGTCTTATGCGTTACTTATAAGACTTATACATTACCTCAACTTAAAAGACAATTGTAGGTCTTATAACATTGTCATAAGACCTGAAAATTATGAGTTCATAAACCATTCAGATAGGTCTCGTATAATAATTATTAGACTTATATAAGAAGAATATCTAATTGCAAGCATACAGAAAAAGTCGTATGTGTTACTTATAAGCGAATTATATGACTACTTTGTCTCTTATAAGACAAACTTTTCAATCAAAAAAATCAATAATAACAACGAATTACTCTCATAATTTACATTTACAACTCTTATAAGTGAATTATAAAAGACTTATAAGACAAATTTTTCAACTAAAAAAATCAAAAAAATCAATAATAACAATAATTTTGTTGACCACAATCATAAATCCTTGACCAGTTCAATCAACAACCACATTTTTAATTAATAAAGATTATTTTTTCCCACTACTAATGCCAAAATCTCCAAGTTCAACAAGAATTCACATTTTGTAATATAGATTAAAAATGTGTAACTAATCAATAATCTCTGACCCAAGCAAGAACAACAAAAAATCGATTACATATATATATGAATCGATCTTTGCTACTTTTAAATTTCACTTTTCCGCAAATAAACATTTATGCAAGATCCTTTTTCTTAAGAGAAAAATCAGAAATCTAATTTGAGCAGCTAAGAAATAAAATTACAGTTTCTTTATGTAAATAGAGAAGAATCTAAAATCTAATTCTTACATAGTTAAATAGGACTATTATTATATGAAAATAAAAATATGTCAGTATAAATGTTTGAATAGTTAAATAAGACTATTATTATATGGAAAGGAGGGAATAAGATTTTGCTACCTTCATTAAGAAAATTGAGAACAAAAGATGTTAAACAACTATAGAAATTACCAATTTAGCTCAAACTCGGATATCAACCCATTTGAACCAGGGTAAAACATGCTGAGAATGTAACAAGACCTGAACAGTATAAATCGAGATACGAACTTGGGCTAGTCCGGACAAGGCCCAAATGGATTGGGCCCTAAACATAATCCACTCAAGTCTCATATACGAGGAAGGAAATGAGCTTCCTCGTACCAAGCCACCTCGTCATTTCCCTAGGTCGACCTAGACTTAGCAGGCGAAATAACCAAGGCCCAACTTAATGCCGAGGGAGACCTCCCTTCAAGGCCGAGCTGAGCTCCCTTGACGAGGAGGAGGCCTCCTCGACTGTCCAACCAAGACGGACTTCTCCACGTCCATCATATCTCTTCCCCGGCTCAACGTAGGCCGACCTGGCCACGTATGACGAGGAGAAGCCATCTCGGCTAACGTGCAGAGTTGCAGTTTATACGAGTCATATTCAAATAAGGACATTGAGCAGTTATAATCTTTCTAGGATTGTAGCCACCTCACATATCAAATTCAGGTCCAACAAGGACTCCTCACTTATAATCCTCTTAAGATTAATATCTTATCTATTAGCAATCCAATTCAACATGGACTATACATTGCCACACCTATAAATACAAGTCATAATTCACATTATACGGTACATTATCTTTTAACTCTAAACTCTTGTCAATTGATTTCTCTCTCTCACAAAGAAAATACTTACTCTCACGCCGGAGGGCCTTGGCCGGAGAAGCCCCGACTTAGTTTACGTGTTTGTTCTTCTTTTTCAGGCTATTCAATCGCTGGAATATTACCTACCGCCGGATTTGGGCTGATCCGATCGTTTCTGACAGCATCAAGACCCAAACTATTTCAGCTGGTCTTTTACCATTCAAATAGTAGCAAGTTCTCTTCTGCAACTAAAATTAAGTGAAAATGTACAGGTAACAGAAGTCTTACACATGACACCCCCGATGTTAATTAAATCTTCAATCCCTACAAGGTCGTTAAATTCACCTAGTTCAGGGTACTACCTCTGAAGGTTTCGGGATGCAATCTGGTGCTGGATTATTCTTGTGTCCAGCTCCATACTCCTTTGAACCATATCTTGCAATAATCTCTATTAGAGTGATTTTACTTGATCTGGTTGGATATATTGTGGATCTAGCCGAAAATAATGTAGATCTAATCGGAATAATGTAGATATGGCCGGAGATATTGTAGATCTAGAAAGCCCTCAGATCGATACTTCCATTGAAGAAGCATCTAAAATGATGGAAGAAATCGACACCGGTCGCGACGGATTCATCAATCTCAAAGAGTTCGTCGGATTCCTAAAGAGGAGCAACAACAACGTTGACGACGGCGACGGCGACGGCGTGAAGGAGCTTAAGGAGGCATTTCAGATGTACGATCTGAACAAAAAACGGGTTGATCTTGTCGTTCGAGTTACATCAGATCTTCGGAGATGGAGAAAGTGAGGCAGGAGGTGATGGCTTGGTGATGGCAGGTGCGAGGTCGGGGAAGGAGCGCCGGAGAGGGAGACGGTGGCCGGAGGTAGGTGAGGAGCCGAGGATGTTTGCCGATCGGAGAAGGGGCAGTGGTTGAGAGAGGAGAGAGAGAGAGTGGGTGTGTGTGTGTGTGTTTTTCTGGTATATGTGAGAGAGGAGGGAGGGGAGGGGTGGGTTTTGTTTGAGGGGTAGGGATTGTTTCGGTATTTAGGAGTTTTATTTGACTGGTCAACGAAGGTGAGGGGTATATACGAAATTATAAAATAAGGAGAACTCCTTATTTGAGATTTATAAAATGGATCTCCTTAAAAAATGAATAAAATCTAGGCCAGGGGCCCTAAAGGAATTTTTCCTAAATATATCTGATCCAAACATCTCTAGACTAAAGAGTAAGTATACCTACTGCTAAGATATTACGAGAATACACTCCTCTCCATGGTTATTAAATGTTGTGGAGTTCCCTAAGCTATATTTTTCAAAATTTGACATTGATTCTTGGCTATTTTCGCTTATTCAACTTTATAAAATTGTTATACGAGATTAGAGTCGTCAATTTGGAATTGTTTCGTCGGAATGTTCCGTTCTGTTATAAAAATGGGACGGGACGGGATAGTATATTCTAATTTCGTATGAAAGCGGGTCTATTTGGACACCCCGTTTGGGACAAGGGACAAAGCGGGATGGGATGGGATGGGACGGGACGGGACGTCCCGCATTTTTTTAATTTTAATATTTATTTTATTTTATTTTAACCTCAAATGTATTTTAACACTTAATCTTTAGTTTTTTTTTTTTAACTATACATTATCTTTTGTGTTGATTAAGATGTTTTATTAAATTAAGAAGTTAAGATCTTGTCGAATTGTAAAAGATTAATCTTATATTTTCAATTTAATGTTTTGACATCATTTCACTTGGATTTTAGTTTTATAATATTAGAGTTTTCTTGTCCTGCATTGTCCCGTATTGTCCCGCGTCCCGAGGTAGATTTGAGACGGGACGAGCTATATTAGGCCCGCGAAGAATTCGGGACAACCCGTCCCGTCCCGCTTAGTTGCGGGATATCATAGTTTTGTCCCATTCCGTCCCATTATCTCGAATTGACGGCTTTATATACGAGAAACGAAGGTCACTATATAGACGGATTAAACTTTGTTATATTTGGTGGAAATTTCGCAAATTAGTAAGTTATTATCTCTTTTTAATTATGTAACGTAATTACATGTTTAATTAAGACATTCTGCTGTTTCTAAAAATGTTATGAGGCTTTGACCAATACGCCCCTCAGATAAATGAAAACAATCAATAAAATCAGACATTTTTTAAACTCGTCAATAAGTTCCTATATTTTCGTTGGATCAAAATGCCCCTTTGTCCACTCAAACCACGCGCCTAACCTAGCACTTTTCACTCACTCTCTTTCTCTCTCTCTTCTTTTTACGATTCTCTTTCTTTCTTTCTCTCACACATATCAGCACTTTCTTTCTCTCTACTTTTCTCTCTCTTCTTTTTTTTTCTCTTAAAATTTTAAAATGCAATATCTCAAAATTTAAAAGTCGAAAAAATAATTCGAAATTACTGTTTTAATCACATCGCCGAGACGAATCAAACAAGTTTACTTATCATATATTTCAAAATTTATAAATAAAATAAAATTATTTTTCACTTGTAAATAACTGTATAATGGTTTTCACATTTATAAACTGAAAAATCTATTTCACAGTTTTGAAGTCTATTTCACAGTTTTGATGTAAATAACTGTATAATGGTTATCACATTTATAAACTGAGAAATTTATTTCACAGTTTTGATGTAAATAACTGTATAATGGTTTTCACATTTATAAACTGAGAAATCTATTTCACAGTTTTGATGTAAATAACTGTATAATGGTTTTCACATTTATAAACTGATAAGTCTATTTCACAGTTTTGATGTAAATAACTGTATAATGGTTTTCACATTATAAACTGAGAAGTCTGTTTCACAGTTTTGATGTAAATAATTGTATAATGGTTTTCACATTTATAAACTGATAATTCTATATCACAGTTATATAAAGATGTGAAATGGTTTTGACATGTATATGAGTTTAATAATTGTGTATTGAAATAACTGTGATATTTATATCACAGTTATTTTCGTTAGAGTTTGAAGTCTATTCACAGTTTTGAAGTCTATTTCACAGTTTTGATGTAAATAATTGTATAATAGTTTTCACATTTATAAACTGAGAATTCTATTTTATAGTTATATAAAGTTTTGAAGTCTATTTCACAGTTATATAAAGTCTATTTCACAGTTCTATACAACTACAAGTAGGCATTATCCTCAGATCTATAACCAGCACGGCTTCTAATCACCGTAGAATGCTGGAAATGACCACCATTTGTATTAACACCATTAAGCTTTCTTGGTTGAATCCAGTTGCTTCCTTGGGGAGTCAATGAGAGAGAACATTCACATTTTCCCTTAAATGTTCACCTTGGAGTGATAATTTGATTCTTATCACCGCAATGTTGTGGCACCGAATAGGGCTGACCCAATGCCCCGCTCGTTGATGTAATGTAGCTTGTTTCGGTTGATATACTTTTCCTGACAAAACATTACAATTTTAAGATAAATATTCTCTTATTTCAAGCTGTGATTTCAGTGGATGCAAAGCAGTCCCAAGTTCTGAAGACAAATACAGACTGCAAGTAAACAAACTCTTGCAATTTTGCCATATAATACAAGTAATATACAAACAAATACAAGCACAAGCACATTTCTTAAGAAATTTGACAAATCAAAATTGTGACGAAGATTATGAGACGGAGAGAGTATGTACCAAGAAACAAAAACATCAAACAGAGTCGTACAATGTATACAATCAGCAATAAACATTAAAAGTTGAACAACTCACTGCTATGGTTAAAAAGAAACTTCAGTCAGCAATTTCTCTTCCACATTTTCGAATAATTTTAGATTATTTTACAATGATCTCTCAACTGCATCAATGGGTCGCTTAAAACATCTCTCAACTCCATCTATGAGTTATGTTCAGTACCAAAATGGCAATTAAACTGGCCAAACTCCATGTCATTGCCGAGATGACAGAATCATAGATCACAGTCCGAAACCTCAAGAACTCATATATGCCAAATACCATGTAAGAAATCGAAACTACGATATTAGAAACAACTGTAATCCTAGAAAAAATAGTGAGACAACTAGATTTTATATCCCTAGGTTCCTGTGCTATAAAATTATCACTATTCGCTCTCCTCGGCATAAATGTATCTACCAAAACCCATGTCAATAACAGAAACAAGAACATTGCTTCGACTATCTCGAAACAGAAATCCATTGAAACCTACTCCATAGCCTCACACAAGCCTTAAATCAACCAAAATCTTGAAATAACAGATTAATGTAAACATGTTGATAAAATATCACAAGACTTAATTTTTCTCTAAGACATTCAAAACCCAATTCACAAACAACGGAATAAAGACAGAAACAATAATCAAATTACAAAAGAAATATTTTTTTACACACACAAACACATATATTTAACTATATATCTAGAATTGGATAAGGTTGAGAAAACAAACATGTCAAAGTATTATTCTGCACATGAAAGAGAGAATGATCCTGGAAAGTTGAATTGGGGTGAAGGGGATTTGGGGTTGACGAAATTGAGAGCTAAGGAACCGAGATTTTCAACGGAATTGGGTTTTTCAAATTCCTCCCCAATTTCTCCCTAAACACAGGCTTCTCATTACTCATCTCGACCGCCCATGAACTTCGGGAACCAGCATCACCAGAATCCATCATTCCTCCACTGCCGCTGCCACCAAAGCTGTGGCGAATGTCGTGAATTGAAGATCGCCTCGGCGGCCCACCAAAAATGTCATTGAAATCAACGTCCAATTCATCGGAATTCCTCGATGATGAAGAAGGCTCGATCGAAGAACTAGGTTGTGGAGAAGCTGGAACGGATCGCCGATGGTGGAGAAGACGGATTGCGGATAGAGAGAGAAGATAATATTGCGCATAGAGAGAAAGAGAATGAGTAGGTACAGTTTTGGCCATTTAAATTATTATAAATAGGGTCAGGGACTCTACGGTCGTTTTGATTTCAACTCTTGGATCCTAAGATAAAATTCAAAATGTACTATTTTTATTGGTAAATTTCACCATATCTCAAGGTTTTATTGGGAAAAATCTCAAATGTTATCTTGTTTAGAAGTGCGGCGACATAGGAGTGAAAAACAAATTATGGAGTTAATAGTCGAGTTAGAAGCCCCTACGGGGTTTGGTATCAAATAAAGTAAGTTAGTAACCAAAATAAGTTAATTAGCGAAACTGACATGATTATGATGTTACGACATCATCTTAGATGTTTATTATGGGTTTTCGCTAAGTGATAGATACTCTTGTTACTTGCTATTGGTCGTCATGGGCTTGGCACATCTCTTGCTAGCCAATATGGGTCTTGACTCTGTAACAGTAGGTTGTAAGGACTACTGTTACTGTTAAAGATGACTTAACCCGTGCTTTTACGGTATATTCCCTCCGTCCCAGTCCGGTGTAAATTTTTGGTCAACTTTGATCAACTTTGACCAATAGTTTAAGGCCATAATAATGATCCTAATAAAAATTCAAAAAATGTTATTGTTAATATTATTAAGCGTGATACAATAAAAAAAATTTAAATTTTTATTAGGATCATTATTATGGCCTTAAATTATTGGTTAAAGTTGGTCAAAGTTGACCAAAAGTTTACACTAAACTGGGACGGAGGGAGTACATTATACAGTTATCAAATTACGAGCTCATGTGTTGATATCCATATTGGAGTTAAGAATGCTCTCCTTCGTTGTATTGACATTCACGCAAAATCCAAAACCTTCAATTTCACAAAAATATTGTTATTTTCAATCGAAAAATGACAAATGAATAGTATAGACTTATGCATATAGAACACAAAGAACATTACGAAGAATGAATTTTCAATTATTATGATAAAAGGAGGATTGAAATATGCAAATATGTATTCGAGTATCATTAGCAACAATAACCGAATGTGTACCTATGTGCGGAGAAATCCGAGAAATACCATAAGATGACGACTTCATGTAGTTGATGGCCCCAAAACCAAGTATGTATGATGGAGTCACAGAAGAACCGAAACCATAGAAAAAATCAGGAGAAGTGGATGAACCATAAAGTGCATAGTTAGCTCGGTCCGGACAGGAGTGAGTTGTATTGTCGGGCTTCAAAAAAAACTGACAAGTTGTTGGGTATGCATATACTTAATGTAACGATCCCAACTTTTCATTAATAAACATAATTTCATTTATAAATAAAATTCCCAAATCGAGATACTTTAACGGCTAGTACATCTAACCGTAATTCAAATGCGGAAAATAACTGTCTTTCAATCTTAACGGCTAGTACATCTAACCATAATTCAAATGCGAAAAATAACTGTCTTTCAATCTTAACGGCTAGTACAACCTACTAGCTCGATAAGAACACAATGATTTATACTAAACCCTAACCCCGAATCAAGCTGCTATCCCTGCGACCGATCAACTTCTCCTATCGCTTACCTGGGAGGAAAAAATAAGAAAAAGGGGTGAGCGAACAATGCTCAGTAAGTTCATACGGAATCTCTCCGGGTACTAAGGAAAAGATAACCAGAATGAACGGAGCCAATCGAATTATTCAACGATAAGATAGCTATATCAATTAAAGTACAGGTACGAGTACAATAACGAAAGATGCTTTTCAAATAACAAGTTGTGGCACTATCACAAAATATTTATCATGAAAACTGTATTCACACAAGTCCGTCAATTCCAAAGTAACGATACACCTTTTCAGGGTGACTTTGATACACCTTTTCAGGGTGATCCTTGAATAAGAAACTCCACGTCTTTTCAGGGCGCTCCCTTATCCCGACATATCATGATAGTCAACTACTTCATCAAGTAGTATATAAGCGTCTAAATCCTTTAATTTCAGGGATTAGACTAATTCTCATAAAGTCCTTTTCAATCGGATCAATTTTGCTAAGTCCTTTTTCAATCGGACAAAGCTAGCTACTTCGAGTTCAAATAGATATAGGAATTCTATATATATCATGTTCCTAGGTACAAGAACATATCACATTTAACATTACTACTTTTCAGGCAGTGTAAGATGAAAGTCAAATCTTTACTATTAAGATTAGACCAAGTTCATTTAAAAGTCCGTCCCACTTAGACTCATTAAACTACATCTAGTTACTTTAGACATATCAATAAACATTTCAGTGTTCATATGGTACAAGAACACAATAATCAAATTCAACCATTAGATACACCTTGAACAACACATATCAAGGGTAAGATATTTCAAAAGACGTTCAATCGAAGGAATAGTTTCAAAATAACTACCGGCCACTTGGTAGCTTATACTTTCATAAAAGACTCGATAGAATCCTAATTCAAGGATTGAAATTCAAATACTCTAAGGAACGTAATCTCTTACCTTTAATGGCTTGCGTTTCCTTGCAACGGATCCTTGCACAAATCTACAATAATGCAAATAAATACTTCTTAGGGTAAAAGTAATTCCTATTTACTTTAATTACCCACTCTAAATCATCTTGTTAACCTATAAGTTATTCTTCTTTTAACTCCTTTTAAGGTTAACTAGAGTCCCCTTTTTTGTTTCCCAAATTACCCTTAGGGTTTCTAGCCTTACAAACCTTATTGAATTCCTTTTTGTGACTTTTCTCACACTAATTACACTA
The DNA here is from genome assembly GCA_022495995.1 of Adenophora triphylla var. japonica. NCBI lineage: Eukaryota > Viridiplantae > Streptophyta > Magnoliopsida > Asterales > Campanulaceae > Adenophora > Adenophora triphylla. Next base: position 294,858 of record JAFEMH010002228.1, read on the forward strand.
TTCACAGCACACATAGTTACTGTTCATAGCACACACAAACACACACAGATTACTATTCACAGCACATACAGATTACTATTCACAGCACACACAGATTACTATTCACAGCACACACACTACACACAGAGATTACTATTCACAGCACACACAAACACACACACACACGGCATACACACATACACGCACATAAAACCTAATCCTCTTTCTTTCCTTCTAGCATGAAAACCCTAGCTCATCTTTAAGAGTTATCATGCCCAATCTAATTCAATGTTCGTCAAAGATCAGATCTAATATCAATCCTCATTCATCATCAATAATCATATTTGATCAAACCATAATCATAGATCTTGAATCTAGGGTTCTATGTTTTCTAGAATCACCTATAGAGAAAACATTAACTAGGAAGTATTGAATGATTTACCTTTTCGATTCAACCTAGAATCTTCTTCCTTCTTTCTCTTTCTCTTCCTTGATTTCTCCTTCTCTTCTTCTTTCTTCTGTCCCCTCTCTCTCTCTCTAAGGTCTTTCTCTCTCTCTAAACCTCTTCTCACCTGACCGCCTCCCTCTTTTATCCTTGGCATGGAGTCGATTATGAAGGCCAAGAGACTTTAGCCGTTACGAACTCCAAGAGCCTCAAAGCTTTATGACACCTAGTTGCCTTTTGGTTTTTCCCAACTTAACCCACACTATCCAAGTCCATGAAGGAAAACCAAATGTAGGTATCCTAATTTAAATAAACTAGGCCCATTTAATTTAATCCATCTAGGAAAAGGAATAGTCACAAATAATTAATTAAATAGCTAAATAATTGATTAAAAGAAAAAAAAATTACTAAATAAATAGTATCAAATTTTAGGGTTGTTACACTTAACCTCATAAACTTGTTTAGATTTGGTTGATACAATTACTTAAGTTTTATTTTGAACTTTAGAAACATATGTAAGTTACTAACGGAAGTTCGTTAACTTCCAACGGAGTTCGTTATTTGTTAACGAAGTAAGTTACAAAATGTATTCTACATTTAGTGTAGATAATGAAACTCATTTATTGTCTCAAAACCATTTCCGGGTGAATGAGAAATTAATGACAAAGATTTGTAACTTAACGAGAGTTGTTTAAAGGGTTTTTTGATGTGGTTTGATGTGCTCGGCCGAGCAGAGTCCTTGACACGGCCGAGCAGAGCATAGCAAATTGGCCAAGTCTCTGGACAATCTTGCTCGGCCGAGGCATATGCCTTGCTCGGCCGAGCAGTGTGATTGACACGGCCGTGTGAGTCTCTTGACTCGGCCGTGCAGCTTGGCGCTCGGCCGAGCGAGTCCCTTGACTCGGCCGAGCAGTTCCTGAACAGGTGCCAATTCAAAAGAAAATTTGTGCCTTTTCAAGGGAAAAGACACAAACCCCTTAACTCTCCTTATATACTTCCCCTCCGAATTTCAATTCATACATACAATCATTTGAGCCTCTCTACCTACATTTGAGATAGATTAACCAAGCATAATCATTTCATCTTGTTGCGTTAAATTCCTTCAAATCCAAAGTTCCAAACTTTCCATTGTTCGTTAGAATTGTTAATTTGGTGTGCTCCTATTAACAATTAGAAGTCGTTTCATCTCACGAGAAGTTTGTCATCAACCGTAAGCACTTGTGCGGGACAAATACTTCTTACGGAAATTGTGTTAAACACAAGACTCGACTATTTGTGGTTTGTTTTCAATTTCCGTTATAATTTTCGTTATCTTTCTCATCCTTCTTTGTTATTTCCTTAAGAAGCCTTAGTAAAAATCCCAACAATTGTAAGAAGTATTTGACGTTTCTTAAGGCGTTCATACAATGTCTAATGAGAAAGACACCTCAGAGTCATCCGGGCTTACTCCCCCTCAAGGCGATGCACCGCTCAAGAATGTTGCACCCGCTACTACACCGTCTCACTCGGTTCATGGTGAGAAACCCCCAAAGTTTACCAGGGTGGATTTCAAGAGATGGCAACAGAAAATGCTATTCTACTTGACCACTCTAAGTTTGCATCGGTTCTTGAAAGAGGATCCGATTGTTGCAAAGGATGATCCCGACCCTCAAAGGCTTATGGCCAAAGAGCTTGGGACCATGGTAATTTTTTATGTAAAAATTACATTTTGAATGGACTCGATGATGCACTATATAATGTGTATAGTACCGTCGAGTTAGCCAATGCTTTATGGAGTATCTTGGAAAGGAAGTATAAGATCGAAGATGCTGGGTCAAAGAAGTTTGTTGTCGGCAAATATCTTGACTTCCAAATGGTGGATTCTAAGTTGGTAACAACTCAAGTTGATGAGTTCCAACTTATATTGCATGGTCTTGATGCCGAAGGAATGATAATGAATGATCCGTTCAAAGTGGCATCAATCATAGAGAAGTTGCCGCCTTCATGGAAGGACTTCAAAAATTATCTCAAGCATAAGTGCAAAGAGATGACTTTGGAGGACTTGGTTGTTCGTCTTCAAATTGAAGAAAATAATCGAGACAATGATGCCAAGGCTACCAAAGGCAAGATGGAGGCAAAGGTCAATCTCGCCGAGGCAAGCACTAGCGGCACCAAACGGAAGAATTCCGGGAATGCTAAGAGAGGGAAGAACAAAGGCTCCACAACCAATAAGTTCAAAGGAGCATGCTATAATTGTGGCAAGCCGGGCCATATAGCAAAGGATTGTCGCCATCCAAAGAAGGAGGCGAACAATGTAGATGACATGGATCTTGATTTTGCTGCGGTGATCTTCGAGGCAAACGTGGCAAACTTGGATGACAATCCAAAGGAATGGTGGATAGATACCGGGGCTACCCGCCATATTTGTGCTAATAAGGAGAGTTTCTCTTCTTATACTCCCATTTCCGGAAGGAAATTGTACATGGGAAATTCTGCAACTTTCGATGTTCAAGGCATTGGAAATGTTGTATTGAAGATGACCTCGGGGAAAGAAGTGACCTTGCTTGATGTGCTGCATGTTTCGGACATCCGCAAGAATCTAGTTTCCGGTGCTTTGTTGAGTAAAGCCGGTTTTAGATTAGTTTTTGAATCCGACAAGTTTGTATTAACCAAGAATGGTTTATTCCTTGGAAAGGGTTACCTCGAGAAGGGACTTTTCAAGATGAATGTAATGAATGTTATTCGCCAAGGTGCGAAGAATAAAAATGTTGTTTCTTATGTTTACTTGTCGAAAAGTCCTAGTTTATGGCATGATAGATTAGGTCATGTAAACTTCGACACTATTAAGAAATTAGTTAAACAAGATTTAATCCAAATGACTAAATCTGATTCAACTAATAAGTGCGAAGTTTGCGTTGAGGCAAAAATGATGAAGTCGCCATTTAATGCCATACAAAGAAACACAACTCCTCTCGAGTTAATTCACACCGACATATGTGATTTAAAACTTGTGCAAACTCGAGGAGGTAAAAAGTACTTCATTACATTCATAGACGATTGCACTAAGTATTGTTATGTTTATCTCTTAAGAAGTAAAGATGAAGCCTTAGGGCTTTCGAGACTTATAAGAAAGAAGTTGAGAATCAACTTAACTTAAAGATTAAGAAAATTAGAAGTGATAGAGAAGGAGAATATGAAGCTCCGTTTGAAGGACTATGTTGGGAATCTGACATAATTCATCAAACGACGGCTCCATATACCCCTCAGTCTAACGGAGTTGCTGAACGCAAAAATCGTACTCTCAAAGAGATGATGAACGCATGTTTGATAAGTTCAGGCTTACCCGATAACTTGTGGGGGGAAGCTATACTCACTTCTAATTATATTCTTAATAAGATACCCAAGAAAGGTATTGATAAAACACCTTATGAATTATGGCATAATCGTAGGCCGTGTTATAAATACCTTAAAGTATGGGGTGTCTAGCTAAGGTTGAAGTACCTAAGCCAAAGCAAATAAATATCGGTCCCAAGACGGTTGACTGCACCTTTATTGGATATGCCAATAACAGTAGTGCCTATCGATTCTTAGTGCACAAGTCAGAAATTCCTGATATGAATGCAGGAATGACAATGGAATCAAGGAATGCAGTATTCTTTGAAAATATCCTTCCTGCCAAGGATAGGAAAGAAGGTAATTCTCAAAAGAGAACATATGAATCTACAAACGGTCTATCTCAAGTAGAAGATGAAGGACCTAGACGTAGTAAAAGGAAAAGAGTAGAAAAGTCTTTTGGTCCTGATTTTTTATCATTTATGTTGGAAAACGAACCAACTACTGTTAAAGAAGCGTTATCTGGACCGGACAGTACGTTCTGGAAAGAGGCTATTAACAGTGAGATAGAATCCATAATGCTAAATAATACTTGGGAGTTGGTTGATCTTCCTCCAGGATGTAAACCGTTAGGTTGCAAATGGATCCTTAAAAGGAAGTATAAGGCGGATGGATCTATCGATAAGTACAAAGCGCGGCTAGTAGCCAAAGGGTTTAGACAAAAGGAGGGATATGACTTCTTCGATACATATTCTCCTGTCACAAGGATCACAACTATACGTGTTCTTATAGCTATTGCAGTCGTGCATAATCTTGAGATACACCAGATGAATGTGAAGACAGCTTTCTTGAATGGAGAGTTAGAGGAAGAGATTTACATGGAACAACCCGAAGGGTTTGTTGTTCCAGGTAAAGAGCAAAAGGTGTGTAAACTTGTAAAGTCGTTGTACGGACTAAAACAAGCACCCAAGCAATGGCATGAAAAGTTTGACCAAACTATGTTGTCAAATGGATTCAAGATTAATGAATGTGACAAATGTGTCTACATTAAAGGAACATCTGAATCATTTGTAATAGTCTGTCTTTACGTGGATGACATGTTGATAATGGGAAGTAATCATGAATTGATCATGAATACCAAAGGCTTGTTAAGAAAGCACTTTGACATGAAAGATATGGGATTAGCCGATGTCATATTAGGAATAAAGATTTCTAGAACATCAGAAGGAATAGTCCTGTCACAATCCCATTATCTGGAAAATGTACTTCGAAAATTCAATGTCATTAACAGCCCTCCGACTAAGACACCGGTAGACTTAACTCTACACTTAGCAAAGAACAGAGGGGAACCAGTTTCTCAGTTGGAGTATGCAAGAATAATTGGCAGTCTGATGTACTTAACGAATTGTACGCGTCCAGACATTGCATATTCAGTGAGCAAACTAAGCAGGTTCACGAGTAATCCCAGTACAGATCATTGGAAAGCACTAATGAGAGTATTGAGTCATTTAAATTATACTATGAATCATGGGATACTTTATAAGAGATATCCAGCAGTATTAGAAGGATACTGTGATGCAAACTGGATATCAGACACAAAAAACTCAAAATCCACGAGTGGATATGTTTTCACAATAGGTGGAGGAGCAGTGTCATGGAAATCCTCCAAACAAACATGCATAGCCAGATCCACGATGGAATCTGAGTTTATAGCTTTAGATAAAGCTGGAGAAGAAGCAGAATGGCTTAAGAACTTCCTGAAGGATATTCCTTGTTGGAGTAAACATTACTCTTTGTTATGATACATTGTGATAGTCAATCAGCAATAGGAAGGGCACAGAGCAGTATGTATAATGGTAAGTCTAGACATATCCGTCGTAGACATAATACCATTAGACAGTTGATCAAGAATGGGATTATCACAATTGACTATGTGAAGTCAAATGATAACATAGCGGATCCGTTTACGAAAGGTATAAATAGAGATCAACTGTATAAACTGTTAAGGGGAATGGACTTAAAACCCACAATAAAAGAACTCATAGTGGACACTCAACCTTGAGAATTGGAGATCCCATGCCCTTGGTTCAATGAGACAACCAAGCTATAAGTTCTAGTAGAATCACTTGGAAACAACAACTCGGTTGAATGACCTGGAGATGTTGAATACTCATTTCCAGAACATCCAAGTATAAGCACCTGCAGCAGTGGTGAGGATAAGTTGAGAAAACTTTTAATGATTCCTATACCTACGGGTGGAGTATTGCAGGATACTCCTTATAGTATGAATCACCTATATAAGTGAGAAGTAACTTGGCCGCTTCTAATGTGAACACTTATGAATGAGATACGGTTCACGGCCGAAATGGACAAAACGTGAGAACAATAACTGTTAGAGCTATTATTATGTGAGTATTGTTGTCTTGGTATACATTATACAGTCACTGGTTCAAAGCGACTCGCTACCAAATGGCTAATATATCCGATAATATTTCACTAGGGGAGATTCAAAGCCATAAGCTATCTATCCCGATGTAATAATAGTTCGCCGGAACTTTTGAACGAAATTGCATACATGCATTAATTGTCATTCATGTGGGGGATTGTTGGAAATGGGTAACGAAAGTTAAGTTTGACTTGTCGTTGACCTAACTTTCTAACGGAAGTTCGTTAACTTCCAACGGAGTTCGTTATTTGTTAACGAAGTAAGTTACAAAATGTATTCTACATTTAGGGTAGATAATGAAACTCATTTATTGTCTCAAAACCATTTTCGGGTGAATGAGAAATTAATGACAAAGATTTGTAACTTAACGAGAGTTGTTTAAAGGGTTTTTTGATGTGGTTTGATGTGCTCGGCCAAGCAGAGTCCTTGACACGGCCTAGCAGAGCATAGCAAATTGGCCAAGTCTCTGGACAATCTTGCTCGGCCGAGGCATATGCCTTGCTCGGCTGAGCAGTGTGATTGACACGGCCGTGCGAGTCTCTTGACTCGGCCGTGCAGCTTGGCGCTCGGCCGAGCGAGTCCCTTGACTCGGTCGAGAAGTTCCTGAACAGGTGTCAATTCAAAAGAAAAGTTGTGTCTTTTCAAGGGAAAAGACACAAACCCCTTAACTCTCTTTATATACTTCCCCTTCGAATTTCAATTCATACATACAATCATTTGAGCCTCTCTACCTACATTTGAGATAGATTAACCAAGCATAATCATTTCATCTTGTTGCATTAAATTCCTTCAAGTCCAAAGCTCCAAACTTTCCATTGTTCGTTAGAATTGTTAGTTTGGTGTGCTCCTATTAACAATTAGAAGTCGTTTCATCTCACGAGAAGTTTGTCATCAACCGTAAGCACCTGTTGTGGATGTGTGCCCAAATTTTTGTGTTTGTTGGATTCACGCGAGTATGAAACCTTTATGGAAGGAACGATGTAAAAATAGGATCTTTTACACCGGTCTGTTCCTAGGTTGCTAATGGGGAATGGGGGAGAATGCAACACATAAGCACGTAAATTTTCTGGGAGCCCCAGTCAGTCATGGAGCTGAGTAGCCCCAAGCTGCTAGGACTGCCAGATTAACCATGATTTTTCCTGGTGGAATTGCCACTGAGGTCGCCCGGTCAGAATCCAGGGAGGATTGAGCCGTACGACTGCATGGATCAATTTTCCAGGTTCCACTCCTTTTGCTATTTTTCTTCGAGTTGTTTCCCGTTCAAAGTATGCACAGATTCCAAGATGCAAATGATGCAATGCATGGTAAAGAAAGCAAGCATGATTAATGAAATCGACGACGGGAGTCTAACCCGCTTAAAGGGAAAAGCTTTCTTTCTATTTTTTTGAAAAAGTGATACCGGTACGTGGGATTGTTAAACCACCGGTTATCCCAACTCCCACGTCAGGGAGTGTACAGGAAGGGTAAGTGGTTTCCACCTATATACCGAGTATCGATTTTTGTTTTGAAAATAAAAGCTTTTCTCCTTTGGGATGGTCCCCAGCGGAGTCGCCAAACTGTGGATGTGTGCCCAAATTTTTGTGTTTGTTGGATTCACGCGAGTTTGAAGACATCCGGTTTAATTTGAAAAACGGAGTCGCCACGCCATTTTGATTACCTCAAAACTTTGAAAAAAAGGTTTTATGGGTTCGGAGGTTAAGTTACCCCTTGGGAAGAACGGATCGTCGTTCACCCAAGGTGCCTTGCCAGAGCAAGTCTCCCAAGATCCCATTAATCGTGCTTGCTTGCGTGCTTTCTTGTGTGCATGTGTTTGAAAATAAAGGAGGGAATGTCCCAAGTCGTCTTCCGGACGTACAAACCATTTGTTGGTTGTCGCTCGAGATTTCTTGGATTTTATGTATTCGGGATTATGATCCCGCCCTCATCTTGGACTTGTGATCATCGCATTTTTTTGGACCTTGGGACTTGCGTGATCGAGAGAATGACTCTCTTTGTAGTCAAAGATGAGGTTCTTTAGAAAAGGAGGGTCCTTAGCCCATCAATCCTACACTTTAAGATGGTCGAGCTCGTATAGATGCTTCATACTCATCTTAAGTGATAATCGGAGATATAGGGTTCGAAGGTGTCCCTTTCTAAAGAGATTATGAAACTTTTATGGAAGGAACGATGTAAAGATAGGATCTTTTACACCGGTCCGTTTCTAGGTTGCTAATGGGGAATGGGGGAATGTATGTAAAAATGACACTTTAATGAAAAGATGACATTTTTGGGTTGCAAATGATGCACTTGATTCAAAGAAATGATCTTTATTGCAAATGATGCATAAAGATATGATTTTTATGCAAATGATGCATTTTTATGAAGAAATTGGCATTTATTATGCAAATGATGCATAAAGATTGCATTTTGAAAAGCATATGATGATAGTTTATGGTAAAGACATGATCTTTAAAGCAAATGATGCTTGTAAAAGGGATTTTGAATGCAAATGATGCATTTTGATTGAAAATACTTGATTTTTATATGCAAAGGATGCATAAAAATGACATTTTTATTGGAAAATGGGGGTTTTAGGTGCAAAGGATGCACCTTTATGGGAAAAGACTACATTTTTATGACAAATGATGTCTAATGCATGCAAAAGGGGAAGGGGGAATATAAAGATGTGATCTTTAATCTACCAAGTCCCAAGCAATATAAAGGCAATGCAATGAGCAATTTATAAAGCAATTAGGATGCGAGGTTAGGGTGTGCGAGGTTACCAATGGCTTCCTTCTTCTTTGGATGGAGCTAGGAGGAGAGGTTGATCTTGGATCTTCAAGGAGGAGGGAGGTAGCTTCTTGGCCTTCTTCTTCACCTTCTTGAATCTTCAACAGCTCTTGAGAGTATTCTTCACGTATTATGTGTGGTGTTGTTGAAAATTGTGTCTGTAAAATGGGTAGAGGAGGGCTCTATTTATAGGCAGTCTGGATAAGGCTAATGAAGCCGTGCGGCCAGGGACCGCGAGCTAATGCAGCCGTGCGGCATTATCCATTGTGACTCAGCATTTCTAGAACCATGCAAGGTGGCAAATTCTAGAAGGTTCTTCCTAATTAAGAAAAACGTGTTTCTTAATTAGGAAGGCTCCTCTTCAAATTTCTTTAATTAATTTGGGACTGTTCGAATATTTTCGGAACACTAGGAAGGTCCGGGGAATTACCGGAAAACTTACCGAAATTGCCGGGAAATTTAACCGGGAAGGCATGAGCCGATTGGGTACTTACAGAAGCCCCTCGGCAACGTCACTTGCAAGGCGAGTGGGGTTGTCGATAGAAAAGGATCCGATCTGGCGAATGCCGAGATGGATTGAGAGACCGAGGTGGTCGAGTGGCTGAACCTCTTATGAAAGGCTATCTACGTATCCCGGAGGAATCAAGTCAGGCCGTAGTTCGGAATAGATCCGCTGGGGAATGGAGAAGAGAAACTGGTCTCTTGCTGGGGAAATAGAAGAGAAAATGACCTAGGAGGTCAAGCAATTGATCCTACTGGGGATATGCTAGAAGTGACCGAGGTGGTCGGATAACAAAGTCTCCTATGAGGGACTACTTCATCACTGAGGAGTGACGGAGGAACAGGGTGACCAAAGTGGTCGGATGGCTGGACCTTTTATAAAAGGCTACCTACGTATCCCGGAGGAATCAAGTCTTGATCGTAGTTCAAGCATCACTAGATAGTTAGGAACGATGTCTAGGATCCTTGAGGGTTTTGACAATTAATGGAGGTTGTCACCTGAGGAAACTAGAGCTTACGTCACTATCGAGGAGATAGAGGTAGCTAAAGCTGGATGACGTTATTTCTTTATGACGGAAATAACGAAAAACTAAAGCTTACAGCGCTATCTCTTTTTGACAGAGATAGAGGTAGCTAAAGCTAGATGGCGTTATTTCTTTATGACGGAAATAACGGAGACTAAAGCTTACGGCGCTATCTCTTTTTGACAGAGATAGAGGTAGCTAAAGCTAGAAGAACTTAAGTATACTTCACTATTCGTGATAGAGGTATCTTAAGTTAAGAAGAACTCGAGCATACGTCACTATCCGGGATAGAGGTAGCTTAATTTTAGAGGAACTTGAGCATACGTCGCTATCCGGGATAGAGGTAGCTTAAGTTAGGATAACTTAGCATACGTCACTATTCGGGATAGAGGTAGCTTAAGTTAAGAGAACTTAGCCTACGTCGCTATCCGGGATAGAGGTAAGCTCAGTTTAGAGTTTTGACAATTCGGAGGTTGTCACCTAGCGTTATCCCGTTATAACGGAATTAACGGAGGCGACTGGGAAGAAGGCTTGATTGCTTAAGAGATAAGGGATATCTTCTGAAAAAGATGTTATCTTGGTTAAAAGATAACAGAAATTGCATGCCCAAGTGGAAGGTCCAGGGGCAGGATTGTAATTTTCTGCTCAGAGCGAATAAGGCCGCCCGGCATGAGATGGAGAAAAAGGAGCCGTACGGCTAGAGACCTGTTTTTTCCAGATTATTTAAAATCAGATTTGAACGGGCCATTGGCATTGTGTTGCCGCCCAAGAACGCAGAGAGAGAGAAGAGAGGAAGAGAATTTTGAAATTCTTTCAATCCCCTTGCTTACCTTTGATTGGAATGGATCCGGAGGGCAATCCTATACCGAGGCAAGCAAGAAGAAACATCTCGGCGGCCGCTCGGAGGAGGAGAAAGGAGCTCGTGCGAACGGAAAGAAAGTACTTATTGACACGGGTTTGGTAGAGGCTCCAGTGAGGATACCGGAGGTCGGGATGAGGGATACCGACATCATAGATAAAAAGAGGAAGAAGACTCGACGGGGCCGAGGAAAAGGGAAAAGGACCAAAGAAGACTCAGCGAATGACGACTGACAGATCTTTTCTTAGGATTCCCTTATTGCCATTTTGCAAACACATTAGTTTATTTAGGCATTTTATTGTATTTTAGATCTTTGTAGCAGGTTAGCAGAGTCAAGAGGTAGACCGTGCTTGAACTCATCAAGAAGTTTTTAACTTGTAATGAACAAGAAATATTATCTTAAAAATTAGTCAAGACACATTTCATGGAAATTCAAATGTCTTATTGATTGGGACCCGTTTTATGAAAACTGAAATACCCTTTATTATTTAGGACGCACTTCATGGAAGCTTGATTGTCCTTTTTATTTTTTAGACCGAACCATATATGGCTGCCTACGTTCCCCTTTTACAAGAAAGACTAAGGGGCTCAGGTCTTCGTAGTTCATTCTGGTGAACTATATATATTTTTTTTATGTGCAGCCCTGTTTTTTGCCTAGACCGCCCTTTTTAGGGTTTTCAGCCTAGCTGGGCATTACTCTTTTTGCACTAAGATTTTTTCTTTTTTTTTATGTGCAACCTGTTGGGATTGGAGTCAAAACCATGAAGGAAAATCGCTGGAGCAGTTTCTGGTCATGGGGGCGGCCGCGCTAGGCTCGTGCGCGACCGCGCTGGAGGATTGAATGAGGCGTTGGACTTTCTAGACTGTAGCGCGGACGCGCTGACTTGGAGGGCGGCCGCGCTGGCTACGATTCTGGACTGATTCAGTTTCCTACTTTGATCAGATTTCCTCTTGAATTGGTATTCCTTGTGACAGCAATATTTGGATTGGAAGACTTGTGAAGAAAGAAGAATACTTTCTTATGTTAGGAATCCTTTTATTGTTAGGATTTGATTTCCTGTTCCTATAAATACATGTGATAGCCTAGAAACAAATTGTAACATCGGAAAATATTATAGTGAATATTTTTGGCTTGGTAGCGCCCCCGGACGTAGTTGTTGTTGCAACGAACCGGGTTAACAATTCTTGTGTGTTCCTTTGTGTGTGATTTACTTTTCGTGTGTGTTACATCTTATTATTCCTCCTAGCTCGGTCCGTTTTCCGCTGCGTGGGCGTGATTTTCACAACAACTGGTATCAGAGCTCTTGGTTTTGTCGAATCATTGCTTGGGGTGTCTTTTGCTATGGATTTCTTGGGAGCTTTGGAGGATGGGAATAAGGTGGTGTTGATCGAAAAGTTTGATGGGACGGATTTCAATTTTTGGAAGACGCAGATCGAGGATGTTTTGTGGAACAAGGATTTGTATCTACCATTAAAAGAAAAGCCGGATGACATAGAGGAAGCAAAATTCGAAATCTTGGATCGGAAAGCGTTAGGGCTTGTTAGGCAAACGTTGACCAAGGATGTCGCGAAGAATGTTTTGGAGGCGAAGACTACCATGGAGATGTTGCAGATGTTGGCGAGCATGTACACGAGGCACCATCGGCGGCGAACAAGGCTCATCGATGAGGAAGGCTGTTGAACATACGGATGGTGGAGGGCATGTCGGCAACAAAGCATATAAGTGAATTCAAATCTACTGCGACCCAACGTCTTCCGTGGCTGTTACTCTTGATGATGAGGTACTAGCGTTGATTTTACTTTCTTCTTTGCCGGAAAGTTGGGATACGACTGCGATAGCAGTTAACGTTTCAACAGGAAAAGTGAAGTTGAAGTTTTCGGATGTCGTTGATGTGATTCTTGGCGAAGAAATTCGTAGGAAGAGCAAGGGTGGGACATCGGGGCTAGTACTAAATGTCGGTGAAAAGAGTAAGGGCAGCAAGAAGGTGATTACTTGCTACGATTGTGGGGAGAAGGGGCACTTTAGGAGAAGTTGTCCGAAGCGGTCAGGCAGAGCGAAGGAATTGAATGTTGCGAGAGGAGTTAGCGGATGTATTAATCTTGGGTGGGAGCAGATTCAACCGATTCGTGGGTTTTGGATTCGGGCTCGACGTTTCATTCATGCACTAGTGCGTAAAGAATGGAGCAAGTATGTTCCGGTGATTTTGGGGTTGTTCGCTTGGGAAACGATCATCTGTCAAGGTCATTGGAAAGGGGTTGTTCGGGTCAAAGCAACGGATGGGGCGTGTTACGGCTACGTGATGTGCGACATATTCGGATTTGAAGAGGAACTTGATTTCCATAAGGCAACTTGATAAGGAGGGTTGTGTGGTGACCTTCGGTTGTGGGACGTGGAAGGTAAACCGCGGAGCTAGCTTGGTGGCTCGTGGCGGCGTGGAAAATATGTTGTATACCACATGCAACATGAGTCGTTGGGGGAAACGAAGGCGCATCCCAATGATGAATGGTGGTGGCCGAGATCGCCATGGTGGGAGAAATTTCACTAAACGGTATGTTGATAGAAAATTGGGTGATGAAGTCGGCCGACGTGGAGCCAATTTGGTCAACATGGGAGCGGGATCTAGAACGGTGATGCGATGGGTTGCAAAGAACACACAAAGGTTCCAAGCTTGTGATTGTGTGGGGCACGTGGATTTGCGCTGTTCAGGATCGATAGTTAGCAAGCAAGTGAGCGGGGATGTGCAGGGAGGATCATTCGGAATGAAGACTCGGAGCATGGTAGAATCGACAGTTATGTTGAAGCGTTGCTCAGCTTCAACTCACTTGGATAACTAGACAAGAGGCCGGGCGCTACCAACGCAATAGCTGGCCACTGAAATTTGTTTCAAGAAGAGGTATCATGGATGGTTTGTCTCCAGGTGGGAGATTGTTGGGATTGGAGTCAAAACCATGAAGGAAAATCGCAGGAGCAGTTTCTGGTCATGAGGGCGGCCGCGCTAGGCTCGTGCGCGGCGCGGCTGGAGGATTGAATGAGGCGTTGGACTTTCGGGAGCGCGCGGACGCGCTGACTTGGAAGGGCGGCCGCTGCTACGATTACAGGACTGATTCAGTTTCCTACTTTGATCAGATTTCCTCTTGAATTGGTATTCCTTGTGACAGCAATATTTGGATTGGAAGACTTGTGAAGAAAGAAGAATACTTTCTTATGTTAGGAATCCTTTTATTGTTAGGATTTGATTTCCTGTTCCTATAAATACATGTGATAGCCTAGAAACAAAGGTGTGCGAGATTGTAACATCGGAAAATATTATAGTGAATATTTTGGCTTGGTAGCGCCCCCGGACGTAGTTGTTGTTGCAACGAACCGGGTTAACAATTCTTGTGTGATCCTTTGTGTGATTTATTTTTCGTGTGTGTTACATCTTATTATTCCTCCTAGCTCGATGCATTTTCCGGCTAACGTGGGCGTGATTTTCACAACACAACCCCGTCTTTGCCTAGACCGCCCTTTTTGGGGTTTTCACTTTAGCTAGGTATTACTCTTTTTGCACTTTTTTTTATTTATTTATTTTTTTTTTTTTTTAGGCATAGTATCTTTTGAGCTTATCACCGTTGGCCCGGGTGGACAAAGGGATTGCCGTCCAGTCTGCAAGCTTCATGGCCCCTCCCGATAGTATCTTACGCACCACATAAGGGCCGATCCAAACGGGTTCCCATTTTCCCCGGGGTTGTCTCGGTAGGGGCTTCACTTTCAAAACTAAGTCACCCTCTTTGATGTCTCGGCCTTGACCTTTTTATCAAACGCTCGGCCATCCGCCTCTGGTAGGCTCGGGTGTGTTCCATGGCTTTTAGCCTTCTTTCGTCAAGCAAGGCTAACTCGTAAATGCGCCGGCCGCGCAACCATTCTACTTCATTGACACCGTTTTCCGGGAGGACCCTTTATGACGAGATTTCCAACTCTACCGGTAACACTTGCTTCCATCCCGTAGGTTAAGGCAAAAGGAGTTTCTCCACTGTGCACATTCGGCGAGACGTTACGCCCAGCCCCAGTGCCAAGTGCGGCTTTTTTCGGGCCAATCACGACCGTGGGTGGCCATCTTAGGATGATACGTTCGAGCGTCTTATTAGCGGCTTCCACGGCTCCATTAGTCGAGGTGCGTACGGAGACGACTTGTGGCGTGATTCTCGAATTCGACGGCAACCTATCACAGTCCCCTTCAAAGTGCGACCCATTATCGGAAATGATCTCGTTGGGCACTCCATATCCGCACATTATGTTTTCTTTGATGAAGCTGGCACCTTCTTGGAAGTGAGGACCTTGTAAGACTTGGCCTCTACCCACTTGGTGAAGTAGTCGATGGCTACTAGCACAAATTCATGTCCATTGCTTCTAGGAGCTATTTTCCCTATTACGTCAATACCCCAAGTTGCAAACGGCCAAGGAGTCGTCATGCGGTACGGGTCGTGAGGCGGGAGATGGTTGAGGTTGTGAAACCGTCGGCACTTGTCGCATGCTCGGACGTGCTTTGGACATAGTCTGTTTTCCATGGAAATCCGGTAGTAACCCATTCGAGGATCACTTGCATCGGGGCTCGGCATTCATATGAGGACCGCGGGGACCATTGTGGACTTCGATCATCAATTCTTTGGCCTTTTCTTGAGTGACGCACAAGAGGAGTGGTCCTTGGTATCGCTTCTTGTATAGGTTGCCTCCTAGAATGACATAATGGGAGGCCAACCTTTTGGGAGCTTGCAAGCTCTTGGCTCTAACACCTTCTTTTGGTCTACCTTCTTTATCTCTCGAAAGGTGACTCTCCATCTTTGAGGAACCTGGTAAATTTGATTGTACCGGGGTTCCTTTATAGGCTCGGGTCCCGTGTCTACTTCACAACGGAAGGTGGGGCTTCTCTTCTACCCACTCGGAAGGGTTTTATGGATTTTCCCTCGGGGATCTCTACCAATGAGGCTAGAGTAGCTAGGGCATCTGCCCGAATGTTCTTTCCCTTGGCAAGTAGTGGAAGGTCACTTCTCTGAACCTGTCCAGTCAACTCCTCCATATGGGCATGATACCGCCTGCGGGTTAGGGTCCACAGTCTTCCACTTGTTGGAAACCTGGTTGATGATCGGGTGAGTCTCCGTAAACTTCTAGCTCCTTGACATTCCTTTCTAAGGCGGCTTCCAAACCAAGAATGCGGGCTTCATACTCGCGACATTGTTCGTGGCGGGGAAGTTCAACTTGAGGGCTATGGGTGTATGCTCATCTTTCGGATCGACCGGTAGCATCCCGATACCGTTTCCTCTTTTGTTAGCGGCTCCGTCAAAGAACAATTGCCATCGGTTTCGGGCTCATTGCAAAGATCCCTTCATGCAGGGAATTGGGGTTCGGGCCCTCTGTCTTCATTACGGGAAAGTTTGCCAGTGGTCGACAACGCTTGACCCTTGATAGCCTTTGGTCACATAGTTGATGTCGTACTCTGCTAAGAAGAAGGACCACTTTGCTAGACGCATCGAGAGGGAAGGCTTATCAAAGATGTATTTGATGGGGTCCATTCTTGAGACCAAATTCACGGGGAGTGGGCTTCGCATATAATGCTTCAACTTGCCGACTACCCGGACCGATCCCGCATGAGTCTTTTCACATGCCTTGAGTAATTGAGCTCACTTCCCCGTAGCTTCCGACCGACAAAGTAAATGGCGTTTTCTATCCGAGAGTCTTTCTTCTCTGGGCAAGCATAGCCCCAACCGCCGTATCGTGACAGTGAGATAGAAGCGAGAAGAGGTTTCGTCTATGTGGGGGCATAGTATCGGAGGGTGTACCAAGTATGCCTTGATCTGGTCAAAAGCATCCTGGCATTCTTCGGTCCATTCTGTGTCTACGTTCTTCTTCATGAGCTTGAAGATGGGCTCGCACATAGTGGTCAACTGATTGACGAAACGGCTAATGTAATGCGGTTTTCCCATAAAGCTCTTGACTTAAATGCAGGTCCGAGGTGGCCTCATATCCATAATGGCTTTGATCTTTTGGGGGTCAACTTCGATACCTCGCTCCGTGACCATATACCCAAGCACTTTTCCCCTTGTCACTCCGAAGGTGCATTTAGCAGGGTTTAGTCTCATGGAATGTTGTCTCGGCCTCTCAAAGAACTTCGGGTCAACAAAGTGCTGCCCGTCCTCGCCTTTGGAGTGGATTATCATGTCTTCTACGTAGACTTCAATCTCCTTGTGGATCATGTCATGAAAAAGCGCGGTCACTGCCCGTTGGTAAGTAGCGTCGGCGTTCTTAAGCCCAAATGGCATCACTGTATAACAAAGAAGTTCCCCCATGGTGTGGTGAAGGCATCTTTTCTTGGTCTTCCTCGGCCATCTTGATCTGGTTGTATCTGCAAAGCCATCAACGAAGGATTTGACTTCGTAGTTAGCGATGGAGTCCACCGAGGATGTCTATGTTTGGCGAGGTAATCGTCCTTGGGGTGGCCTTGTTCGGATCTCGGAAATCCACACGCGGCGCACCTTCCCATTGGCCTTGGTGACGGTCACAATATTGGATAACCATGTCGGATATTCGATGACTACGATGAATCCTACCGCTTGGTAGCTTCTCAATTTCTTCTTTGACTGTAGAGACCATTAAAGCTTGATCTTCCTCGGTTGTTTTGCGGCTTAGCATCACGGTGCTAGAGGGATTACGTGCTCTACTATCGAAGCTGTCTAGCCCCGTATCCTGTATGACCATGCAAACACGTCGACGTATTCCACGAGCGAGATCGATCGGTCTGTCCCGTTCAACCCCTGGAAGAATTTTCCGATCTGTGTCTCTTTAGGTTCCTCGATAGTACCCAGTTCACACTTGTCAGAAACCTCCTCGGCGGCTTGGGCCGGTTTTCCTCTTTTACGAAACACCTTAAAGATTTCTTTAATGTATTGTTCATTTAGTGTGTTTGCATCTTGTTCAAATGATTCATTATTAAGCGTTGTTGAGTTTTGAGTTAATTTATCATTTGTTAAGTTGGCAATAAGAGGATACTCGTAAAGATCTGTCATTTCATTCAAAATAAGGGGAAAGATGACATCGATTACATTTTGATAGTCCTCGGGCGTGAGGCCTTCGGATGACTCGGAAGGGCCCGGAATTCAAAGATTCCCGACTCGGCGACGACAACGGGGTGTTTGACACAACCGGGTTGAGAAGGACGGGTACCAATCCAAGCTCCGCTATCATTTCTTGTCGGTGGCTATCGGCTACGAGAACGTCTCCCAATTCTTCAACGGCATTTGTCTTAGTTACCAAAGTGCGGGGATCAAAAGGATTTTCAAAGACCGTCTCCAATTACGGCAACTATCTCATCATATGAACCGAAGTCGATCAAATCCGGGATCGTGCTTCTTCATCAAACAAGCTGTAGTAAGCCCCACTCATTTCTTCACTATTGCGGCTTCTATCCGCTGATCTTCGGAAGAACTAACTCAAAAGCCGAGAAGTCCATTACTCTGGATGCCGACTCTTTGGCGGCCCACGAGTTTCCTTTGAAGACATACTCGTTACGAATGGTAGTGGTAGCCCCGGGGAATGTCCGGCAAGTCAAGGAACATTCTTCGAACGAGATTGGTGGCTTTCCCCTTACTTTCTCAAGATTCTCCGGAAGGGTTTTCTCGAGGAGATCCGGTGATCATTTTTATCGTATTGTGTCTCGCCTTTTGTAAAATAATGGGTCGTGGATAAGCTGTAGGGATGAAGTGGGCCCCTTAAGCTTTCCCTGCCATTCGGTTTGTACCCAAGCCGTATGCGGTATTTTGTTCCTTTACATCGATGATGGTATTGCGACCACGAAGTCTTCTACCCAATCCAAGTCCCAGGAAGATAACTCATTTTTCTCATCATTCTCATGGCAGGAGGGATTTTATCGGAAGTAGTAGTGAGGTCAATGCAACACACTTGCGCTTTGGAAGGAGCTACAGAGAATACTGTCAATGCCAACCCTTCATCATCATGTTTGATTTCCAATATCGGGATGTCTCCATCTTTGGTTCCTTCTACCGTGACACTGTCTCCATAAATGGTGGTGATAGTACCATCATTTGACCGAAATTTGACGACCGGTGCAAAGTAGAGGCTACCCCATTTATCCGATGGATCCAAGGCCGTCCCAGAGAGCAGAAATGAAATCGGAATATCAATCACTTGAAAATCAACGTCCATGCTGACCTTTTTCCGAACCATAGCTTGAGAGTAGCAATCCCCAAACCGATCGTGCCGTGGAGTCATAAGCCTTAATAGTCGACTAGAAGGCTTCAAATCTGTTGGTTTCAAGTCCAATAAGTCCATCATCTTGGGCGAAGACATTCATTGCCGACCCTCCATCAACTAATACCCGTGGCAATCGACGCTCTTCTAAGCGGGCGTGATGTAAAGAGGTTCGTTATGACTAGCCCCATACTTTGGCGAGGTCCAAGTCGGTGAAGGTAATAATGTTTCCATAGTGGATACTTCCAATCATTTGGACGACCTCATCCGGGGTGACATCTATGGGCACCATGGTCTTGGCCAAACTTTCTTCTAGCTTCACTTATGAGGGTATGAAGAGGTTAACGGGGACCACAAGGAGATATTGGCTTGGGTACACTTCAACCGAGTCAACATTGGGTCCTCTTTGTCGAGTCTCGGCTTTTCTACTTCCGGCTTATAAGGCCTCTTATCTGTCTTTGGCTCCGAGACGGCATTCTTTTTGTCACCCTTAGCCGCTCGATGCTCATCTCGTCCGCACCAGGAGTCATCACATAAACATTAGATTTTCCCGAGTCATCATTCCTACCGGAGGATTACATTAGCTCTTTCAAAGTCGTGGGCGGGCTCGCCGGCGTATGGCGGTCTGGCGATTAATCGATTAATGGCACTTTCGGAGGCGTAGGGCGCTTCTCGAATCGATCCCAAGTTAACGGCTACGACCTTCTTAGGGTTCTAACTCTCGATTGGCTTAGCGGTTGGGTGGTTTCGGCTTTACCTTCCCCCGTTTAGAGCCTTCACGTCTCATTCAAACTTTTCAAAGTCAACATGCAACAAGAGTTATCACCTTCGGGGTTTGGAGCACTGGCAACCGGCTTTCTCATCCAGTCCAACAATTTTTTCAACGAGTGGGATCACATTCCTCATCAGCATCAAGCATGTCCCTTCTTTCTCTAGGGGTCGGCCTTTCCGACGGCATCTTTGACATTGGCCAAACATTTTCTGAAGTGAGAAATTCCATCATCAATAAGGATTTACGCGGGTCAAACCTCATGGCGGTTTTTGTTCTTCTTTTGTCGGGAAGGTTTTCTGGGCTTCGGGCTAACCACTCTTCTACTGTTGTTCCTTGGCACTTCGACCGTGTCTTCGTCGGTATCACGTAGTAACTCTCGCGGGAACTTTCGTCTTGGCTCGATGACCAATGAGGGCAAAAGCAGGTCGGGATACTTGACGCCATATAAGAGGTATCTTGGACTCCTCCTCGACTTGGGAATTACCAAGAAAACATCGTTGTCGTCACAGACATAAAGGGGACTGGGTCGCCTCGAGACTTAAGACTCTTTCCAGGGCATCCATACACTCTTCTTCGGACAAGGTCTCGGGAGTGACTACTAACACCGTAACGAGTCTACTCTCCCTAATGAGAGTTTGGCTTCCGCAATGCTTACGTTTTCCGGATCGGTGGGTGGAGTCCACTTTCCTCTTTCGGTAGGGCTTCAATTAAATCCCTCTATTCACCGACCAAGTCTTTGTAAGGAGTATTGAACTCTAGGATGTAGGACTCATATCTTTGCCTCATCTAAGCTAGCATCTTTTTCCTTTTCCGAGCCTTCACACAGTCCGCAAATACACTTTGAAGTGATTTCATCTCCTATTAGGGTCGGTGGTTTTCTACCTCATCTTGCCCTTTGAGTTTCACTTCTGCTGACTCCAAGTCCATTCCTTCTCTTGACTGTCATCATCACTTTGTAAATCCATCCATTCCTATTCTCATTTCTGATTCTTCACTACCACCTGTCGAGAGATAGGCAAATTCACGTGCGTTGACGAAATTAGAGAGGTCGGGGTGGTACTGGGATTCCAAAGTAAAGGGATTTGGATTAGGGTGAAAGGAGGGAAAGAGTCCCACGGGGATGCAAAGGCCGTGAGGGTGTCGGGACTGACGGCTCGGGATGTTGGGGAAGACCGAAAGGGACAGTCTTTGGCAAAGGATTATATGTGGATGGAGGAGGGGATTGGCTATAGGCTAGCTCGCTTCCCTAGTCATCTCGGTTACCCAAACCGATCGTTCTCTGTCGAATCGGACATTCGACTCTGGGTGACCAAACTGAGGATTACGGCGAACCTGCGAGAATTCTGCGCCCAACAAATCGGCGGCCGGTGTTCTCACCCACTTCTTTCTCGGCTGCGGGAAAGGGATAGGAAAGGTTTAGACTCGGGCGGGTGTTTAGTCAAGGCTCAGGCAATATGCAAATTAGAATCTTCCAGTTTACTTAAAACAGTGTCTTTTATTAATATCTATTTGGTTGGAAAAGGGGGTTTGCCCTTCTTTTTCGTAACTACTCTAGATCCTGGATCAGTGGGTTCCGTCACTACGTCTATAAGCCCCTCATATTCCACCTGTATTTCGACCTCCCAGGGTGGACAGCCCCGGGCGAGGGTCCTATAGGGCACGCGGATCCCACCGACCGAGAGTAAAGAACGCTCCTAACGGGTCTAGCGGGTCATAGAAACTTTCAACGCACGAGCGATGCGGATTATAGTCAAGGCAATACTGGGAAAGTCTCGTCTTTTCTGCCTTGATTGGATTTTGGCAGATTTTCGCTTGAGCGAATGACGTTTTGACTTTCGGTAATGTCCGAGAAGATAATAGGCATGGGTCGGGCGGCAAAAGCCGGATGACACAGTGTCACATTGAACTTCGTTGCATACGCCGGGCGTGAGTTAGAATCGAAGTCAATGCCGGGTCAAGATCTTGCCAATTTTTCCTTGTCGGAATTTTAGCAGAGCTTCGCTTGAGCGAAAGATCTTTTGATTTGTTGGCAAAGACTCGGTCTTGACTCTTACGCATTCCGTGCAGGTCAAGGTCAATAGTCAATGTCGAAATCGAGATCTCGCCAATTTTTCCTTGTCGGAATTTTGGCTGAGTTCTTCTTCCGTTATGAACTAAGGCTTGACCTTTACGAGGGTATGCAACTGGGCTATATGACACGGACTAGACCAAAAACCAACCAAAAGTCACGGTTTTTTTGAAACGTGTGACACGGACTGTGCATTGGTCGACACTGGCTGCCATGGGGAGGTTGGGATGATTCCGTGCGCGCCCGGGAGCATCGTAAGGCTGTCTGTGACTGCAGCTGGAACCACCCTCGGGTTTGAAGGACGTGCATGCAAAAGTGTACAGGATATATCAGGTGCGCGTAGTGTGCGGTCTCCTAAAAATGTTCCTTTTTGAGTTAAAACAGAGATTTTCAGAAATGTGTTTTAAAGGAATGATTTTCGGGACGGGGAAAATGCAACACATAAGCACGTAAATTTTAAGGAGCCCCGGTCGATCATGGAGCTGAGTAGCCCCAAGCTGCTAGGACTGCCAGATTAACCATGATTTTTCCTGGTGGAATTGCCACTGAGGTCGCCCGGTCAGAATCCAGGGAGGATTGAGCCGTACGACTGCATGGATCAATTTTCCAGGTTCCACTCCTTTTGCTATTTTTCTTCGGGTTGTTTCCCGTTCAAAGTATGCACAGATTTCAAGATGCAAATGATGCAATGCATGGTAAAGAAAGCAAGCATGATTAATGAAATCGACGACGGGAGTCTAACCCGCTCAAAGGGAAAAGCTTTCTTTCTATTTTTTCGAAAAAGTGATACCGGTACGTGGGATTGTTAAACCACCGGTTATCCCAACTCCCACGTCAGGGAGTGTACAGGAAGGGTAAGTGGTTTCCACCTATATACCGAGTATCGATTTTTGTTTTGAAAATAAAAGCTTTTCTCCTTTGGGATGGTCCCCAGCGGAGTCGCCAAACTGTGGATGTGTGCCCAAATTTTTGTGTTTGTTGGATTCACGCGAGTTTGAAGACATCCGGTTTAATTTGAAAAACGGAGTCGCCACGCCATTTTGATTACCTCAAAACTTTGAAAAAAAGGTTTTATGGGTTCGGAGGTTAAGTTACCCCTTGGGAAGAACGGATCGTCGTTCACCCAAGGTGCCTTGCCGTGAGCAAGTCTCCCAAGATCCCATTAATCGTGCTTGCTTGCGTGCTTTCTTGTGTGCATGTGTTTGAAAATAAAGGAGGGAATGTCCCAAGTCGTCTTCCGGACGTACAAACCATTTGTTGGTTGTCGCTCGGGATTTCTTGGATTTTATGTATTCGGGATTATGATCCCGCCCTCATCTTGGACTTGTGATCATCGCATTTTTTGGACCTTGGGACTTGCGTGATCGAGAGAATGACTCTCTTTGTAGTCAAAGATGAGGTTCTTTAGAAAAGGAGGGTCCTTAGCCCATCAATCCTACACTTTAAGATGGTCGAGCTCGTATAGATGCTTCATACTCATCTTAAGTGATAATCGGAGATATAGGGTTCGAAGGTGTCCCTTTCTAAAGAGATTATGAAACTTTTATGGAAGGAACGATGTAAAGATAGGATCTTTTACACCGGTCCGTTCCTAGGTTGCTAATGGGGAATGGGGGAATGTATGTAAAAATGACACTTTAATGAAAAGATGACATTTTTGGGTTGCAAATGATGCACTTGATTCAAAGAAATGATCTTTATTGCAAATGATGCATAAAGATATGATTTTTATGCAAATGATGCATTTTTATGAAGAAATTGGCATTCATTATGCAAATGATGCATAAAGATTGCATTTTGAAAAGCATATGATGATAGTTTATGGTAAAGACATGATCTTTAAAGCAAATGATGCTTGGAAAAGGGATTTTGAATGCAAATGATGCATTTTGATTGAAAATACTTGATTTTTATATGCAAAGGATGCATAAAAATGACATTTTTATTGGAAAATGGGGGTTTTAGGTGCAAAGGATGCACCTTTATGGGAAAAGACTACATTTTTATGACAAATGATGTCTAATGCATGCAAAAGGGGAAGGGGGAATATAAAGATGTGATCTTTAATCTACCAAGTCCCAAGCAATATAAAGGCAATGCAATGAGCAATTTATAAAGCAATTAGGATGCGAGGTTAGGGCGTGCGAGGTTACCAATGGCTTCCTTCTTCTTTGGATGGAGCTAGGAGGAGAGGTTGATCTTGGATCTTCAAGGAGGAGGGAGGTAGCTTCTTGGCCTTCTTCTTCACCTTCTTGGATCTTCAACAGCTCTTGAGAGTATTCTTCACGTATTATGTGTGGTGTTGTTGAAAATTGTGTCTGTAAAATGGGTAGAGGGGGACTCTATTTATAGGCAGTCTGGATAAGGCTAATGAAGCCGTGCGGCCAGGGACCGCGAGCTAATGCAGCCGTGCGGCATTATCCATTGTGACTCAGCATTTCTAGAACCATGCAAGGTGGCAAATTCTAGAAGGTTCTTCCTAATTAAGAAAAACGTGTTTCTTAATTAGGAAGGCTCCTCTTCAGCCTTTAATTAATTTGGGATTGTTCCGGAATATTTTCGGAACACTAGGAAGGTCCGGGGAATTACCGGAAAACTTACCGAAATTGCCGGGAAATTTAACCGGAAGGCATGAGCCAGATTTGGGTACTTACACATAGACGTGTCCAAGGTTAAGCGTTAACCGGCTAACCGTAAGGTTAATAACCGGATTTTAACCGCCTAAACCGTTAACCGTCTAACCGCCTTAACCGCCTAACCGATAACCGTGTAACCGAGGTTAACAAAGGTTAAGAAATTTTTACTCCGGTTAACCGCCGGTTAACCGCCGGTTAATTAACCGGTTAACTTAACAGTTAATTAACCGTCGGTTATTCAAAAAAGTTAAGTTTTCTCTTTATATACTTCCGTTTCTTTTAAATCCGTTAAGTTTTCATTTCTTTAAAAATTCATACCTATTTTTCTATAACTTTTTGCAAAAAATATTAGTCTTAACAACTATTTAAAATAGTTTTATTTATCCAAAAAAAAAAAAAAAAAAAAAAAAAAGTTCATATACGAGTTACATATTTAACGTAAACTTAAATATTTAACTGTTTTTCAAAAAAGTGTTAAAAACTTAACTTTTTATTCAAAAAACTATTAAAAAGTTATTTTTTTAACTTTAGATAAAAATCGACATTCTTGAAAAAAATAAAATAAAAAAATAATTAACCGTTTATTAACCGGGTTAACCGGGTTAACCGGATTAACCGTTAACCGGTTAACCGTAACCGTGACTTAACGGTTAACGGTTAAGTCCGGTTAATGATTTTAACCTTCGTTAACCGCCGGTTATTAACCGGTTAACCGCGGTTAATTAACCGTGGTCACGTCTACTTACACATGTGCGGGACAAATACTTCTTACGGAAATCGTGTTAAACACAAGACTCGACTATTTGTTGTTTGTTTTCAATTTCCGTTATAATTTCTGTTATCTTTCTCATCCTTCTTTGATATTTCCTTAAGAAGCCTTAATAAAAATCCCAACAGTTTTCATGCTTAAATTTAGCTAAGCCCATATTATAAAATAGATGTTAGTTAGGTTTTGAAAGATGGTTTGCTTCTTAAGATTGAGGTTTCCTAGTTGAGCACCAAGATAAAAAGCGCAAAATGATATCTATCTATAACTATATAAAGAGAGAAGTGAATAAGAGCATCACTTTTCCCGCTCAATCTTTTAACACTTTCTAAATTTCTAAACTACCCTTACCCTAAAATCAAAATAAGCTCCGTCCTTCGGTATTCCAAAAGCTCTATACTTCTCTATCTCTCTTCCCGCACCATCTCTCTCCGCCCCTCTACCTTCTTCTCGATCTCTCTCCACCCTCCATTTCAATCGAAAATGGCCGCTGTGAATTCAAGCTACCACTCTCCATTACTCAAATCCACAGCTAATTCGTCATCTCTTACGTCTTCTTCTAGATATTTATCTCTTTCCCCTAAACTCTTTATCACTCCAAATCCAAACCCTCGATTCCAATTATTTTCTCTACCCACAAAGCGCTTCACTACTTCTGTGTTGAAAAAAACTAGAGCATCAGCCATGGCCGCTGGGTAAGTTTCTTGATCTTTCATACTGTATCATTCTCTTATAGTTTTTTCCATTTGATTGACGAGAAGCCCAGAAAGGAAAACTTAATTAGAGCAGATACAATTATTGTTAGACAACTTGATTTTGCAATGATTTTGGTTGGACCCATTATGTAAATTTTCACTTATTTTGTGATTATCTGTGTGTGTGTTTGTTTAGAGTTGTGCAAGAAGTGCTTCCACCTGCTCTTACTTCCAGCTCGGAAGCACCTTCTGTTTTCGATGGAACTACGAGGTAAAGTCATGAGGATTTTGATTTTAGTCTTATTTACAAGCTGTTTGTTAAAATTCCCACAAGAATGTAACAAAAAAAGGTACTCCATCCGTCCCAGAATGAAAGTCCAAAAAAATTTCAAATTTGTTCTTCATTAAGACTAAATTTGGACATTCGTTTTGGGGAAGAGGGAGTTATAAATGATAAAAAAAATGCCCACAAGACTGTTGTTTTATATGCTTAATTGTCCTCTTTGGGTTAATCTTACTATTCTGTGGTGTATTTTGTTTGTTAGGCTATATATATCCTACACATGCCCTTATGCGCAGCGTACTTGGATTACACGGAACTGTAAGGTTATTTAATGAACTCTTCTTAACGAGCTTAGTTATGCTGTTAATTCTTATCCAATCTGTCCCCTCTCTCTCTCTCTCTCTCTCTCTCTCTCTCTCTCTCTCTCTCTCTCTCTCTCTCTCTCTCTCTCTCTCTCTCTCTCTCGCTCACTCTCAAAAGTTATCTATAATCTATTTGGATAGAGTTTGCATAAATATATGGTTGTATTCTTTTGTTGTTAACAGGGATTGCAGGAGAAGATTAAGTTGGTTCCTATTGACCTACAAAACAGGCCTGATTGGTACAAAGAGAAAGTCTATCCACCAAACAAGGTGAGATTGACAACCAGATGCTTTATAAGAAGTTGCTATATGTTCAATGGATTAGTGACAATATTTAAAAAATTTCTCTTGTAACGTAAAAGTTAACGCAGCCCCAGTTCTTTTAAAAGTCTTTGACCAATTTCCATTTTGTTTTCAAATGAAACAAATTTATCTAAATGGTGATTGTTAAACTTGTATTTATCCACTCTTTTGAAATGTGCTTTAGGTGCCATCTTTGGAACACAACAATGAAGTTAAGGGAGAGAGCCTTGACTTGATCATGTATATTGATAGCAACTTTGAGGGACCTTCACTTTCTCCTGATGTAAGAGTTTGAGCTTTGATGATGCCAAAATCGTCAAAACAGCCCAAATCCAAGCGTCGAATGCTCCGGCGATTGCAAGGCCTGAAAATAAGAGAAAACACGTAAACTAAGCCGGGGCGGATCCGGCTAAAGGCCCTCCGGCGTGAGAGTAAGTTCACGATTGATATTAGAGAAATCAAATTGACAGAGTTTCTCCAATGTAAAAAGTAACGTACCGAATAATGAGCCATGGGGCTTGTATTTATAGGAATGGATTGATAGAATCCATGTTGGAATGAACTTGTAAAGAGATAAGATATAACTCTAATAGAATTATATCTGCTAAGGAGTCATTGTTTGACTTGAATTGATGTTGATAAGTATAATCCTGATTGGATAATGATTGTATAATCCTTGTTGAATAAGGATTGTAACTGCGCTAAGCCGGGCAGGAAGGCAAATGTTTTTCCTCGGCCTTTGGCAAATAGGCCGAGGAGAACGATCCTGCTTCCTCGTCACTTGATGAATGGCCGACATGAAAATATGCCGGGGAGAATACTTTTGTTTCCTCGGTAATTGGTGACATGCCGAGCAAAGGACTTTTCTCTCCTCGGTAATTGAGACAGTAGGCCCAAGAATGGCGACATAAGGCCAAGGTAAATGTTCCTCGGCATACGAGGAAGATAATGCTCGGCCCTAATACTTGATGAATATATTATATCCATGGCCCAATATAGTTGGGCCCAGGTTCGGGCAAGCCCATGTTCGTAGCTCGGTTTATACCGTTCAGTGGCCCCCAACTTTCTAGCTCGGCTTAGACGAGTAGAAAGTTAGCTCGTCCTCGGCATATGGGATACGAACAGGTTTTATACGCGTCATTGGTGGGTATCTCGACTCAAGCTACTATTCTCGATGATGACATGGGGCCCCCGGCCTTGTCATGCCTCAATAACCGTAATTGGCATTAAATGTTGGGGCGTATTGTGCAGGTTGTCACTTTACCCATGGGTTAACCCGGGTTAAGGAGGTATAAAAATCAAAATCCTTTCATTTCAAATCTTTACAAACCCCTATTCGAGAGCAAAAGGCGAAAGAGATCTCCGGCGAACACAAAGCAATCTTCAAACCCAGTTCCGGCGAGCTTGATTTTTCTCGAAATTGCTTTCTGCATTGATTCCATTCATTCTTGCAAACTCAGGTATGAAATTTCTCCTTTTCTTACAACTTCCTTTCATGTTCCAGCGTTTTCTAGGGTTTAGGAGTGATTTTGTTCATGCCAAGAACCGCCATTGTTGAAGGTTGAAGCTTTTCTTGATAAAAAACTTTAAAAACTTCGGTTCTTTAATTCTCTTTGCATTTTATATGAAATTTACGGAATATTGAATGAACTCCCCTCCGTTTTTGATTCCCCTTAGAAATGGCTCGATCTTGGGACCATTCTCCCGATTCCGTTATGGATATCATCTTGGAAATTTGAGGGTCTATCGTAGAGAGAGGGGTCCATGGATGATGCCGAACTTGGATGATATAAGCAAGCTGGTTGAGGGGTTACGGCGCTCCCGTTTATTCATTCAATACCCAGACTCCACAAGAATAGATAAGATTGAGTCTGGTTCTCCCAACATCATAGTTTTTGAGGATAGGGCTGAAATGGTGGAGCACATCGAACTGTTCTACCCGGCCTCCCATCGCGAAATGCGTGAGCGTCGAGAGGTACGGCCCCTCCTCGGCCTTTGAAATGACGAGGAAGGAGATCTTCCTTCCTCGGCCTTATGGAATGACGAGGAGGGAATCTTCCTTCCCGTCATTTAATCGGCCATTGACGAGGTAAATAATTTGGTCTCCTCGTCTTTATGCGGATATGACGGGAAGAGAAGGAGAGCCCTCCTCGTCTACTCAAATAGTTGACGCCTTCGTTGAAGGTGCGCAAGGCGATGCCCGCCTCGTCCGAAGAAGAGGCCGAGGAGCCAGTAGCAGGAAAGCAAGTCGAGAAGGCACCAAAACCGGGGATCCCATGATTGAGAGGCCGTACACCAAGTACCAAGTGGACCGTCCGAGTACAAATTAACTTATATGGGCAAGGTCGAGCCGAAGACGGAGAAAGAAGAGACGGCCTTCTACTATAACCAAGACTTCGTCCATTTTTATTTCAAACAGTTTCAACAGGGACTCCGTCTTCCCTAGACCCCTTCATTTGCGAAGTTTTTGGATGATGTAAAGGCGGTGCCGGCCATGCTAGGAGCCAATGGTACTAGGGTTTTGGTTAGCTTCATCATCCTCTCGTAGTAGCTTAGGCTATGACCCGACCATAGGGAGCCTTCCGTCACTTCTACATTGTCCAAGTCATCAAGGAACAATGGTGGTAGTTATTAGGAGTGCCAATAGGAAACCTAAATTGCTTCTTCCTATGTCCAAAGAAAAGTTCCAGCCGGGACAACCACGTTATCCGCGTCGAGAGCCGCCAAGGCCGGGAATTCCAGCCTCTCCTTGTGATGATCCAACATCTTCCTTTGCCGTCCAACAATACGGGTGGACCAAAGATTTGATCAAGCGTCCGGGAAGAGTTTGCCGTGGTAGGGGTCCCGGATTGGAAGCAAGTTGAATCCTCGGATCATTTCTATATCCAGCAGGATTGATGCCGGGAACGAGGACGGGGTAGCTCCCCTTGTAAATGTTAAAAGAGGTCGTCGCTTCAATGATTGGACGGCATCCAGGCTTCGTATTTCACGAGGATTGTATTAGGTGCCACGATGAGCGTCCCCGTGACCAATGTATTGGAGCACCTAACATTGTTGGACGTAAACTTTATCTTACACTTGTAATTTTGTCATATTATTTTGCTCGTACTTGACCTTGGATCTTCTTGCTCGTACTCTGACCATTTCTTCCTTGTCTTTACAGATTTGACCACCGAGGAAGAAGCCACCTCGCAATGGAGAGACTAAGTCCTCGTGGAGCCGATCGTGCAAAAGAGAAAGCCGAGCAAGAAGTCTCGCTTCCGATGGAAAGAAAGGATGAGGCCAATGCTCGTAATTTGGTCTTGGGCGTGCAAGGTGATAAACCCCTCCCCTCAAACTTCACCAAGAGGTAAATTCCGAGGACGCCGCATCCGAAGAACGAGCCGAACCCACGGCCTGGGTGACACGACTAACCCTCCTACCGAGGCCGAGGAAGCGGCGACCGAGGAAGCCGGCCTTGTTCAAAGGAAATCCGGCTCAAAGAGGCCTCAAAGTTCCACCGCCGAGGAGCCGGCCAAGTTGCTGGCAAGTATTGGTGGGGCCCCCAATCCTTCACTCCTCCAACCTTTGGCTATCAAGGACATCCAAACGGCTGAAAGCAGCCGACGAGCTAGCAAAGAGCATGGCCCTCGACGTTCCTCGTCTCGTGGGTCTTCCTTTGCAAGTCGTGAGGGACCTTTGGTTCGATTAGGCCGAGCTCCAATTCGAGAGCAATGGATGAGGACGCCTATGATGCTTTTGTCCGGAGGCTCCCGCCATGATACCTTGCTTTGTCGCAAGGGGCTCTTAATTGCCGAGGTGAATATCCTTTCCTTGCTCGTTTGATCATTGATTTTGAGAGATGTATACTTCTAATATGATATTGAACTTTCTTTCGCTTAGCTTCGTCACGGCGTATGAAAATGTTTTGGCCAAGAAGAAGACCAGACGCATGAATGAGGCCAAGGCGACCCTGCAAAAAGCGATTCCCGAGAAGTCTTCCTTGGTTAAGCTTCAAAGCCAAAGATGCCGAGCTTGAGGCAGCCAAGGCGAAGGTGGAAGCCGAGGTGAAGAGGGCCGAGGAAGTGAAGGCCAAAACCGAGGAAGATCTCCTACGAAAGGAGAGGAGCCGACTAAAGCTCTTACTGATAAGGCCGAAGCCGTGCAAAGGCCGAGGAAGCCGAGGCCAAATACCAAGGACTCGGAGGCCGCCGCTTCCCGCCAAAGAAAACGAGGCCGTGGCGCGCTTCAAGGAGAGCCCGGCATTCAAGGATGCCGTGGTAGCTAGCTCGGCCTTTCAGAGGCCGTGGACGAGCAGACGGCCACCATGTTTGAAGATGGTTACCTCCATCTTGCTCGTAGTATCCCGGGCCGATCCTTCCACCGGCTTGGATATCAACAAGGTCGCCATGCTTATATGCCGGATCAATACGGCGAGGAAGTTAGGACCTTCCACACTTGGTCCCCTATTCCACAAGCAACTTAGAAATAATAGCCGCCAAGGATGCTAAGGCTTGTAGGGAAGTGTGGAGGCCTGGCTCCCGTTGTCCCCGGCAATCTTAAAGACCCGGTGGAGGCGATCCAGACGATGAAGAGCCTCGAGGCCATGGAAACCGAGGAAGGAAGAGGAGCCGAGGAAACCGATGCTCTTACCAATCAAACGGACCTTCCTCCTCCCGGCTCCATTACTCAAGATTGGCTTGACAAGCCTTTTGATGATGCTCAAAAATCTTAGAATAGCTTTTTCTTTATGCTTTTGTAATAGATGATAGGATGTGTAATTTCATTTGAATATCAATGAAAAATCCTTTGTTATGATTCTTGTTATTTCAATAACTTGCTCGTATCCTTGCATGCTAGGCAGAGGCATTGGACTTGAGAAGGTGGGATCCAAAGAAGTTCCCTTATTGCTTACTTATTGAACAAGTGGTTTGGCCGAGGAAGTTTCCTCGGCTTTAACTATGCTCGTACGTCATTTAGGCCGAGGAAGTTTTCCTTGGCTTTGAATATGACTTGTGATCCCGAACCAAGGTGGACCCTTGGTGGGATGTATGGTAAGCCATTAGGCCAAGGATGACCCTTGGTATTGGGTCATTGTGTAAGCCACGTCGGGCCAAGGAGACTTTGGCTGTATGGTGCCGTTCAGAGGACCCGTCTTGGCAAGCCATCGTGCCAAGGAAGACCCTTGGTCTTGGCTTTATGGTAAGCCATCGTGCCAAGGAAGACCCTTGGTCTTGGCCGTATGGTAAGCCATCGTGCCAAGGAGGACCTTCGTCTTGGCCGTTGGTAAGCCATCGTGCCAAGGAAGACCCTTGGTCTTGGCTTCGTGGTAAGCCATCGTGCCAAGGAAGATCCTTGGTCTTGACTTTGTGGTAAGCCATCGTCAAGGAAGATCCTTAGTCTTGGCCTTTGTGGTAAGCCATCGGGCCAAGGAAGACCCCGGTCTTGACTTTATGGTAAGCCATCAAGCCAAGGAAGATCCTTGGTCTTGGCTGGTGTGTTTGAGAGAGTTGGAGATAATGTCCTCATCTTCCGGAGTTGGTGTAGATAGTTGATAGTGGCTTTGCATATTGGAAGAAACTGCTTTCGTAGAACTGAAATGCGATTACATAGAACTGCAATCCTATCAACTAAAAAGACAAAAAGAAAACAAAAGACCGAAAATAAAAGACCGAAAATAAAGAGCTAATCTATTGCAAAATAAACTAGACTAGTGATAATATTTTCTAAGGTTGTCTAATGCCATGGATGCTTGAGATCCTTCCCCTCCTTGGTCCTCAATCCGTAGGTCCCTTCTGAATGACTTGAGTGATGATGTAGGGACCTTCCCAATTTGGGGAGAGCTTGTTTCGTGCTCGCTTCCGACCAAGTGGCTTCGATCTTTCTAAGTACCCAATCGCCCACTTGGAATACTCTTTTGATGACCCTCTTGTCGTGATATGCCTTGGTCCTTTGCTTGTAATTCACCATCCTCATCTCGCGCAGCCTAGTCGTTTTTCATCTATCGTGTCCAGATCTAGGAGCCTATTGACCTTGTTGACTTGCTCATCATAATGGGAGTTCCTTACCGTAGGGATGGCCATCTCTCGCTGGTGCCATAGCCTCGTAACCGAAGGTTAGTGCGAATGGGGTTTCCCCTTTGGCCCCCGGGTGGTTGTGCGAATGTACCCATAAAGCTAGGGAAGTTCGTCCAACCATCTACCCTCGCGTCCTTCAAGATTCTTGGTGAGGGCGGTTAGGACCGCTTGTTGGCAGCTTCGCTTGACCGTTGCCTTGGGGTCTCGCTAACCGAAGATTTTGCATGGCGTACTTTAACTCTTCCCAATTCGGTTGTAAATGCCGTGGAGAATTGGAGGCCATGGTCGAAACAATTGTATGCGGAAGGCCAAATCTCGCACCAAATGTTGTCATGAACAAAGTTGATCGCGTTCTCTTCCGTAATCTTGGCCAATGCCTTGGCTTCTATCCACTTGGAGAAGTAATCAACAACTACTATCACGTACTTGCAATTACCACGGGCGGGTGGGAAGGGTCCAATGAGGTCGATCCCCCACATATCAAATGGCCACGTAGGTATTACAAGTGTTTGCTCGACCGCAGTAGTCTTGGAATGTCGAGAACCTTTGGCATTTGTCACATTTTCGAACATAGGCATGCGCGTCTTCCCTTAGGTTTGGCCGCAGTAACCTAGCGATATGATTTTGTCGCCTAAGGTTCGGCCCCCGGTGTCCGCCGCAAACACCTTCATGTACTTCCGCCAGAGGTTCTCGCTCCTTGGATAGACACACCTTAGCAGGGGCTTCGTGAAAGATCTTCGGTAGAGGACTCCGTTCATCACCACGAATCTTGGAGACCTCTTCTTGATAAGCTTGGCTCGAGCATCATCTTCCTCGGGAGTTTCTCCTTCTCAATGTATTCGATGTAGTCATCGATCCAGCATCTCTCTTCCTCGTCCGTAAGCATGACTTGTAATCTTTCATACGCAGGTTCCTCGGCATAAACTACATATGGGTTGGTCTCCGAAGGAGACACGTCCATGGTGGCTAGTTTGGAGAGAACGTCTGCGACTTGGTTGTCTTCCCTTCCTATCTCGCTCGAGCTCGAAAAATTCCATTTTCTTCGTCATATCTAGGACCAGTCTCTATATTTGGCAAGGGTGACGTCTTGAGTGTTATATTCTCCTTTCACTTGTTTGACAACAAGTTGGGAGTCACGTAAAGCAGCCCACCTTAGTTGCTCCATAGAAGGAGGCCAACTCAATGCCAAATATGAGAGCCTCGTATTCGCCTTGGTTGTTAGAGTGTGAAACCCAAGCGGATGGCATCTTGTATAGTATATTCTCCTTCCGGGCTTGCTAGTACTACTCCAGCCTCCGCTTCTTTCCTTAGTAGCCGATCCGTCCGTATACAGATCCAACAGCTTGGATGGGAGTTCAATGGGAGAGTCTTTTCCTCCTGGCGCGTTTTGCTTCCGGGAGGTGGGGAGATGCTCACCCATAAAGGCGCCTCGACCATGAAGTCAACCAAAGGCCGTGCTAGGAGGGTCTTCCTTGGTTGGTAAGTGATATCAAACTCCGTTAGAGCGATTGACCAATTAAGGAGACGTCCCGAGCCGTCCAACTTGTGAAGGATTTTCTTCAATGGTTCGTTGGTGTAGACGGTGATAGGGTGTGCGTAAAAATATGCACGCAGCCTTCCTTGAAGCAATAACTAGTGCGTATGCTATCTTCTCCACATTAAAATATCTCGCTTTCCACATCTGGACAGAGGCTTTTGAGACATAGTAGACGGGCTTCGAATTCCTTCATCCTTTCGAACTAAGACAGTCGCGACGGCGTGATCGGTGGCAAATAGGAAGACATATAGCATCTCACCTAGAGGCCTGACCGCTAAGCAAGGGAGGGGAACCCAAGTACTCCTTCAACCGGAGGAACGCTTCCGAGCATTCAGAGTCCAGAGAAGCTCTTGGTACCCTTCAATACCTTGAAGAAAGGCAGTGACTTTTCGGCGGACTTGGCGATGAATCTTCCAAGGGCTGCAATTCTTCCATTAAGTCTTTGGACCTCCTTGATGGTGGTAGGTTCCTTCATGTCAATGAGCGCCTTGATCTTTTACGGGTTTGCTTCAATCCCCTTTGGGAAACCATGAAGCCTGTAAATTTCCTCGCAAGAACTCCGAACACGCACTTGCTTGGATTCAGCTTCATGTTGTTTGTTCGGAGGTTGTGAATGGTCTCTTCTAGGTCAGGAACGTGGCTGCCTTCCTTGGTCTTTATGACCATATCATCAATATAGGCCTCCATGTTTCTACCTATCTGACTTGCAAAAACTTGATTTACCATCCGTTGGTAAGTGGCACCGCATTCTTGAGCCCAAAAGGCATCATGATGTAGCGTAAATTCCCCACGTGTGTTTGAAAGGCACCTTCTCGATGTCTTCTTTCGCCATTTTTATCTCGATGATAGCCCGAGTAGGCATCTAAGAAGCTGAGAGTTTGGTGTCCAGAAATGGAGTCCACCAACTTGTCGATTCTGGGGAGAGGATAGCTGTCCTTGGGGCAGGCTTTGTTTAGATCAGTAAAGTCTATGCACATGCGCCATTTCCCATTTTGCTTCTTTACCATAACAACATTAGCTAACCAAACGGGGTATTTGACTTCGCGAATTATTCTGGCGCTGAGTAATTTCTGCACCTCTTCTTTTATAGCTTCCTCCTTGTCCCTTGCAAAATTTCTCCTCGTCTGAGAAATGGTCTTCGCTAAAGGGTCAACTTCTAAGCGGTGGAGGGCTACTTCTTCATTGATTCCCCTCATGTCTTCGACTCTCCATGCAAAGACGTCGAGACTGTTTTTCAAGAGGGATATGATTCTTTCTTTCTCTTCCTGTGATAGCTGGCCTCCTAGCTTGATTTTCTGTTCAGGATAGTCAGGATTAATGACTACCTCTTCTAGCTCATCTACAGGCTTCATTTCTGGTCCGTCTCGAAATTCCAGGGATTCGATGATGATCTCTCTGATTCTCCTCCCTTCATTGTCGTTTACATTGAGGCCTTCTTCCTCCATAAGTTTATCGATGTCTGGAAGATCGTTCATCCCCGAGTTATGGTTGGCCCCCGAGTTCTGGTCATCGACGAGAATGGGGTCTTCCTCGGAGATGGGTAGAACTATGCCTTGGTCATCCGCAGCTTTCTAGGACCATAGGATCTTCTTCCACAGTGGGTAGAGTTATGCCTTGGTCATCCACAATTTCTAGGACCATAGGTTCCTCTTCCTCACTTTCCCATACTTCACGGATATAGTTCATTCTAGAGCTAGTTTCCGTGGTCTTCTCGAGATTTGGTGATCTTGATATTCTCCTCGGGCGTATCTATTTCCACGCTTTTGACTTTTTCCGCTCTTGACAACATGTTCCAAGAAATCTTTGGGGGTTGCCCTCACGCATCCAATGCCAAAGACGAGTGGGAAATTTAACTCGTTGGTGAGGAAGTGGAGGCTACCATCCCAAGTTTGGCTTGACTTGGAATGCCGATAATCGCATGATAGTCACTAGTCAAATCCATGACTATGAAAGTGACAGTAGCTGTGGCTCGGAAGGGATGAGTGCCGACTTCGAGTTCTAGCTCTACGGTTCCTTTGCTCCAACCTTATGGTTGGTGAATCCTTCAAGCCTTCCATGATATGGCTCGAGCGAAGTGTCTTTCAACCCCATTTGTTGGAAGGTCGAATAATATAGGATGTCACGAGAGGCCCCCGTATCAACAAGAAGTCTTTCAGATTCAACATTGTCAATTCGGCCCTTGATGACCAATGGCCGCTCACGAGCCGCTCGACTTCCCGCCAACTCATTCGGAGAAAAACTAATGATTTCTTACGCTTTATGGATCCAAGCAGGACATGATATACTTTGCTTAGCTCGTGGATCTGGTCCCTTAGCTTTCTGGTGGAGGTCACCTCTTCACGGATCACATGTAGTTTAGCCCTAGGAGGCCTTCGATCTTCATCCTCACTCTTGGAGTCATCTTCACTCTCCTCTTGCTTCCGCTTTCGCTTGCCATCTTTCTTCATGACATAACGGTCTAACTTTCCCTCGTCAACCCATTGTTGGATTATCTTCTTAAGGGCCCAGCAACCATCAGTGGTGTGCCCGTTGTCCTTGTGAAAATCACAGTATTTGTTCTTGTTGCGGGGATACTTTGGGTTATCAGTCAGCGGACGAGGTGGAGGAAGGTTCACCATCTGCATGATTTCGGAGATGGGCTTTGTAAGAGGGGTGAATTCCAGCTTCTCAGTGCTTCTGGTTTTATTCTTTCCTTTTTTGCCGTTCCCACTGTCATTCTGTCGGGAGTTAGTTGCTTCGGGTTCCGCCTTGTCAGCTCCCCTTTTCTTTGTTTTATCTTCAGCCATGGAAATGGCATATGCCACTTTGTACAATTCGGCCTTGGAGCTGGGTTCCCTGGCTGAGAGTTCATAAATGAGGGGGCCAGACTTTAACCCGGAGTTGAAGCAAACTATGACCTCCCTATCAGTGAGGCTTTCTTCGACTTGGTCTGCCATCTTTCGGAACCTATTGTAGTAGCTAAGGGTGGTCTCTCCCTTCCCTTGCTCAATGTTGGCCAAGCTCGGTTAATCTCATCTTCCTCTTTCCACCGTGGCAAAGTGATCTAAGAACATTCTCCTCATGCCCCTCCAAAGAATCGATGCAACCTTTCTTGAGCTCACGGAACCAGTCAAAGTCGTTCCTAAAAGGTGCTCGCGAAAGCTTTGCGAGCAAGTCATCGCAGTGGTGAGGAGATTCATGGTTTGTTCAAAACTTTGCACATGGTCTCAAGGCGTCGGTGGTTCCGTTATACTTCTCGAAATTTGGGAGCTTGAGGTTAGGATGGGGAGGTGCAGCAGCTATCCTCAAGGAAAACGGACGGGTGGCCCAATCATAATCGTCATCATTATATTTCTTTCCCCTCTCCATATCATCCGGCCTTTGTTTCAACTCCCATTGCTTTGTTTCTATTTCCTTCTCACCGCTTGAGCGAGTGCTTCGTTGGGAACTTCGATCGACTTGTCTTTAGGGCGATCATTTGCCCTACCGTGCTCCGCTTCATGTCGGTGGCCATCACGTCGGGAGGGGACCCTATCACGTCTTGGTTCCAGGTCTTGGGCGCCAAGTATCATCCTGTAGGGCTCTGGGGTCCTTGGCCTAGCAAATTCTCGATGCCGAGGACGAGGAGAGTCCGGTCGACGAGGACGACGAGAATCTGAATGATGAGGACGAGGAGAATCTGGCCGACGAGCTCGAGGAGACGCGGGACGCCTAGGTGTCATGATGAGGCGAGCAGGTGATAGGCGTCTATTCAAGCTGAGTCTTGTTCTTAGGTCCTTGGAGTTCACTTCCTCTTCCCTAGGAGTTATTTGGCTTCTCAGGTCGACCACAGGCTCCTTATGCTTACTGTTATGCCGAGGATGAGGAGAATCCCTGGGAGCCGGCAATGTAACTCGCCAGCCTTCGTGGAGGAGCCTGATGCTCTCCCTGTTCCTTTCTCAAAGGTGGGCCCATTGATGGTACAATGAAGGGAGCCATGGAATGGTCTGGGTCCATTTGCAACAGAGCAACTTGTGTCTCATACATCCTTTGCAAAGTCTCCATTTGTTTGTGTAACAAAGAGCGTCGGTCAACGGGTTGAGATCCTCCTGCTTGACCGGCGTCGGCATTCTTTGTTTTCTTCCTTCCCGCTTGCTTCCCACGAGTACGAGTAGGACGAGGAAGGTCATTGCCCTCTCCTCGGCATTTGCTCGACCCCTGGAACGAAGAGTCATGGCAAGGGGAGGAATGGCATCGGCTTGAGGTAGAGAGGAGGAGGAGGAGGCGGCTCCTCGGCTCCGGTGTTTCCCCATTCGCTTGGGTGGGATCCTCAAACATGTAACACTTGTGAATTGTCCGTCCATTATGAATCAACAATGCAGATTATTAACAAAGAAATATCTCAAAAATCACAATTTCAATAGAACCAATTTTGAGGTCAAAATTAGGGCAAATTTTGACCACAAACAAACCGCCGATTGTAATTCTTTCGAAACAAAACGAATTCAAGCCAAACTGGGCGGAATTCTAACGCCAAAAATGCCTTCAACGGAATCTGGGTATTTTCCTGGCCAAAATATGCGTATTCAAGCGGTTTTCAAGAACAAACCCAAATGATCCGTAAATTCCGTTCCAAGAAAGAACAATTCCGGCAAGAAAATTGGCTTAAGGCGAGCGTCTTCCGTGCCAAACAATGGGTGTTTGAATCGATTTCCGGCAATGGAACCAATTGATGATGCCAAAATCGTCAAAATGCCCCAAATCCAAGCGTCGAATGCTCCGGCGATTGCAAGGCCCGAAAATAAGAGAAAACACGTAAACTAAGCCGGGCGGATCCGGCTAAAGGCCCTCCGGCGTGAGAGTAAGTTCACGGTTGATATTAGAGAAATCAAATTGACAGAGTTTCTCCAATGTAAAAAGTCACGTAGAATAATGAGCCATGGGGCTTGTATTTATAGGATTGGATTGAAAGAATCCATGTTGGAATAAACTTGGAAAGAGATAAGATATAACTCTGATAGAATTATATCTTGTTGAGGAGTCATTGTTTGACTTGAATTGATGTTGATAAGTATAATCCCGATTGGATAATGATTGTATAATCCTTGTTGAATAAGGATTGTAATCGCTAGCCGGAACGCCGAGGAAGGTAAATGTTTTTCCTCGGCCTTTGGCAAATGGGCCGAGGAGAACGATCCTGCTTCCTCGTCACTTGATGAATGGCCGACATGAAAATATGCCGGGGAGAATACTTTTGTTTCCTCGGTAATTGGTGACATGCCGAGCAAAGGACTTTTCTCTCCTCGGTAATTGAGACAGGCCGGCCCAAGAATGGCGACATAAGGTCAAGGTAAATGTTCCTCGGCATACGAGGAAGATAATGCTCGGCCCTAATACTTGATGAATATATAATATCCATGTCCCAATATAGTTGGGCCCAGGTTCGAGCAAGCCCATGTTCGTAGCTCGGTTTATACCGTTCATACAGTGTGATATATACTACATTGTCGTATTTCCGATCAACTATAACATGGTTGAATCTTAGGACTACATAATACACTGATGGCGCTATTATACCCAACAAACAATGCCTGAGCACATAAGCACCCATAAACCAATTCCCTACTAATCTCCTAATTCAATTTGAAGTTGATCAATTCTCCTAATTCATCAAGGAGAACTGATCAAATTGCATCCGCTCGTTGTCGGCCAATCTTAAAATTCACCCTTTACTTGAGTGGACCATTTAGGTATTCCGAGATCATTCACGTGACAAGTCATGTGCTTCAAAGTGGGGTCCAGGAATTTACTCTACAACCCTCAGAGTACCAGTGGAGCGTTTTTCGCATCCCCTACATACTACATTGAACCTCTGCAACTGTCATTTTGAGCCTCCACCTACGTTCGTTGGATTCCTAGGCTCACTTTTGATACTGGATGTTAAAGGCAGAAACTTGGTGGGCTCCGTTGCGATAATTGATCCTAACCTTCAATGCATAACCTTCAGAGCACCTCTAACATCAATTTGTCCGGCAAACGCTCCTCATCTTAAAAGGTTGTACTCAACGTGGGACTACCCCTGCATGTTAGAAATTTAGCACGATTACAAACAGATTTAAAATGAGGGCCATAGATTTTTTCTGCAAGTCCTAACATACTTGGAACTTCTATGAATGACAAAGAAAGAAATCATTGATTACTTTTTTAGATTGTGGATCATTCTTCATAAGAAGTTCTTGATCCTTTAGTTTTTTTTTTTTTTTTTTTGACACTCTAAATTTAAATCTTCAGTTACACGTGTAACGTGAATAATTTATAATTCTGAGCTGACAGTACGCATAAAATATTAATATTAAATTTGTTTCTAAGTTTTTCTGCTTGTATTTTTGATACTGATGTAGTTGATCGATTGCTCGTAAACATGGGAACATGTATTGAGATGAACAAAGAATAATTAG
The DNA here is from genome assembly GCA_022495995.1 of Adenophora triphylla var. japonica. Classification (NCBI taxonomy): domain Eukaryota; kingdom Viridiplantae; phylum Streptophyta; class Magnoliopsida; order Asterales; family Campanulaceae; genus Adenophora; species Adenophora triphylla. The sequence goes on from JAFEMH010002228.1 coordinate 335,829, forward strand.
CTTACTTTCTTGGAGGTTGAGGGGCTCACAAGACATTCACAACTCGAATCCTAGTGCTGACTGAAATGTCATGAACAACGACCTTCTCCTCTAAAGTGAGGGCTCCTGTTGATTGATAGTGTGCTAGTACCAAGGCACTGCTCAGTGAATTAATAAAAGAAATAAATAAAGTGTTGAGTAAAACTTATGGTTAGTCATATGGATATGAAATCAGAACCTTCAGAACCACTTACTTCATTGATTGTAGTTTTAATAATGATATCATTGAAGATACTAAAACGTAGAGGTTCAGATTCATAACTAAAAAAGGCCTAATGGCCAAGATAAAGAAAGGAAATTTTACAAAGGTAGATCCAAGAGGTTTATATGTTACATATGCTAGTTAGCCCACTTTTGTTAGGAATCGTGTTCTGGCTAAGTTCTGACATTTGACACTCAAATGGCTAAATCCCCCGGTGACTGAGCAATATTAAAAAAAGAATAACATTTTGGTGGATTAGGAACCTTTTAAATCTTTTTTTTAAAAAAAAAAAAAAAAGGTATCAGCTTATATACATGCTTGCTAGACAAAAAAAATAAAAAATGGTTTGCTAGACAATCAAAGTAACAGTTTAACAGTAAAGAGGGATACGGCCAATAATCTAGTCAAGTAATATAGGAATCAAGAATGGAGAATTTGATTAAATTTTCTCACCCTTGGCACCAAGTCCTCAGGGGCACTATCATAACAAATACCTAGCCTGAAAAACAACATCCATTATAAATTCATCACCAAATTAAGGATATGAATTATAAAGGAAACAGAATTAGGGAACTGATATATACTTATAGGAATCCGCAGAAGTTAATCAACTAAGCAGAAAACCAGAAAATGATCAAAATTAAGGAATATGAAAAATAAATATAACCACCACAAAAAAGTGTTACGAATTGCATACAGGAATGAACAACTAAGACAAATAATTATGAAAGCTTGTATTAAATGCAAACCCAAAATGAATGTATGAGAAAAAAGGATTTTTCTGGTAAAGAAAAATCTAAAAACTAAGAATCTAAACAGTTACCATTTTGATAGAATCAATATTTTGAAGTGAACAAATAATTCTAAAAAATAAATAAACAGTTATTCATAAAATTATCTATACAGACCTGAAAAACAAGCAAATTTAACTCAACTCATTCATTTTGGGATAAAAAATCATTGGATATGATGGATAAAATTAACCTAAATCAATTTAAAGAGAGAATCAAAAGAGAAAAGGAAATTAGGGTTTATAATAGTTATCTAAATCAGTTTAGATATCTAAAAAGGTGAATTCTGAATCAACATTGGCAGATGGTAAGTAACTTACTCGATAGGATGTAAGGCGTTGGAGAAGTACAAGAAAACGTATGAGTGTGTTGTGTGTGTTAGGAGAGAGGCGGAGAAATAGTAAACACCAATGGAGATTCCCCACCTACCACCTAATTCTCACCTACCACATTAATGAAAAAAGAATAGGAATAAGAGGCCCTCTCAGTTTAAACCATTCAGCATAAAAACCCATGTTATTTCCAAAATCTCAAACACTATTTATTTAAGACCCAAATCAAAATCTATAACTATATAATGGCTGAAGTGAATAAGCTTTCTTTCCTTAAACAGAAATTTGAGCGGGAAAACTCGCCTCTAAATATAGAAACTAAAATGCTTCGTCTTCCTAAACTGTGTAATTATTACTAACCTGATTCACCATTAAGTTAACATGCATGCCTTCTCGAATTTGTAATAAGCATTTAATTTAATTTATATTTAATGACAGCTACCCATAATTAAAAACTTATTACAATTCCAAATCGAAAATGAAACAAGGCCACAATTTACTTACAGTCCCTTAATTACTTGTATAGTCCAAGGCAATAAACAATTAAAAAATGTAAAAAAAGAAATGAAGTCCAAACGTTTTACATCACATATAAATAGATTTACATTTCCATTTCAAGTTTGTTCTTTTCTCTTCTTCTTTTACTTCTCTCTGTGCTTCTCCATTCATCTTCATTCAGCTTCTTAATTCTTTGTCAACCGTGAAGCTGCAATCAACAATGTCAGATCCTGCATCACTATTAAAAGACCTTCGTAGGGGTAAATCTGACTGGGTTATCAACGTTCGTGTGGCTAGGAAGTACAAAGTTCAAGTTAGAGAAGGTGTGAAGATACCAGAAAGTTTCGAGTTAGTTCTTGTGGATTCAGAGGTAAGCTACACATTTTGTTATATGAAAAGATGTAGTTTCAGTTGAAGAACTCTTTCTTTGTACATCATCTTATGAAACTTTTATTTTTATATTTCAGGGTGCAAGGATTCAAGCAACAATTCCCAAAATGTTTATGCATAAATATGGTCCTAAAATGAATGAATCTGCAGTATATTACATTTCTAATTTCAGTGTAGTTGAAAACAGGAGAAAGTATCGAATTACTGAACATCCTTTGAAAATTATCTTCTTTAACAGTACTGATATTTATTCAGTTACGGGCTTAAGTTTCCCAAAAAAGGTTTTTTCCCTAATGTCTTTTCCAGATTTACTAGCTTTAACGGATGTTAATGATTGTGGCTTGATAGGTATTTATATTTCTTATTTTAACTATTTTTCATCCAGTTCCCTTTTTTTTTCTACATTAATTTTTTAAATGAATCCTTTTTTCAGATGTTGTTGGGAGATTGGTCAGAAAAAGCAAAGTGAAACATATTCACAACCAACGTACAAGTCCAGGTGAAAAGTTAATAGAAGTCGTATTGGAGGACATTGGGTAATTAATTATTTCATTTGAAGTATATATGTTTCACAGATTTGATGTACTATTTGTATTTTTTTTGTTGCTTTATTGACAAATTTTTTTTTTCCCAGGAACAACACTTTAAGCTGTACTCTTTGGGGTGATTATGCTGATGAGATGTTTAGACTCATTGAAACATGTGGTGATTCTCCTTTGATTGTTTTGATTCAGTTGTGTAAATCAAAAAATTATGATGGTAATATATTTTCACAAAATCTAGGGAGAAACGCGTTTCTCCATAAGTTATGGAGAAACGGGTCCCGACATGTCGCGCGACAATGAGCTAGATAGCCAGAAACCTATGAAAGTGATATCCAGAAACCTTCAATGAATATCCGAAACCTTCAAAATGTTTACGGATATACATTTGAAGGTTTCGGATATCCGAAAACCTTCAATAGCAATTTACGGATATGCCCTAACACATTTCTCGATATGCACCTAACGGTTTTACTGGATATGCACCTACAGGTTTACGGATATACATTTCACATCCTTCGGCTATCAAATACAAAGCTTACGGATATCAACCGCAAAGCTTCGGCTATCAAATCGCAAAGCTTCTGGATATCCAGAAGCTTTTGGTCTTGGTCTTGGATTTTTTTTTTCTGGTTATCAAATGTAAAGCTTCTGGCTATGAAAAACACGTTTCTCCATAGTTATGGAGAAACGCGTTTCTCAGCAGACGCACTCATATATTTTATACCATATTTTTCTATATTAATTATCTCATCATCATTCTGATTTGAATATAACTAAAAAAATTACAGCCGATCCTGGAAAAAAAAAATCATCTCCTTACTCATATTTGTTCCGTCTGAAAAAGAATATTTAAATTAATTTAAAAAAAAAAAACAAATTTAAACATTTATTTTGGGTTGGAGATTGTATTAAGTTAATACCCATCCCCATTTTTATTTTTCATACAAGAATTTGTGTTGTTCTTAACCTTCCATTTCTCCATTTTGTCGACTCTTGCCTATATTTAAGAGTTTTTTGCCATTTGCATGCCCACAGTTAGACAAGGTTTGGATGCCACCTTGTTTTCTATTCATAATTCTAATTTTGCTTTCTTTTTAAATTGATTTTCTCGGTATCAAGTGAATAAATAATTATATTTGATTTTAATTATGAGATTTCTCAGGTGATTTTTATAGTAATCAATTGCAATTTAAACAAGTATCTATTGATATCTTTATAAATACTTTTTTTTGTCTCATAATAAATGTCAAAGTTGACTTGTCAATTTTCTATAAGAAATACCGTTTGCTTTATTAGTTAGTACACCTAGGTAAAATTGCACTAACTAATTTCTTCTTTAGAATATAAGGATAATGGATAAAGAATTTCATCCAAAAATCCGTTAAGTTAAAGAAAAGTTAACGAAGGGACTAGTTTGTAATGATTATTAGTTTTAAGGGGTCACATGCAAAGTTTAAATATAAAGTGTTCAAAATTTATTTCTTTTTCCAAATTAATTAATATTATCTTAATTCTAAAATAATTAATATCCGGAATAAATATATGTTTATTAATTTTTATATTAAAAAATAAAAATATTTTTTTTACTTTTTATGTCACAAAAGAATTAATGTTCGTAACATATAATGTATTAAAAAAACTGAAAATTTTAATTATTTAATATAATGTTAATATATTACGAACATTAACTATTTTTTTAACATAATAATAAAAAATAAATAAATTTTGTTTTGTGACATGAAAAGTAAAAAATATATTTTTTTCAAAAATATTAATTATTTAATAAATGTTAATATATTACGAACATTAACTATTTTTTAACATAATAATAATAAATAAATAAATTTTGTTTTGTGACATAAAAAGTAAAAAAAAAAAAATCAAAACTATTAATTATTTAATAAAAGGTTAATATATTAAGAACATTACCTTTTATGTCACAAAACAAAATTAATTTGAGGTTGTTAACTCGTAGAGGTTATATTTGTATTCTGCTTAGATGTAATTTCTGCTGTTTTTTTTCCCCTTTCAATTAACAGGGAACAACAAGGTTCTTGCTAACTTTGATTCCAAATTTTAGAAAGGTATATCATTTACTTTTGCTATTTTTGAATTGAATTTTTTTTTGTTCATTGTTCTTCATGCCACTAGTGTGAAGCTACTGTATTATTTTATTGAATTTGTTTTCTTATTCCATTATGATATTGTTTTTTTTTTACTCCGTACTATTTTTTTAATATAAAAATTAAAAAACATATATTTATTCCGGGTATTAATTATTTTAGAATTAAGATAATATTAATTATTTTGGAAAAAGAAATAAATTTTTTACACTTTATATTTAAACTTTGCATTTGACCCCTTAAAACTAATAATCATTACAAACTAGTCCCTTCGTTAACTTTTTTTTAACTTAACGGATTTTTGGATGAAATTCGTCAAAAAGCCCTGATTTGATAAAAAAATGTGAAGTCAGACCCTAAATTGCTAAAAAAAAAAAGTCAGGCCCCTCTTGGAGACCTCATGTGAAACTTCAGGCCCTAATTTGTAATTAACCCTTCTACCTTAGCCCCAAATAAAACCTTCCCTCCCTCCTCTCTCTCCTCATTTTTTGATTTCTCCCCTCTCTCTAAATGTCATGACCCATTTTTTTTATTATTATTTTATTTTCCCATTTAATTACTTTACCTCTTTTAATTAAATAAATACTCCTTATTTAAAAACTGAATTTTGTTTTATTTTGGTTTCCTAATACCTAAGATGCTCGGACTCGGCACTTTACCCCTGATTACCCGTGTCGACACGACACGACGCGGGAGCCGACTCGGGATATGCGTCGGACTCGCTTGGGTAAAAACGAACTCGCCAAATTTCACAAGAAATTCATTGAAGATCAATTTTTTATCAATCTTCCAAATTAATCTGATGTGTATTGAAAATCAAAACAAAGGAAGATGAGGAAAAGAACCTGAAATTAGAAAAATTTGTTACGGCCGAAATAGATCGCCGTCGCCGTCGTCGAACAACTGAGCGGAATCCACCGGCCGAAATAGATCGCCGTCGTCGAACACCGTCGTCTAACGAGGTGGAGACTGGAGAGTGGAGACAGGCGTATATTGAAGATAAAAAGAAGAAGAAAGGTCTCAAATGAAAAGTTGTTTTCTTCTTGGGTTGGGATTAGGGAAGGATTATATTTACGGTTCTTCTTTTCTTGGGAGTTGGTAAAGGTGGAGACAGACAGCTGTGCATTGTATTGGGAGTATATTGAAAACTCACTTCCATTAATTCAATTTTTTTTTATTACTAAAAGTATTACTTTTAGTATATTTACGGGCTATCCTTTAATTTTTAATTTTTTTATTGACTAAAAAATAATATTTTTAAATGTTTTTATTACTGATTTTTTTTACAAAAAGTAATAAAAAAAAAAATAGAAAAAAACTAAACAGAATGAAGGTTAATGGTTGGTTTATTTTGTTAGATTTGATATCTAGTAGTTGGATTATTCTTTTTATATTTTTTTATGCCGAGTCCATATTCATAATTCGGACCCTTCTAATCCGTGTCCCCGAGTCCTAAATTTTGAGATTTGAAGTATCAGACACTCGGATCCGTACCCGTGTCGAACACTCGTACCCGAGTCCGAGCATCTTAGCCTAATACTAGTTAAATTAGATGTGGGCTCTTTAAATTATTTAGGCTTAAGAAATCCTTGTGGGCTTAGGAAACCCGATTAGGTTAGGTTTAATTAAGCTACCTATTAATACAAATTAAACCCCAACCCTAGCAGCCTATTTGCTGTGTGCCGTGAATAAGAGAAGAGAGAGAGAGAGATGGACTGCAGAGGGAAGGGAGGTGCCGCAGAGAGGAGAAACTGCCGGATTATCGAGAAGAAGGAGGAACCTTCTTCATTGCTTGGGATATTCAACGTTAAGGTAATGATTAAACCTTTTGGGTATTGTCCTTTAACCTAGAAAACCTAGCATATTGTTGATGAAAAACTAGGGTTTGTAGTAATATTATGCTTTACCGGAAATGAATCTAGGAAGGTTTAATGGAAGAATAGATTTGAAAACCTAATGTGATTAAGGTTTTGAGGCATGATAAATCAATGGGTTGGCCTAAGATCATTGCATACTAAAGGATTAATTGGATTTATAGTTTTGTGGGTGTTTAATGTGTCTGCTGTGTGTGTGCGTGTGACTGTTGTTGAGGGTCTGTGTGCGTGTGTTTTGGGTGTTTGCAGAGGGTGTTCTGATGTGTGTGTGTGCTGGGCATGTGTGTGTGTTGCTGCTGTTAAGGATGAAGCTTCTACTGTTCCAAGAGACAAACAAACAACGAAGAAAGTTACTGAGAATGAGGCGCCCGCCCCATCCTATTCCATGCAGCCGCCTCACACTGAAGAACCCAAGCTGGAAGCCTCGGCCCTTGAGGCGCACACCTCAAGGATTATCAAGCGGCCGCCTCAAGCCCATCTCTCTCAGCCATGTAATCTGGACGCCAGGCGCCCGTCTGGGCCATTATCAGGCGCCCGCCTCGGCCCTGTTGTAGCTCATGCTCAGTTTTGGAAACATCCCAAAGTTTCCTAATATATTCTTCCTACTTGTATTAGGAATATATTATCAATCTCATAGATTAGGAAACCATATTATTCTCCATGTATAGTTGTGATTTACAATCCTTGTACAATTAGGATTCTTCCATTGTAACTATAAATATTTGATCAATGTAAATAAACAAGCTAAGGCTTTCAATTCTCACATGGTATCAGAGCAAGAAAAATCCATAGTTTAAACCCCCCTTCTTTATTTCGGCAACACCAACCTCTTCTTCCCCATGGCCGGCATCCCCTCCTCCACCATCCCCAACCCCGCTCAACCCGATCAACCCCTCCTCCTTGTCAATCTATCCTACTGCCGTTATCATACTCCTATAACCTATCTTACGTGGGCTTCCCAAATCACCTCTACTCTCTTTGGCCTCGACCTTCTAAAGTTTGTCGATGGAACCCATCCCAAACCCGAGGACACCATTACCACCGCCAATCCTGCCGTCGCGGAAACCGACGATGAACCGGCCAAAACCGCCACCACTACATCTATACCCAATCCGGCAGCCATTACATGGTCTCGCCAAGATCGCCTCATCCTTGGGGCTCTCATAGGTACCTTAGACCCTACCGTAGCTTCCCTTGTCCACCAAGCCACCACCTCCCATGAAGCTTGGACCACCCTTAAAACTACATATGCTAACCCCTCCCGAGACCACATTCTTCAAATAAAGGACAACCTTGCCAATCTCACCAAAAACCAACTCTCCATCTCGAAATACATGAATGTCATCAAATCCTACACCGACAAACTCGCCATCCTAGGCAAACCCATGGATTCCGAAGACCTAACCTACACCATCCTCAAAGGTCTAGACTATGAAACATTCAAACCCGTTATAGACTCTACCGAGCCCGTGATAATCCCATCTCCTTTGAAGCCCTCCATGAAAAGCTCATCCAACATGAACTCACCATTAAACAATCCACCCCCAAAAACCCCCTTCCCACCACCGCCTTCGCAGCCCAAGCCCACCCATCCTCAAGCCGCACTAACACCTACCGTCCCTCCCACTCCTCGCCATCCCCTTCCCCCCATACACCCTCTCGCCTTCCATTCAAAGGTAAGTGCCAATATTGTCACAACATTGGCCATGTAATCTCCCAATGTCGCAGATTCAAACGTGAACACCCCACCGTAAACATTTCCCCTCGCCCAAACCAAAACCAATTCCCTACTCAACAACATCCCCAAGCCCACACTGCTGCCTACAACAACCCCTCCCCCCTCTCCCTCTTGGCTCATAGATAGCGGTGCCACCAATCATATTACCAATGACCTCTCCAACCTAGCCCTACACACACCCTACAATGGCAATGACGACGTTATCATCGGCGATGGTTCTACTCTTCCGATCTCTCACATAGGTTCCTTCTCTCTCCCCACATCCTCCTCTCTTCTTAAATTCAATAGTGTATTACATGTCCCTCTCATTACTCGTAATATTCTATCCGTGTCTCAATTTTTTCGTGACAATAATGTCATCATTGAATTCTCACATTCTTCTTTTCATATCAAGGACAAAGCCATGAGTCAAACACTCATCCATGGAAACCTTGAGGATGGCGTCTAACTTTGGCACCCTCCGCCCATTCAAATTCTCTCTCATCGCAGCTGTGGCATCATAGACTAGGACATCCCTCTTCCCCCGTCCTCAGTTTATTACGTAGTAAATTTAGTTTATCTATTTCCTCTAGTTTACCTCCTTGTAATTCTTGCTTTATTAATAAAAGTCACAAGCTGCCATTTGCATCTTCCACTCTTGTCTCACATGCTCCCCTTGATCTCATATTTTCGGATGTTTGGACCTCTCCAATTCACTCAATTGACAACTTCAAATACTATGTCATCTTTGTCGACCACTTCACCAAATACATTTGGTTTTATCCCCTCAAACATGAATCTGAAACCTACACCACCTTCCTCCGCTTCAAAGCTCTAGTCGAAAAATACTTCAAACGTCCCATCATTCAAGTCTACTCCGACAATGGGGGTGAATACCTAATACTCACCCCCACTCTTGGTCAAAACGGTATCACCCATCTCACTACACCTCCTCACACTCCTGAACACAACGGGTACGCCGAACGTCGTCACCGCCACATTGTTGAAATCGGCCTCACTCTCCTCTCCCATGCAAACCTACCCCTCACCCTTTGGCCCTATGCTCTCACCACTGCCACATACCTCATAAACAGATTACCCACCCCCACCCTTAACAATGATTCCCCCTACCTCCGCCTTTTCCGCTCCCCTCCAAACTACACCAAGCTACGTAGTTTTGGTTGCCTCTGCTATCCATGGCTTCGCTCATACACCACCCACAAACTTGACCCAAAATCCGTCCCTTGTATCTTTGTCGGTTACTCACCCACACAAAGCGCATATTACTGCCTTGACCCTACCTCCCATCGTGTGTACACCTCCCGCCATGTCCGCTTTGTTGAAAACACCTTCCCATACAACTCTCTCACCACCTCATCCCCCACTATTTCCTCTCCCCCTCCTTATGAATGGCACACCCTTTTTCTCCCCATCTTAGACACTACCCCCTCCATCCCAACTCCCCCCCAACCTCAAACCCCTCCACCGCCCCCCACTCCCCCCTCCCCAACTCATCCCTCTCCCAATCCCACCACTAATGAACCCCCTACCCCAACTCAACTTGATACTACACCACCAACTCCCAACCCACCATCCCCTCCACCTCCTCCCGCACTATTACCACTAGACTTTCACATGGCATAACCAAACCCAACCCCAAGTATGCCAACCTATCCCTCCTCACATCTCCCACTAGCCTTCCCACCACCACCAAATAAGCCCTATCCATTCCTCATTGGCGCAATGCCATGATTGAAGAATTCCATGCCCTCACCCGCAACAACACTTGGTCCTTGGTTCCACCTACTTCAGCCCAGAACATTGTCGGATGCAAGTGGGTCTTTCGAGTTAAATACAACCCCGACAACACCATTCAGAAATACAAAGCCCGACTTGTAGCCAAGGGTTTTCACCAACAACCCGGTATTGACTACACCGAAACCTTTAGCCCCGTTATCAAACCAGCCACAGTCCAGGCTACTTCTTTCCTTGCCAACCAACCATTGGCCCCTTCGCCAACTCGATGTCAACAATGCCTTCCTTCAAGGCACTCTCTCTGAAACCGTTTTTATGACACAATCCCCCGGATTTGAGGACTCCACCTACCCATCCTTTGTTTTTCGCTTGTCAAAAGCAATCTACGGCCTCAAACAAGCTCCCCGGGCATGGTTTCAAGAACTCAAAACCTACCTCACCACATATGGCTTCCAACCCTCCTTAGCCAATCCCTCTCTATTTATCTTCAACAAATCTCCATCCTGTAAGTACCCAAATCCGGATCGTCAAAATCCATCAGAAAGTTAACTGAAATCCGTTAACTGGCCCGCTCCAGGTTAACCGGAACTCGTTAAACTCCCCGTTGCCGTGCCAACGAGACGTCCCGGGACTGTCCCATGCATCCCGACGTCAAAGCGTACTTGACACGTGTCATCTCACGTAAAAGTATGGCTTTCCTTGAAAAACGCACTTTCCGACACTTTTCGGGGGCATTTCGGACATTTTCCGGACTGTTATTTTAAAAACCGGACAAAACCGGGATCGGGGAATGAACTCCCATGCAAAGGGTGAGTCACAGGACACGTGTCCAGCATGCCACAGCCCTCTCGTCACCTTTCAATCACAAATCAAGCTTAAAAGACCAAAATACCCCTGGATTTCAGTCAAAGTCCGGCCGGACTCCCTGTACAAATTTCCTGAAATTGCCAGTAAGCCCCTCAGAATTCCAAAATACCCCAAAACCCTGAAAAACAGTCCAAGTCCATCCGGACTCCTGCTGCAATTTTCACCTATAAATAGAAGTGGCTGTCAAAGCCAAAGAAAGGAACTTTTTTACCCAAAAAAATCACTCTCCTCACAGCCCAAACTGATTTCACCCCTTCCCGAGCTCCCGTTTGCCTCGATTCGCGTGAAACTTTCGTATTTCGATCAAATACGCCCCTCATCACTTCGAAACACCCTTTCGAACCAATTTTCGTGTCCCGTACACACCTTCCGAGCCAAAGGAGTCGACCCTAGCCATAGGTATAACTCCCTCTCTCTAAATCTCTCGTTCCGTCTCGGTTTACGTGCCAATCGCTACAACCGTTTCGAACGACGTTATCAAAATGTAGACGCCTCCGTCTAACGGGATCCGATACGTTTTAGCCCCTCGATCCTCTTCTCTTTCCGTAAGAGAAGTAATCACGGGTTAAAACAGCGTTCCGACCCAGTTCCGTTTACTTTTACGTCATTTACCAATTCCGAATCGATCGATCCGTTGATCGTCATTTAATTTCTGTCATTTACAATTCCGAGCCGATTGGTCTCGTTGATCGTCATTTACAATTCCGAGTCGTTTGACTCGTCGATCGTCATTTACAATTCCGGATCGTTTGATTCCGTTGATACCGCACTTTAAATACTGTCATTTACAAAGTCCGACCCGTTTGGATCGTGATAGTATTTACTTTTCAAAGTCCGAGTCGCAACCCGATTCGTTGATCGCATATCATTTAATACGCATTTTTCCCGTAAAAATCGTTAACAATGTAATGCCCGGTTCAAAACCGGAGTTCGTCCTTCGAACTCTCTTTCAAAACGCGTGAAATGACGTTTGGCCTCCGAACGCTCATCTTCAAACTAAAAGCCGCCATTTGACACTTCAAATCATTTAATACGCACTTTTCCCGTAAAAATCGTTAACAATGACACGTCCGGTTCAAAACCGGAGTTCGACCTTCGAACTCCTTTTCAAAAGCTCAAAATCGACGTTTGCCACGCAAACGCTCATTTCAACTCAAAACCGACGTTTGTCATTCAAACGCTCGTCTTTTCAAACAAAGTCACCTAATCAACGTTTGACATTCAAACCAAGATTAAGCTTGTCATTCAAGCCCCATTTCAAAAAACACACACACACACACACGTTTTCGAGAAAGGTAGAAAGACTCGTCATGCGAGGCGTTTCGGGCGATCTCGTAATACTCTACCCGAAACATAACGTGACCTCCGAACCTAACAATCTCTGGTACTAAAAAATCTTTTTACTCATTTTTGCTACCAATAAAAATGATCCCCTGTTTTCAAAGTCTTTTCCTAAGTTTTCGCTACCAATAAAAACGACACCATTTTCTAAAGTCGTTTCTCAACGTTTGGGCTCAAAATACAAAAATCGCGTGGCGACTCCTCATTTTTTTCCTTCCCATGAAGCGATGTCTCAGACACCAATCCCCCGCGAAAGACAACCGCCTTCGCTCGCGCGAATCCGAGTAATTTCACATCCCCAATTTACCTACTTGTCTATGCTGATGATATCATTGTCACCGGCCCCTCCCCCTCTCACCTTCAGTCATTCATCTACAACCTATCCAATCGGTTCTCCCTCAAGGACCTTGGCCTTGTCCTACTTCTTGGGTGTTGAAGTCGTCCCTAACCATCACGGGCTCCTCCTCTCCCAAACCAAATATATCCATGACCTTCTCACCCGTCACAAAATGATTGACTGCAAGCCACTCCCCACTCCTATGGTAACATCTCCCTCCCTCACTCGATCTACTACCACTCCAGCTGTTGACCCCACTTCCTACCGTGTTATTGTTGGTGGACTTCAGTACTTATCATTCACTCGTCCCGACATCGCCTTCTCGGTCAACAAGCTTGCACAATTCATGCAGAATCCACAATCCTCTCACTGGGTTGCATTGAAGCGTCTTCTATGCTTTCTTCATGGCACCATGCATCTTGGTCTTCAGATTTTTACGAAGTCTCCTCCCTCTATTCATGCGTTCTGCGATGCCGATTGGGCTGGAGACAAAGATGATTTCGTATCCACTTCTGGCTTACTTGTCTACTTGGGTAAGAACCCGGTCATTTGGTCTTCCCGAAAACAACGTTCTCTTGCTAGATCCACTACTGAAGCCGAATTCCGGGCTATCGCCGACACCGCCGCCGAACTTACTTGGGTTGGGAACTTACTCACTGAGCTTGGTTTTCCATCACTTGCTACACCTGTGATCTACTGTGACAACCTTGGTGCCACCACCTACTCTTCTCATTCGGTTTTTCACTCTCGCATGAAACACGTGGCTCTCTCATTTCATTTTGTTCGTGAGCAAATTCAGGTCGATTCCCTTCGAGTACAACACATTGCCGGTTCGGATCAACTCGCAGATATTCTTACAAAGCCACTGCCTCACATACGCTTCCAACTTCTTTTCTCCAAGATTGGTCTTCTCTACGGATCGTCCATCTTGCGGGGGCGTGTTAAGGATGAACCTTATACTGTTCCAAGAGACAAACAAACAACGAAGGAAGTTACTGAGAATGAGGCGCCCGCCCCATCCTATTCCATGCGGCCGCCTCACACCGAAGAACCCAAGCTGGAAGCCTCGGCCCTTGAGGCGCACGCCTCAAGGATTATCAAGCGGCCTCCTCAAGCCCATCTCTCTCGGCCATGTAATCTGGACGCCAAGCGCCCGCCTGGGCCATTATCAGGCGCCCGCCTCGGACCTGTTGTAGTTCATGCTCAGTTTTGGAAACATCCCAAAGTTTCCTAATCTATTCTTCCTACTTGTATTAGGAATATATTATCAATCTCATAGAATAGGAAACCATATTATTCTCCATTTATAGTTGTGATTTACAATCCTTGTACAATTAGGATTCTTCCATTGTAACTATAAATATTTGATCAATGTAAATAAACAAGCTAAGGCTTTCAATTCTCACAGCTGCCGTGTGTGGCAGCAAGTGTGCGTATGTTCTTGGTGTGGGCAGTGTGTGTTCTGCCGTGTGTGTGTGTGATGCGTGTGTGATGTGTGTGTTTGCTGAGAGTGTGTTTTAGTGTGTATGTGTTCTAGTAAGAGAAAGAAGTAAGAAAAGAAAAGAAAGAAGTGTCTGGAGAGAAAGAAAGAGAAGGAAATAGAAAATAAAGAAAAGAGAGAGAATTACAGAATAGTCTTAAAGATTTCTGGATTCTGCAAATCAGTCCTTGAGTTAAAAATTAACAGTTTCTGTTAGAAAGTTAACGGAATCCAATAGAAACTTAACAGAAAAGTTTGGGAAGTTAACCCTAGAGTTAATTAGAAGGATTTAGTGCATTAATATAGCATTGTACTCTACCCTAAGACGTATTTACATGATTGTAGATTCGTGCGTGAGGAGTTTTAAAGATACTAAGCATCGCTAAGGTAAGGGATTACGCTCCTTAGCATTTAATTGTTTCATATCCTTTGTGTTAGGATTCTAAAAGTTTCATAAAGTATATGATACCAAGTGGCCGGTAGTGATTTGTATTCCCTCGTTATGAACGTTCTTGGAATATCTTACCATTGATGCATTTTGTTCAATGTGTATCTACGTAGATTGAAATTGACTTATGTGTTCTCGTACCATGAACACTATGTATATATATATGATGTTAAATTGTCCAATTGTTAAGGACTTTATATGTTTGGGGTCGTTACATTGAAATGACCTAAGAACTTTTTATGTTTGGGGTCGTTACATTGAAATGACCTAAGGCCTAAACAGATTGAAATGGTCTCAAGTTAAATAAATTGGTCTAAACAGATTGAAATGACCTTCACTATAAAAGGAAGTAATCTAAATTTTATAGATGTGATTATCATGACGCATCAGAATAAGGGGACGCTTTGATAATAGCGTAATAGAACCTTATTCAACGATTGCCTGAAAAGGTGTATCGGAGTCGCCTAGATGAAAGGTGCAAAAGTACTTGGAATTGACGGACAAGTGTGTGTAAAGTTCTATCTGTTATTTGTAAAAGTGCCACTACTTGTTATTTGAAAAAGTATCTTTCTTTGACATTCTCAGTACCTAAACTATTTATTGTACATGTTATCCTTTCATTGATATATTGTTAAACTCCATTCGTTCCGGTCGTCTCTTCTTAGAAACCGAAGAGACCCCGTATGAACTTACTGAGCTTTGTTCGCTCACCCTTTCATATTCTTTCCCCTCCCAGGTAATAAATGATTGGAGTGGATTGGCTGTGTATTGATGGATTAGCGGCTTTTGGAGTTCAAATAATTATTTTAGAACATTAAGTATTTTTGAGCTAGTGGTTTGTACTAGCCGTAGAGATTGTTACCGTTTTCAGCATTTAAGTTTATTTCAAATAGTGGTTAGTATTTTGAATTATGATTTTAGTAGCCGTTGGAGGCTATTCTATTATTAAATTAAGTATTATTATTATGTATGGAATTTGGGGTCGTTACACTAAAACTCACAGACACACACACTCTTTGTCCAAACCCTAGCCACAAACCTTCATCTACACCGGCCAATTCTTCATCTTCTCTAGTGAACCCTCTCCCTCCTTCCTCATCCACCTTCATCGTCTCACTTCGGTTAACCATGGAAGATCTAAACTTCTTCAGCACCTTCGAACACGATTCATCCATGGAGTTTGCCGGCTAGATCCGGCCGAATCTAGACAGATTTGTGTAGAAATAGATGTGAACCTCCTTCTTCCTCCCCAGATCTATCGAACACGACTCATACACCTTCATCGTCTCAATTCCAGAAGTTGCCTAAGCCCTTGGCAGCCGAAAAATGCTTATATTTGGACTAGGAATAACTTCTTAATCCTTTGTAAATTGTATCTTGTAGGAAAGTCATAAATATGGTGATTTTTTTATCGTTTGATATTTTGTAGAACATGCACTAAATTTATTTATGATTTTTTAAGAAAACGTGAGATATTATTGTGAAAAAAATTATGCTTATATCTTAAGATATACGAGTAACTCTAGTGTTATGCCAAAATATAGAAGCAGACTTGTTAACAAAATATGTTTAAAAAATGATTTTTTTAAGAATACGTGAAAAATTATATATATATATAATTAGTCTTATACCTTAAATTAAAAGAGTAATTCTAGTCTTATACCTTAAGTTAAGAGCGGACTGGTTAAAAAAATATGAGATTTTTTTATGATTTTGTAATAAAATGTGAAAGAGTGTGAAAAACAAAAGACTCTTATACCTTAAGGTGCAATAGTAGTTTTAGTCTTATACCTAAATATAGGAGCAGTAGTTAAAAAATACTTCCTCCGTCCCACGTTAGTTGAGACTTCTTTCCCTTTTGGGCCGTCCCACGTTAGTTGAGACTGCCCAAAATGGCAAAAATTTTAATATTTTATATTCACCCTACCCCACCCACTCATTCTCTCTCTTCATTTTCCACCATACAATTTATTCAACCAACCTACTATTAACTCCACTCATTCTCTCTCTTCATTTTTTACCACACCTTTTCATTATCTTATTCATTTTCCTTAATTGGTGTGCCCAAAAAGTTAGTCTCAACTAACGTGGGACGGAGGGAGTATGAGATTTTTTTAATGATTTTTAGGAAAATATAAAAAAAAAAAAAAAAAAAAAAAACTCTTATATTAAGATATAAGAGTAATTTTAGTCTTATACCTTAGATATGGGATCAGACTGGTAGAGGTAGTCATGTTTTTTTGTGCATTGGTGGATTTATATGAAATTTGAATCTCGTATGGAAATTTATGAATTTGTTATTTGGCCCAGGGACCCTATGCTCTTCATCCCAAAAGAATATTAAAGCTTAATTCCCTAGGTCTCCTACAACCAGATCACTTTTCTAATAAAGGACCCAACATCTCCTATATCTCTGTCATCATAGTTAATTTAAACCAATACTCCATTCGTCTCATTCAAAAAAGCACAAAATTTATCTTGCGAGAATTAAGAAAAGTGTATAGATGTGCAAATGTTGTTAGTAGAAAAAGTGAGGTAAAAGAGAGAAACTGGGGTATGTAATAATAAGAGAGAAACTGGGGTATGTAATAATAAGTGAACAGTTATTATAAGTATGACATTTGGGTCCCACAAATAAAAAAATATTTTAAAAAATCATTTTGGGAGTGTCGTTTTAAATGGGACAACAAAAATGGAAATGTGTGCCTTTTCGAAAGGGACGTTAGGAGTATTTCATAAAAACCCATTGCTTTTGTGTCTCCCTATTGATAAAACTTCTAAATACTGAAAATGTCCTCTCTAACAAAACCCTAACTTCCCTCCCTTCCCTCATTAATGCAATTATCTTTAACACACACACACACACACACACACACACACACACACACACTCTCTCTCTCTCTCTCTCTCTCTCTCTCTCTCTCTCTCTCTCTCTCTCTCTCTATATATATATATATATATATATATATATATATATATATATATATATATATATATATATATATATATATATATATATAGTATAAATTAAACCCCTCCGTGAGCAGGTTCTGAACAGCCCGGAGGGGTTTTTCCCTATTTTGCCTTTACTATTTAGTCTGTTTTCTATTTTGCCCTTAATTTGTGCTAAGACTTTGGATTTGGGCTAAGACTTTAGGTTTGGGCTAAGAGTGGTCTTTAGGAGGGTTTACTTAAATTAATTAAGTAACTGATTTTTTTATTTTATTTTTTAAATTAAAAAAAAAAATTAATTTGAAAAAAAAAAAACACACCCTGTCGCCTGGACACGCATATACTAGTATATATATATATATATATATATATCCCTCTCCCACCCCTCCCCTTTTATCTTATCTGGCACTGGTGGCGGATCTACATAGGGCTTAGGGGGGTCAACAAACCCCCTGACTTTTGTAGAGTTGCCATTGACCACCCTTGAAGTATTCTAGATTTACATAAGGACCCCCTAAAAAAATTACAGCTGATCCTGAAAAAAAAATCATCTCCTTACTCATATTTGTTCCGTTTGAAAAAGAATATTCAAATTAATTTTTAACAAAAATACAATTTTGAACATTTATTTTGGGTTGGAGATTGTATTAAGTTAATAGACATCCCCATTTTTATTTTTCATACAAGAATTTGTGTTGTTCTTAACCTTCTATTTCTCCATTTTGTCGACTCTCGCCTATATTTAAGAGTTTTTTGCCATTTGCATGCCCACAGTTAAACAAGGTTTGGATGCCACCTTGTTTTCTATTCATAATTCTAATTTTGCTTTCTTTTTAAATTGATTTTCTCAGTATCAAGTGAATAAATAATTATATTTGATTTTAATTATGAGATTTCTCATGTGATTTTTATAGTAATCAATTGCAATTTAAACAAGTATCTATTGATATCTTTATAAATACTTTTTTTTGTCTCATAATAAATGTCAAAGTTGACTTGTCAATTTTCTATAAGAAATACCGTTTGTTTTATTAGTTAGTACACCTAGGTAAAATTGCACTAACTAATTTCTTCTTTAGAGATGTTACATTTATTTTGGGATAAAGAATATAAGGATAACGGATCATTTATTATGAGACAAAAGATGTTTATTTTGATGAGTAATACTCCCTCCGTCATATTGTTATAGTTTTCGATAAATCTTACTTTTGTTTATTGTTTGTTGGTGATGTATTCTATAATTTTATTTTATTTTGTCATTTAACATCTTTATATAAGTGTGCCATTGAGAAAATTGAAAATGAAGATATCATAAAGTACAAAACATCATTATACATAATTCACATAGTATTATCAATTTATCATCAAAAATTTGAATTCAGACAACGAAAAAATAGGCTCTATAATGGTTAGATTTTTATCGTTTTTAATACAGTAATTTTAATATTACTTTTTCGTTATATACTGAAAAAACAATTCGTTCTGCAAATATTTGATCCCCTGACCACAAATTCTAGATCCCCCACTGTCAGGCACCCCTCCCCCCGCCTCCCTTCCGGCCATCAAGCATCTCCACTCTAATCTGTGTCTCACATCTTGTGTCTCCTTTCTATGTTCCGATTAGGTCCAGATCTGGCTTTTTTAACCAGATTCACTATTCAGCTATAATCATCAATAGATAGAATATTGAAGTACCTACTATTGGCCTGAAATGGGTTTTACATATTCATCTGTATGATATGATATGTTATGAAATGTCTGGATCATCTCAAATTTCTCATTGGCTCGCCAGACACCACCCTTCAGAGCACCACCATTCAAGTTTCTCATTAGCTCGCCATACAGGTCTGTATGACATGGCGTGTATACGACAAGTGAAAAACTCATATTTCTCTCCATATTGATAGAAGCAACAAACTATGCACATTTTTTTATGAAACTCCAGAACAAGAAAAACATTATAAATATACTCAATCCCCTTCTTTGTTTGCACACAAACTGTACAATTTCCTTGCTACTTTTCCCATACTCCATTTCTCGTTCTCACTTGTAAATCTAGGGAGGTATACATAGCCATACAAATTGAATTATTGCTGTCATGCGATTGCTACAACCGCCATTCGTGTACCATACATAGTTCTTGTACTCATTTGCAATTTGACATAGTGTAAAACATGTAGCATTTACCTTCTCCTTTCCTACAAAAATTGGATGGTTTCTTCGTATTTTCATCCTACAATCATTCTCTTTGTGGCCAAACTTTTGACAGCGATAATACATTGGATAGCCATTAAACAATAAATCTTAGAAACAATGACAAATTTTCCCACTAACAGTACAACATCAGAATTTTGTTACTTCCTCGAAGATCAAAAAAATTGCCTAGCTACCTCCACTTCTAGTTTCATATTGTCTTTTTCTACCTTTAGAGCGCCCCTACCTCGACCTCTACTTTGGTCGCCACCATGTCAACATCCTTCAAATGACTCCCCCTTCTTTGAATTTGACGTTTCTACTTTTTCGCAAAATCATTTGAATCCAAATTGAGTTTAGATTTGAAAGCACTCTTAACATTATTTTAGTGCCTCTCTAAGATTTTCTTATGAACCTTGAACGAACCCATTAACTCTTGAACCATCAATATATAATATCTTCAGTTTCTTGAATAATATAGACCACCACGGCAACAGCAAAGTCTTAGTTCCAAAATATCTTAGGGTTGGCTAATATGAATCGTTGTATGGACTCGTCAATGAAGAGGGATAATGAAAATTTGGAGAAAGGTAGCATAGTGTGAGTGAGTATATATATATACACTCCATTCATCCCAAAATAAATGTCGCAGTCGACTTGTCAACATGATTAAGGAAAGCGCTTTAACAGTATGTACATGACTTGTACATTGATAAAATTGCATTTAGTCACTTTCATTATTTCGAAATACGACATTTATTTTGGGATTTATTGGGACGAACTAAAATGAAAAATTGGACATTTATTACGGGACAGGGGGAGTATATAATTATGAATATCTGAGAAACTATAGCAGTAAAAATTGAGCTAGGGACCAAAAAATTATTTGAGTCCTATAAAAAGTATTACTTCCAGATCGATTGATTTGAAACAGAGTAACAAATACTAAAATGGTAAAATTGATATTGGACTCCCAGAGTGAGGTGATTCTGAACATGTCTTTAATATATGATATATGAATTGCAAAAAAAAAAAAAAAAAAAAAAAATCAATGATTAGGAAGATCTGAGAGTTGGAATCTTCCAAATGGCTATTTGTTGCAGTGTTGCTATAACTAGCCTCGAATATTGATTTGAAACTGATAGCGTACATGTACGTCTTCCATCAGCACATCTTCTGTTAATTTTCCTTTCCCTTTTTAGTCGACCACCACTTTTTCATCATATCAAGATTCCTTAGAATGGTTAGCAGGAGATTCATAGAAAGAGTTTGTGTTTGCAAATGTGAAGTAAAAAATGGTTGGTTTTGGAAGGGATGGAAAAAATATAAAATAGAGCTTGTCTTTGACAAGGTTTATAGGTGGAATAACTGAGTAGGCGTAGATTTGGGGAATATAAAAATTAAAAGATTTTAGGACAAAGAAGGGTTGAGGGCTTTTTAACGGAATGAATTTGGTGAACTGGCGGTTACGAATTACGAGTGTTGTAATGATATCATTGTCAGTTCTGCCTTCGATCTGTACCATAAACCAATTCACAGATACTTTAATACAAAAATCAAAATTCCATTAAAAATGGCAAGGGAAAACAAATAACAAAATTAAATCATCTCATGGATATCTTATCTTTTTTTATACTCACTGAATGTGAATATAGCATCTTGAACTTGTGGTAGTAGGGGTGCAAGAGAAGTGATTTGGTCAGGGTATGGATTGGGAGCAATGTGTTAAATTTAGGGTTCTTAAGATTATTGATGAAAATGATTTGGACATATAAAATAATGATGATATCTAGAGTATTTAAAAAAAAAAAAAAAAATCCATAGAAAATGGACGGATAGTTAAATGTAAAGGATGTTGGAGGCAAGTTAAGTGCTAAAATATAAGATAGATTGACGGTCATAGATATACTAGTATTTATAGTCAAGCCCTTGACCTAATGCTCAATATCATTTATATTGACAATTTTATCCCTCGTGATACATTTTAAAGATTAGGTTTTAAGCTTATCCTAACTAACGCATTAAATTTTAATCTTATCCCTAGAACCATTTTTGGAAATAAGAATTATAGAATAATAATTTCTATATTAGCGCAAACCCATCAAAAAACTTGCTTCAATGGGCACATGTCCTTAACATGATTCGAACTCTCTAACTCCACTATTAAAGCTAATACCGGATACCACTAGTTTGGTTAATTTGACTTTACATGCTTAGGGTGGGTTTGGCGTTGATTCTGATTATTGAAAAGTGATTCTTAATAATTGATTCTAACAAAAGTGATTATCCAAAACGCATTTTCATGTTTGGCTATCAATTCTCAAAAGTGCGTTTATGTCAAAAGTGATTTCAAAATATGTTTGGTTATCATACAATATAAGTGTTTGTGGAATAAAGAATGTCTAAAATATCCTATACATTTCTAACCATAAAAATCCCTACCAAACCTAATTAACTGATAATTGATTGATATGCTTACACATTCCCTCAATTTGAATCAGAAAATCATCTTTATACAATACAAGGATGGTTTCTTGATGTCTTCCGGCAAAGCTCCCTTTTGACACTAGCTTCTAGATTAGACCTTCCAAATGTTTTCTCTCATTGCAGAATGGAAAAATCAGTTTTCCTGCTTCCAACTTATTCGCTTGCAGTAGTATGTCAAACTTTTCATATATTGCTTTAGAGATAAATGTAGCTTGCTCTTGATGATCTTTAACATCTGTGATAGAAAAAACAAGAACCATTATACAATGATTACAATATTGTAAGAACTTCACTCTTGTCATATAGATAGTCAAAAGCATCTAAAATTCAGAAAACATAGAATAACATCAAGAACTTTGGAGTAGTTTTAAAAACCGAGTATTGTTATTAGTACTCAAGCAGAATGAGCAGGAAATACCAGGAAGGCAAGATGGTAGATATTTCAGATTATGTACACAACTACAATAAAATCTGAAGTGTTAGCAGTGTACATAACTCTATTAAAACCAATAGAGCAACCATAATACATTAGAGCAATACCAATCTTAGAGTTGCACAACCTTGAAAATTAAAATGAAAGGGCACTCATGGAATATGCCACATTCTCTATCTGCATCCAGTTAATTATAGCAACAAAAAATAAACCTAACTAATGCCCATACATCACTTGTTTTCTTTGTCCATGCTTACAGAAAGTGCACAATACTTCAGAATAAGGGTAAAAACAAATAAATCAAGTGCATCTCCAACTGAAATTTGATTAGGCAAAAATACAAACACCTAGAGTGCGTGATCCCAAAGACCTCTTCTAGTACTATTATTCTCTTCTCAACAACAGATACATGCACTACCATGCATACAAATGCGCACACTATCACATTTTCACAATGGTCAACAACCAAGGATATATACTAACCTCCGGACACAATATGTGAGAAAAATCTTGTTGGGGTAGGTTGCAAAACAGGTCAGTTAATGGGTAGGGTAGGGTTCAATTGTGCAACAATCAATAAAAAATTGCTAAATTTTAAAGCTTTCACCAAAATTTCATTCATTCAACTTAATTTCCTTTCACAAGTATGCAATACAATCATCCAGTGAAGGCGAGACTTGAGATAGTTCTACTTATATCTCATTTGAAATCATTTCAAAACTTTTAATCTTTTCAATACGGATTGAACCCAATTAGCATAGACAACAACAGGAGGTGAGTGTTGAAATTTTCAGGGGTGAAATTTAGGTCAGGCAAAAACACAAACACCTGGATTGCATGAATTGAAAGGATGTTCATAGATGAAATTTCGAGATCTCCACATCTATAACAGGATTATAGAATCAACATTGTTTGAAAGAAATGATCTATATATTTGTTGAATAGAAAATTGAGAATAAAAAAGAACTTACCTTATGATTTGAGACATGCGTTGGTGTAGAATCGAGAACAAAAAAGAACGTCGTGATAATCAAAGGGCAATGAGGAGATTTGATTTTTTGAAACAAAAATTATTGATAAGTGATTAATGGAAAAGCAGAGATAGGGCAGATTCTCTTCAACGCAAAATTTCACTCCCAAACGGGCTCTTATTAAGGAAATAAGAAAAAAATAATCAAGCAATTGCAAGTGGGTTGAAGTTTAGAGAAGAGAATTGTTATATAAACCCGTAAAATTGTTGAGTAAACCCGTAATGCACAAATTACAATTATGCCATCAAATGAAATTACTTTTCCACCCCTAATTCATACCCCCATTATCCCACCTTCCCCCTAATCAATTTTTCACCCATCTTCCCCACCTTCCCCATTTTTCACCATTAATCTCACCCTCTTCATTTTTTTTTGCATAAAAAAATTACCTCCCTCCCTTTCCTCCTACTCTCATTTCTCAAACATCAAAAAATCACTACCTCCCTTTTCTCCTACATATAAATTTGTTAAACTTTTGGTTTTTTTCCGTTTTGCAAAAATTCGGTCAGTAGTGACCGAAATTCAGTTCAGGTTCGGCCACCCCGTGAAAATATTGAAAAAGTTCGGCCACACCGTGAAATTTTTAAAAATTAGTCTATTTTGAAAAAGTTCGGCCACCCCAAGTGAAAATATTGAAAGTTCGGCCACACCAGGTAAAAATTTTTAAAAAGTTCGACTACAGTTTGCAGAAATTTTTAAAAAGTTCGGTTGGTAGCGGCGAACCACCCAAATCCAAAATTTTAAATGCACGTCGAGCAGAAAATCGAAATTTCTCACACTCTTTCTCTAAAAATTAGTTGATTTATTCTTTTTTTCTTTCTCTCAAGTGATTCTCTCTCTTTCTCTCTCTAAAAATGGTGGTGGGTGGTGTGGGTGAGAGAGAGTAAATGAAAGGGTTAATGGGTGTGGGTGTGGGTGTGTGAGTGAGTGGGGGTATAAAGGGAAAAGTGAGGGGTTTGTTTTAATTTTTTGGGGTGTTTTTTTAGTTTGGGTTTACTTTGCAACAATTTTACGGGTTTATATAACAATTCTCTTTAGAGAATAGAGAAAGTCCATATCTAACCACTATCATTCATGTTCTCATTCTAACAACAAGAATTTCAAACTTAGAAGTGACAAAAACTTGGGTTATGGTGTGAAAACTATCATGGAGAGACACCCACACAAAAGGGAGATGATTTTTACCAACAATGATATCCAGAATGTCATGCTGTTATTCTACAAAGTCGGATGCAACCCGATATGATCATGAAAAAAAGGACTTGGGCCTACACATTTTCCATAGGACCCAACAGATTAAGAATGGATCAGAACCAAGGAATAGGCCCAAGGCATAGGCTAAAGAAAACATGGCGACATTACTAGCAGATAGGCCAGAAACGGAACCAGCGACAACAAAGATTATCATCCAGACAAGGAAGTCGCCAAGCGGCGACATACGAGTTAACAAAAATTTTCTAAAAGCAGCTAAAGGAGTTATGCACATTTATATCTGGGCCCACAAAATCTGTTATAAAATGATGATAAATTTGTCAGAGGAAGGGTGGCGTATCCACTAACTTTGAGTGCCCATGCATGTCCAATAGAAAGACGACACGTGGCAAGGGCATGTGACATATACATGACAAGAGGAAGTATATAAACAACATCTTCAACCAGAAAATGTACATCTCAAGTACAATTTTCAGTCCATTCTTGCAGTTTCCATTGTACTATTTTCTTCTACACCTAAACAAGTACTTATTCTCATGTCGGAGGGGCTTTGCCGGAGATGCCTCCGGTCTAGTTTACGTGTGTTTTGTTTGTAGGGTTACACGGAGAAGGAAGTTGGAGTATCCACCATTGGACAACTAACTTTGGGCCTGTGCAACCATTTTTGTGTGGCAGCATCAGTTGGTTCCGTTGCCGAGACCTAAGGGTTTCTTCTCCGCTTAATCAAATGTTATTGTGAAGCTTATGTGCCTGCTTAGTCAAGCCTAGAGGGGGGAATGCAGTCAACAGAGATGGAATCCACCATTCGAAAGAGGAGGGAGTGAGAAGATAGGGAGCGTCATGATGTGAGAAGGGTAAGGTGTGGTAGGCAAGAGCCTTTGCCCCTCACATAAGCTGAAATCAGAGCGGAAACAGAGCGGATAAGAGAAAATAATTAACTGTTGTTGAAGATTCTCGCCAATAATAACAAACTTATGGAAATGACCCACCCCAATCCCACAAAATGTTATAGGGAGAGTAGCGGGAAATAACCCCACGAGGGAGCAAGTTGTTAGCCAAAGTGTATCAAGGGGCCAAGGTAGGCGAGAACTTGACATACAGCCACCTATGGATAGGCCACGGTAGGAAAGGCGAGAAGTTGGCAGGGTGAGATCAGGAGGAGGAGGAAAAAGAAGGTCGCAAGAAATTGTAAAAGATGGAAAAAAGAGGAAAGTGTATTACCAGTCGGCCAACACACGAGATTCATCTTATTATTATGAGTACGATGATGATGACTGGATCGAAAATGGACAGGACGTATAGGCCATGCTGTTCAAGGCATTTAGAGGGAAGGTCATGAAATTCTTAAAGATCTCGCAAAGCTAAGGAACCGAGGCAACTTGAGAAAACAGAGAAAAAAGAAGATGATTATTGGAAGAAAGAAATGGTAAAAAGGATTAAGGAATTAGAGGCGGGAAAGAAAACGGATGAGGATAAGGACTCTTAATTGACCCATTTCGTGAAAGAAATTCAAGATGCTGACCCAGATCCAACTTTCGCATGCCGACATTGTCTGAATACTCAGGGAGTATAAGGTCAAAACCCCACATTGGCGGGTTTGAGATGGCGATGTCAATGCTGCACTCAAGAATGAGGAAAAATATTA
This sequence comes from Adenophora triphylla var. japonica, assembly GCA_022495995.1. Classification (NCBI taxonomy): domain Eukaryota; kingdom Viridiplantae; phylum Streptophyta; class Magnoliopsida; order Asterales; family Campanulaceae; genus Adenophora; species Adenophora triphylla. Next base: position 362,521 of record JAFEMH010002228.1, read on the forward strand.
TGAAGAAATACGCTCTAGCCATTAATCGACGGACATCATGCTTTAGAGTGGTTCCACTCATGACCACCTTATAGAATCAATTGCTTTGGATGCAAGATTTTAAAAGGATGTTTTTGGCATGATTCAGTGCTTCTGGAGCGCAGCCAGTAAAAAAGCAAGAGTTGTGTGGAATCAGACAGAAACAAGGCGAAGGAATTGCAAATTACACAGAAAGGTTCATGAAGGTGTCTAACCATATATCAAACATAGAGCAAAGCAACATCATCATGCTGTTGCTATAAGCACCCGAGCTTATTGCTAGGCCACTTCCAAGCGAGAACAAGGGATGAGGTTTCACGAAATCGCACATGCAAGTTTATATCCTGAGCGGGTATGCGGATATTTGGAGGAGATGATAACGAGTGATGTATCTAGTGGTTCCCACATCAAGCTCCAGCGGCGAGAAAGAATGTGAGAGGAAAGGATGAAAGTATGTTAAAGATGAAAAATATGGGCACAAAGGAGATCGTATAGTGCCAAGGTGGAAGAGGAGGTGGCGGGTGAAGGAGGCGTGTGGGCCAAGGAAGTTGAACACCGGTCCAACTGAGATCATTAAAAGATGGTGCAGGTTCAAAACCTGTGGTTTTCCGATGCCGAGAAACGGGCACATCTACGCCGCTAAAGATCAGAGATGCGCTTATCTCGAGCAAAAAGAGAGAGAGAAGAGGCATGTAGCGATGGTGCTACAACTTGAAGAGGGTTATTCGGATGAAGATTGTTGATGGCGAGCTGGGAGAATATGTCAAGAAAGAAGGTGGGTCGGAATTGACGAGATGAGAAATCTAATAGATGTGATCCCAGACCTAACTCCAAGCATTACTCGACAATGACGCGGCAGATCATGAGCTTGTTGCATGTGTTCAACATGCCGCAGTACCCACCTAAAATGTGGACTCAAAGTGCTAAAACCAAGTTTTTGAGAAGGGAGTTAGCCGTAATAGCAAATCATGGGAATCGAGTCAATTATTAATCACAATCTATCCAGAAGCTTGACATCAAGCAAATGCGGTTTGATGCGGCTTAGGGAATGACCACAACACCTTCGTCTTCTGGTGCTTTTAAGAGAATGAAGTCACAGTGAGGCAAATTTGGTCCCTTACATTAATTTCTTGAAAGGCTTCTGAGCATAGAATTAGGTGAAGGGTTAAAGGGACAATTTCCTTAGCGCATTCAGAAGTGAAGGGGAAAGGATTTGGAGAACTTCTCATAAGAATCGAGTTTATAGTGAGGTGATTTAGGTTTTCCTTCTGATGCCGCAATGGGCATCCAGGTACTATGTAAAGCTTTGAAATCGTTATATCAATTCCCTTGTGGAGAAGGGTAAAATACCCCCACTGACGGCATTGGATGTATTA